>VZTH01005543.1:46513-184274 GCA_013397815.1 Aleadryas rufinucha
TAGAGCCGCGGCCGTCCCCCCGCCCCGCCGCGCTGCCTCCCAGCGCCCGGCCGCGTCACAGGGCGCAGCCCCTCGTGTCCGAGCGGGCGAGGCGCCCCGACCCACCCGGAGGGGAGCTGGCCCCCTCCAGGCCTCCCTCCCTCCCGTCCAGAGGGAAGCTGTCCCCCTCCAGCCCTCCCTCNTCTCTCGCCCCCTCTCTCCCGTCCCCCACCCCTCTCTCCCGTCCCCCACACTGTCGGAGTCCGCGCCGGTCCCTCCCGCCGCCGGTCCGGTCAGGTCCGTGCCGGGGGTGAGGGCGACGGCGGCAGGTGAAAGGAGGGAAGGAAGGGAGGGAGGGAGGGCCGGGGGCGGTGAAGCGGCACGGTCGGCACCGAGCGGGGGCGAGGCGGCGGCGGGGCGGAGGCGCAGGCCGGAGGTGAGCGGGGGTGACTCCCGCAGGGGGCAATCCCTGCCAGCCAGGTGGGAGCGAGCGGCGGAGTTCCCTTCCGCTGCCCCAGCGTGTCACCGTGCCCGCGGCTTGCCCGGCCATCTGTGCTGCCAGGGCTGAGCACCGCCTGGTGCCAGGCAGTGCGGCTCCGCTGCCAGGTGAAGAGTAAAGGCAGAGAGATGCCAAAGGTCGGATGGAAATGAACAAATGCAGATGCTCGTGGTAGGACTACGAAAACACAGTCCAAGACCTTCGGGTCTGACAAGGCCAGGTCATGTTTGGCATAAGCAGAGCATGCTGAAACTTTTTAAGTGCCCCAAGTTTTAATGAAGGTGGTCCTCATGTAAGTGCTAGATTTGGGGTGTGCTGAGAAACCCTTCAGTCTGAACCACATGAAGTAGTTTTGACAACAGTTTCCCTAAAACTACAGTCCTTTTCTTTGCCTGTTTCCCCAGGGATTTTCATTTGGTAAGGATTAACAGGATGCTGAATTATAGCAGGAGGGCTAGCAGAATATTAGACCCTGTATTTTTTCTGGCCATTACAGCCTATCACCTCAAGGCCATAAATTACAGTGTCATCCATGTCATTTTGCAGCTTCACTGAGAAAACAGTTGGATGCAGCTCTGCAAAGGATTGGATGCCACACAAAACTGCTCTTCTGGAGCAGAGGTGGTAATTAATTTTTATTCAGTGCCTGAGTGGTGAGTGCACTGATCTAGGATGTGGGAGACTTGGGTTTGATTGCGTCTCCTGCTTGAGGGGATTCTCTTTGCAGAGAGAGACCAAACCACAGTCTGTATTCTACCCTGTAGTTTAGGAGAGTCACTTGTTCTGTTATGTTGCCTATTCTTTGGGGCAGCTACTTAGGGGAGCAGAACTCTTTCAGTCATAGACAATTTCTCCCGTATCCTCACAGAGTGCTGTAGTTGCTAAGGTCATGTTTGTTGCAATGAGTAAAACAGGTCAAGGTTTTTTTGGCCTCCAAGGTATGTGACACGTTATGGCTGTCAGGCACATGCCAGAGTACTCTTCCCCCAGAGAAGATGCCTGTCTGCTTGCAAGCTGCCTGCTGCTTGCAGTCCCTGGTACATGCCATCTCCCAGCCGTGTGTGAAAGAGGGCAGGACCAGAACTGTGCCAGCTCTGCCAGCCATAAAGCAGTAGAGATGATCACAAGCTAGCAGCATTGGTACCTGTGTTCAAGCGGTAGTTCCTGGCTGTGAACCATCAGCAGAGGAAGGTGCCTATAGGACAGATTTTAGAAATCTGCATCTGTATCTTAATTACGAAGAAGTGGAATCCAAAACAAATGGTTGTGTAGCAAAACAGTTGAATATGAGAACTTGTCAACCATAATATGCAAGTTTCATGGGGAATTGCTTCAAACTGCCTCTAGCCTGATCCTGTGAATTGAAGACACGTTAGCAATAGAAACATATTAGAGGCATTTATGGTGTGCATCTTCTGCCGTAGTGCCTTCTGAAGGATAACCAGTGATGAACGCAGGCTTTCACAAAGCATATCTAAACTCAGTAGTTAGCTGGGGAAGACTGCAGGATGACTTCAAAAGAATGCCTTGTATTCAAAGTAAAACCCTGAAAGAGGCACAACATAAGAACTAGAGAGGGGTGTGATCTCAAACAGCACTGGTAGCTTCAGGCAGTGCCCTGTTCATCATCCTGGTTGGTTGGATGCAAGCTGAAGGGGCCTAGTTGTACTTATTTATAGGGGAAGACTAATGAACAGAAATGCTTCTAGTGGTGAAGCAGTGAGCTACTCACACAGAAACCATTTCCAGTCCATGGAGAAAAGGAGGTGTTTTTAAGGTGAGACTCATCTCATCCAAAGAAATAATGAAACAGATCAGTGAATCACAGTGTAGAAAAGCTTGTTTCTCTCCACTGGATTTAAAAGATGTTTAGAGAACTGTGTCAGGAGAACTGAATCCCACTCTTTCTCTGTAAATTAGGGTTCAAAAGAAATTTCTATGGACAAACACTCCTCTAAGTACCACGGCATTTATGTTCATTGCTGGAAACAAACACTGCATGATTTTTCATCATATTCAACCACTGCACAAATCTCGCCCTGAGAATTCCTTCTTCTTGCCTAAGCACCACATGAGGGATTGTGATGAGAAAGGTGAAAGCAAAGATGCAAAAGCATTCTTAGTATTCATCAGGGGTTTTGAGAAGGTGACAAGGTCCAGTGATGAAAGAAAGTGGTTTGTATAGGATCACCAAAAAACTTTATTTTAAACCAAGCTTTACTTTTTCCATGGAAGCATATCTGGATATTTGTTTCACCAGCCCAAAGGAGCACCAGGTAGTAATAAATCCTGCCCTGAAATTAACTCAAGTCAGCATGATCAAGCTACAAAACACAGACCATTTAATTCAGACTTTTTCCCCTCCAGTAAATTAAAGTTATTCTGAATACTTTTTATGTCTCAAGAGTGAATAATTCAGTGGGAGTATTTGTTGAAAAAAATACTTCAACTATAAAGTGTTTTCAGGCCTGCTGGATTTGAAGGGAGAGGGGGAAAATGTACAGGCTAAGCCCTGTTTGCATATCTGATAGGTCTTCAGAACTCCTGGCTTATTTTATCTTTGAAAAGAAAAATCCAACGCTTCTGAAGAATTGAGTTGTACAAAATGTATGGGAGGCACAAAATTACATATGTCATAGGTATACATTTATACATAGGAGTCATCTGGAGAAAAACTATGGGTCATTTATAAATCTAGAGGACTGTGGAGATTTTTCAGAAGGAAATTATTGATGAAAATCAAGGTAATTTTGTAGTACTGTGGATCTCTTTCCTTAAGTTCAGGAGGTAGCCAAGAATCCTTGTGGCCCACTGCAGAATCCCAGAATAGCTGGGATATAGCATTCCCCAAGCTCGGCCTGTCACCTTCTGACATGCTTGTGCCTCTTTGGACCCCATATTGTCCAAACACCCCATAGTGTGTGTCTGTGCTCTGGCAGCTCTGGGTGAGGACAGGATGGTTCTGTTTGAGTGCCCTCCTGCTGCCCAGAGAAACGCGTCTGAGACAGCTCCTGTAAACCAGGATCAGAGCACAGTGAAGTAAGAAGTGCTCTGTCCCTTTTACCAGAAGGACCTGGAGCTTGAGTGTAGAGAGTATCATCAGGGGTGTCACTCCATGAGTGAGCAGCTGCATGGTACTTGGCTGCTGGCTGGGGCTAAACCACAACACAGTTGCACAGGTGTAATCTTTAGGAAGGGCTCAGGATTAAGTTTTGAATGAGAATGCTCAATAAGGTGAACAGTTGCATAAGGTAGTTCCTCAAATCTCCCTGTGCACTGGTGCAATTTTGAACAAATCTCTTTCCAGTGCTGACATGAATGTAGCTAGACTGAAGTTAGGAAACACTGGGAACCATCAACTGCCATTCACTGTTTGGTTTGCATCATATATATCCTGTGCTGAATAAGGAACTCTCCATTTCCTCTTGCTTCATTTGCTATTGTGCTAATCTCATAAAATTTTGAATTCCACAAGAGTACAGAGTTAATAATCCAATATAGACATTTCCCTCTCAGTCACAAGTGGTCTTTTACTACTTAGCAGCAATTTTCATCCACTGAAGCTAAATGACTGTCACTTTGCATTGTATGTTAGATTCAGCAGGTGACATATAGAACGTTTTTTAAAAAGAGAAAATTATTTTCATTTTCCTTCAGTCAAAGACATTTGTGCATAGGAAGAGTGGGAACCAAACAGCATGGTTAGAAAAACTCTCTTTGTAAAGGCCTCTCCTTTGAGTTGTGCAAGCAACTGTGGAGATGCATTTAAAACAGGAGAAGTGGGCATTAACTTGGTTTGTGAAATTTAATAAGCAACTGTTACTTGTACTCCTAACACTGATGAAAATGTGAGAATGGGTTTTGAGGAAGACAGGGCAGATAAGTTCAGTGTGTGTGAAGAAGGAGGAATAAATCTTTTAC
This sequence comes from Aleadryas rufinucha, assembly GCA_013397815.1. Classification (NCBI taxonomy): domain Eukaryota; kingdom Metazoa; phylum Chordata; class Aves; order Passeriformes; genus Aleadryas; species Aleadryas rufinucha. The sequence continues at coordinate 50,913 of VZTH01005543.1, forward strand.
AGGATTAACTTTAACCTAGCGCACACAGCGTTTTGCAGCAAGTTATTTTTAATAGTGTGTTCGTATCGTTACTGGAATGAATACAAAAATATAAAACCTATGACAAACAAAAGCCCACAAACAATAGGTAGAGGCTTAATATTTTAAAGCTTTTAAAGGCTTTCCTTTTATTTCAGATTTTCTTGAACAATATCTACATAGAAAAGCCAGGAGATAAGAATCTGACACCCACTTCTCTCCTTTAATTAATTGTCTTTTCTCTGGTGACACTCTTGCTATGCTTTATGGTTTTCACATTCTGATCTGTGCACGGTTCTTTTGGCAGAGAAGGACAGTACCTTTACACCCACACTGCCCCACCTATCCCAGTTTGTTAGCACTGAAACATCCTACCCACTCAATATTACAAGAAGATGGGGGAACACACTTGGGTTAACTGTCTGAGCTCACTGAAGCTGAGCCAGAGAATCACAGAATGAAAAGCAGGGGGAGCTTGAGGAGCACAAGAGAATCTTCCTCTTCTGGTGTCTGGTGTAAAGCACTGAGCCCACACAGCACAGAACTGCAGTTTCTGTGCTCGCCAGAAGCTGGGACATTGTCATTGCAGACAGTTTCTCTGGGGAAATTAGTTATAAACTCTAATATGTTTCTCCCGATCATTGTAAACCACATATTTTCAAAGACTTCTTTCTTGGCATGTCCCAGATGGGGAGACCACCTCCTGACAGATTTCATGTGAATGCTCCAAAGCTTGGGGGTGCTAGAGCAGCTCAAAGAAAATGTCACTTTTTTTTTTAGCTTGGTTAGTTGTTTTCTTTTCAGAAACAGTTGAATTGTTGGCTGACCTTTTCCAAAACTTTGAGCAGGCACCAAGCTTGGAAAATGGCAGGTTGTATGGTTAGAGCTGGAAAAGTTAAAAACAACATAAGACAGAACCTAACTATGGGAAATGCCAGGCATCCTTAAAGATTTTTTGTATTTTTTCCCTTACCTGCCATGTACAGAAGTAACAAATGAGGTAGAGCAGCCCCTATGCTGCCACATTTCCCTGCCTGACCGGCAGCAGCAGGGTTTGCCACGGTAGCGCTGCTGGTGCCTGCCCAGCCTGTGGCCGGTGGCACGGGTAGAGTGAGCCAGCAGTGCACGCACACGGTGGAAGCTCTGGCTGTGCCAGACTGCAGGCCAGGTGCCTTCCCTGGAGAACCTCAGCTCTTTCCAGTTAAAATCAGGGACCTGCCTGGAGCTGTGCCACAGCTTCCAGCTGATACTACTGGGCTTCTCCTCCATGGAAATGGGGAGTCCAGGAAGGGGGCAGGACGTGGACAGGTTAGGTCTGGTGTCCTTATTTAGAGTTGACTGGGGAGTAGCTTCTGAGTATTCAGGTTCTGCAGACACATTTTTACACCCCATTTGCCTGTGTAGGATCTGTTTCCAGCCAATTAAATTAGAGAGCCTATTGGTTCTGAGCTCTTGTGGTGGTTAGCAAGTTCAGAAACAGGAAATTTGATGAATACTTTAGGTCTGTGGTTTGCTGAACTTCTAGCAATTGTTTTCTGTAACGGGGAGGCATGGAAAGTTTTCGCAGCAACGAGCTGAGAAACCTTCCTAGCTGGCTGTGCTGCTTTGTTCTGCCTGTTTGCTTTGTCATGCCCTGAGGCACCAGTCCCACTTGGGCTCCTCTGAGCACTCTAGTACCCAAATTACCTCCTGAAGGGAGACTCTGCAGGTGGGGCCCGACCTGCAGCGATCCTCAAGTGCTAGAAAACTGTAGGTATCCTGCATCAAACCAGGGTAGGCCAAGCCCTTAGTTAAAAAAAAAAAAAAAAAAAAAAAAAAAAAAAAAAAAAAAAAAAAAAAAAAAAAAGACGGAATGGGATAATTCAGTGCAATCCATTGTCATGAATATTTCTATACTATTATCTACTCGTGTTATATACTGCCTTGAGCTGTCAGAACTGTGATAGCTGCACCAGGAGGAGCATTGCCAGCAGGAGGAGGGAGCCGATCCTGCCCCTCTGCTCAGACAGCGGTGAGGCCACAGAGGGAGGGCAGGCTGTGGCTCCAGCTGTCCCAGAGAGATGGCGCTGCTGCAGGGAGCCCAGCAAAGGGCCACTCAGAGGGTTAAGAGCCTGGAGCACCTGTCCTATGTGAGTAAAGGCCAAGAGGGCTGACACTGTTCAGCCCCGAGAAGAGAAGGCTTACGGCGGATCTCATCAATGCACGTAAACACCTGAAGGGAGGGGGTAAAGAAAATGGAGCCAGGAACATTCCAGTGGTGCCCAGCGACAGGAACAGAGGCAATGGGCACACACTGAAACACAGGAGACTCCCTCTGATGATAAACATTTTTTCACTGTTATGTTGACTGAGCACTGGCACAGCCTGTCCAGAAAGGTTGTGGAGATATTTGTCCTTGGAGATAGGTATCCGAAATCTGTCTGGACATGATCCTTGGCAGCCTGCCCTAGGTGACCCTGCTTGAGCATGTGTGTTGAACCAGATGACCTCCACGGGTTCCTTCTGACCTCAGCTGTTCTGTGATTCTGTTAAATTCTTTGGCAGCTTCTTTTAAATTGAGGTAGGGAAGTTACCAAGTGAACCATTTACCATTTGAATGCTGGTAACACATTTCTTTCAGTAACTGGATGCATTTGTTTGTGCTTTCAGTGCATTTTCATTTCATCACAGATTTTGTGATCATCATCACATATGCATAATTGCATTTCTATTTAAGATTGCTAGTCCTTTGTGGTATTTTGTTTTCCACTTCCAACTGTTTACTCTGTCAGAATTACAAGAACTGAATGGATCTAACGTCTGCATGTGATGTCTTGATCCTCATGTTTAGGGCTTTACGACGAAATTTAATAGACCTAACAGTAGCAATAATATTAAAATGATGATGCTGGATCATGGGTATAACTTTAGTTTGGTCAAGTGCATAAGCCTTATCCAAGCCAGGACCGAAACCATTGGTGACACAGCTCAGAGCAACCGGCATGTGAATTGCGAGTGTGTCTTGGACTGTGACCTGTCCCAGTGAGAGGAACGGGACAGATTGTATTTTCAGTGATGATACTCCAGGCAGTCCATAGACTCTTGGACCTATTTTGCATGTAAGCTGTTTACAGGGAACGGGACAGATTGTATTTTCAGTGATGATACTCCAGGCAGTCCATAGACTCTTGGACCTATTTTGCATGTAAGCTGTTTACAGGGAACAGACCCTTGCCAACAGTAAGTGCCAAAACATGCATTATAATCCCAAGAGAGAGTTATTTGGTTCAGGCCAAAACTGTGCCAAGGATCATTCCAGCAACTTAACAGTTGCCCTCTAGTGCCATTCATGCCATCATCCAAGTCAGCATAGTAGATGCAGCCAAAGTTTGTCAGAATGCCTTTATTTTTAATGGAAGACTAGATTCTTCTACATCTGTCTGAAGCCAGTAGCAGCTTCTAAAATAAATTGCATAGCCACAAATCAACAGTTTTTTTGGTTATGTTTTTAAAGAGGCAGACCAATTGGCAATTTTGTGAGCCAAAACACAGAGTGCAAATAGTGAAAGAGAAGTTTTTCCTTGAACCATACATCTGAGCAAGAAGAGTAATTATGGGTGTCTGTCATTCCGGTCCCAGTATCTGGAGAGCCACTGAGGTCCCATCTGTTAAGGTGAGTACTGGAGCCTGGATATCCTCCCTTCTATCTGGCAGGACAGCTCCTTGCTGATTTTTTGCTCGTCTTCTTGTGGAAGTTTGTTCTTCACAAACTACGAGAGATCAGCACTTCATTTATTTCTCTAAAGACAATGTAAACAACTGTCTCAAGCAAATATACTTAGGTGGGTCCTAATGGGATGTGTTGTAAGATGAGGACCATTATTTCCTGACCTCACATGAAACAGAGCAGAGTTGCATTTTCACCTTCTCAACTGTCTCCACTTTCCCCCGTTACCTGAGGTACTTTTAAATCTATATGGTTTTTACAAGTTATGGTGCCATTTAAGAGAGGAATTCTGTTTCCAGATTTGCCATTAATATTATTGTAAAGAATGTTTCCAAAAGCTCTGAAATGAGCTATAAAATACTCCAGGACGGAAAAAAACAAATTCATCAATATTTTAAGGTTACTTGCTTATGAAGATTGAACGTTGACTTCATACATGTGAAAGTACCTTCATAGAGGTAAAATACTTGATGCTAACTGACTGTCTAGCTTATCACAAAAATGTGTAACGAAAACCAGTATCTGGAATTAAAAACCAGACAATGTCAACCAAAAAACCGTGATTTTTAAAGCTGGAGATGACTATCATAGAATAAACTTTCAAACAGAAGAGTTGATTGTCTATTGCTTAATGTGATTTCCAAGTAAGACTGGCTGCATTTCCAGGGGGTGCAATTACTGAACGCAATACATGAGTAGCTGGATAAAAAGAAGTGCCCTCTGTTAGGTACTATGGGAGGATGAATTAAGTTCTTTCTGGCCCTGAAATGTGCGAGTCTATGAGAAGCAAGAAGAAATTATTACTGAATCTATTAAATCCACTTCTGTTCAGGTTATAAGCATGAGATTATGAAGCTATGCTGCTCATACCAGAAATATTCTTCACTTTGACCATTCAAGAAGTCAGCAAGGAGCCTAGAAATAAAGAGCTCTCCAGAACAGTGTGACACAGTAACCCAGCCACTTCCACCTGTCATACGGAGCATGGGTGAGTTTCTCTAATAGAAGCCAGAGAAAATAAATAGAATCACAAAGCCACCAACACAGCTACCAACACACAGACTTACCAGCTCAGCCTTTAGAGTTCAGCTTTTCACATACTGCATTGAAGGGTTCAATTAGATTTGCAGCAACAGCGAAACTAATATGATATTAGATTAATGAACAAATTTCATGTGATTGAGTAGTCAGATGGATTGTTGCATATGTTGCTGATGTTTACACACCTTCTTGTAAATCATTCAATGTGTTTAGCTTAAACAGGGGAGTGATAACTGTAAAGATAGTGCAATGTAGAAGTTGGAAAACCAATCTCCTTAGACTTGGTCTGCTAGAAGTTCATATTCTTGATCATATCTCCAATTGTTTCTTAGTGTATTTTTTTATCTTCACAGTTTGTTTTAATTTTTGGCTTGGTTATTCTTTGGCACTGATCTAGTAACAGGACACCACATGTTGCTGTGTTGTAACTTCTGAAAGCCTGGCTGCAGAATCACTATTTGCCAATATCCACTAACTTCCACTTCTAACAATATAATAAGCAGTGGATAGACCCTTATGAAAGTATTGTGCAGAATGAGAATCAGTTGTGTCTGGCAGTTACAGTAAGAATCAGGCCAACGCCATCTGGATAACGAAAGGCACACAGCATTTGTATTTGTCATTACAGCTGAAGATCTCAAGGCCAGCGCCTGAAATGCCAGCAGGAACTGGAGGGGAGACACGAGGAGGGTTGGTCATGGACTGAGCAGAGTGTGGTGGCTGCTAAATCTGCAAGGGGTAAATGTGAGGAAGGACGGGTGTGTGATGTGGGTCAGGGCATGTGTACTGAACATACAATTAAGTACGTTTGTGGATTAAAGCAGAATGTTTGAAGTACCTCAAGTATGAAGTGCTCAGTGCAGAGTTATCAGGTGACAAGGTGTAGCAAAAAGGACTGTTGTCTGAACTGTAAGCCAACACCAAATGCTATGGCTTGATGGTTTTTTACGTACACATCTGTGGTTTTCACAGTTTAACCAGCATAGCATCTGATTAACATGCACATATTTTCTGTTTGCTACATGCCTCCTCCCCACCCCCCTAAATTTATCATAAATGCATTGAGATTACTTGACAAGACTCCTCTTGACTACAGAAAGGTTGAATGTGACCTTTTTTTCTTAGATTTCAAGAGAATATTTTACTATTGGCAGTTGGCTGCCATTTTGTGTCAGATTTCATCAGTACAATTTGAGAGGAGATCCTGGGCAGGAGATCCTGGGGACGTGTATTTTCTCATATTGTTTCTTCAGATTTTGCTGCTCTAAAGTGTATGCCTGAGGAGAGAACAGAAGTTTACAAGAGAATGTTTCAATATTTTACCCAGCACTCAGGAGATCTATGTTCACTTCTCAGATCTGCCAGAAACTCCCCAGATAGCTTTGAGCAAGCTCTTCAGTCGGTTTTCCCCTCTGTGCCTGTTTAGTGAAGCAGCAATTACAGCACTCCGTTAAGTCACGATTCCCTGGCTGGTGAGAAGGCTAGCGTGTTCGGGACTATCACCTTCCCCAACACTACAGTGCTGCAAGCCGCCTGCTTAAAATAGACAGCAAGGAGCTGAAGTGAGGGGAGTGTGCATCACCAGCCCTGCAGGACCTCGTCGCTGGCAGCAGCGCCCCGTGCAGAGCCCGTGCGTGTGCTGGGAGCACAAAGCGAGCCGTACTTGTGATGGAGCGCTGCTGACTTCACAGCCTGGGAGGGTGACACATTCCTGGCACGACCTTAAACAACATGGGCCACACTGGCTTTATGACTCTGCTATTGAAACATGCTTCTTTTATTTTACTCATGGCAGTACTCTTTTAGGAATAGTTTGTAATTTTTCTTGCTTAAGTTACAAGCATCTTTGGTTCTTCTATTTCCTTTTTGTGTACTTGCAAGCCTGGTATACCAGGTGTGATAAGGGAGGGGCCATAATACTCTTTATTTCTGTTTTGCCAGGCTGTTCTGACCATTGTACAGGAAGTCAAAATCTCTAGGTTCAGTACTTCAGGCTTTTGACTGCTTCCTTTCTGGAGCTGCTGAGCATGCCTTCCTAAAAGACTGGCTGTACTAAGAGATGTTTCAAGCTTACACTGACTGTTTTAGATTGCTGTTTTGTTTATTGTGGTCCTTTTGTGTCTCATGAGGATCTCCAGTGACACCATCCATCCTGCTGTCCATTTGGGAACATCTGAGGAACTGGAGCAAAGGTGGAGTGAGTGGAAAGGAACAGGAAGCATTGAACCAAAAACTGCATCTCTGGAATAGTAGCTCTAAAGTCGTATCGTCCCCTGTAAGCAGATGTCCTCCCATGTAAAGCAGGGCTGCCAACAGCTCTCTCCAGAGGCTTGGCTCAGCTTGAACACTTGAGCAGAGCAGAGAGGCCCTTCCTGCCAAATCTCCTCTTGGGTCACAGTGGCAGGATATGTGGCTTTCCTCCATCATCTCACTATCAGCTACGCTCTCCTCTCACAGTGAGCTTACAGGCCTGGTCCGAAGCCAACACAGCTCAGCAGCACACTGAGACCTGGCATGGGCTGGGGGAAGAGTAAGGGAATAACCTCTTTGTGGGGATATTCTGACATTTTCTCTAAGTTTTGCCTCCTCCATGGTTGGAGACAGGGACTTGCTGTTTGGGAGTACTGGAATCCAGGCTCTGTTTCAGAAATGAGGCATTTGCCAGTCTCTTGAAGACCCACGTACATTTGTTCAAGTTAGACATATTGTTGTCATTATCTAGAGCTAAAATTAAAATTTATGGCTTTTATTAAGAGAATTAGAAAAAGGTCAACATGATTTTGGCAGAATTAGAGGACAACTCTTGCTAAGTGCTGACCTACATAAAGAAAAAGAACAAACTGAGAACATTTTCACTTGGCATCAACGACAGGAGAGAAACAACTTTGCCTGCATTAAGCCATATGCCAAGTCCCATAACTTAAGAAGTTCTACATATTGGCAAGCATACGGAACTCATACACTTTCAAAACCTAGCAAATGTCTACTTTCAACTTTATAGAATTTCTAAAAATGTCTAATTGTGATAACAAGTGGAATATGAATTGAAATGAGCTAAAATTACATTTCTAAAACTAGAATGAGCATTTAAATTAGTGCATACCTAGGAACAACTCAAAATAAATTTTGGGGCCTCTTAGGGAAACATTTTGAATTCATGTATTATATATCAAAGTAGCATGTATTTTTACAAATACCCAGGCAATTCAACATATATGAAATTGTAAAGATGTGTTTCTACATGATGCTTAAAATATAAATTCCGCCAGTCAAATTGAATTTATCTATTTGTTTACTGTTACCAAGTGAGTGGCTGACTGACATGTTGACTTGCTGTATTGATTCATTATGAAGCCATGCCTTTTCCTTGCTGCAAGACAGGCCTGCATACAGAAACATTTACTTTCCTCGGAATGAAAAGACTACAATTGGAAGCCTATGGGGAAAAAAGTCTAATTTAAGCATCACATTCTAACCTGAGTACCGAAAAAGACAAACGTTTTCCTCTGAAACTAACTGAGCTGCCTCAAAGACCATGGGCACAGTCAGGGTCTGCAGAGCCTCAGTAACTCAGTGTGCCTTTGAGAGTTGAGTTGATGGAACCAGTTTTACAAGTAGCAGGTTGCTCTGGGTATTGATCTGCTGCCTGCCAAGAAGCACCAGGATAAATCACAGCCAAGGAAAAACTGCCAGCTCCAGAGCATGGAGGGTTTTCCTCTAATCTACAAACAATCTTTAAGAATTTTTTTATGAGGGAAAAGACATTCATTCTCCTTTTGCCTCATCCTCAGAAAGGCTGATGTCTTTCTCAGAAAGAATTTTTGAATGATTTTACTTTAAATTATTGTATTTTAATGAAAACGTTTTGGTTTTCTTAAAAATGGAGGGAAATGTATTGTTTTTCCCATATGACTGATGTCCCCAAAAGTGCTGAACATTTCACCTATTCTTTTAATATGACTTAGGCAGATACCAAGCAGGAAAATACAGCAAGAAAGAAAATTGGCAAGTGCCAGTAACATTATTGTCAGTGCTTGTAATATCTTCTGGAATAATAAAAACAAGCAGGGTCTATTTATGCCCTTTTTTGTTATGCTTTTTTAATTTTACTTAGGCAGTTTAATTTTCTTCATCTATGTTATAATATGGTCATTTGAACAGAAAAGTTTATGCTGCTAAAATGTTAGAGACAACTACAAAAGAACATAATAGTAACTGAGGAATTTTTTTTAATAGGAAGAAAAGACTTTTACTGATACTGTATTTTTTTTCCAACTTAACACTTTTTTTTCCCCTCAAAATAAATGGAAAGAATTTCGCTGCTTTGTTAGGAGTTGAAAGCAAAATATGTAAAAATGTCCTGCTGACGTACACACGTTGTTCTATCACAGCCTGGGCTGAATGTCCCACTTCTCTCTGAAAGTTATTAACATATGCCAAAGAGCTCGTGGAAAGCCTTATGGAGGATCAAACTCTATCCTAACAACTTTGAGGGGTCTTCCCATGGAGACATGCCTCCCCACTGGCTTCTTCCCAGCAATCACAGAGTGCTAAAATATATCAACAGTGGTGGGAAAACAGCCACTCCTGAAATGCACCCGGTATTGTGACAAAAACAGTGAACTGCATTAGGACTGTACAAAAAAATAAAAAAGGATAATACCATCTATTCATAATCATCAAAACATCTCCAGTAGAACTCATCTGACAAAGGAGTGTTACGTTAGGACACATAACAATGGTACCAGAAATTTGCCAGGAGATTTAACTGGAAAAACGCCTTTCCATTTTCAGGCACTCCCCACAATGGCAAGAGCAAAAAGAAATTAAATTCAAAAACTGAAAAAAAATTATGGGAAAAAAACATTTTATCTGGCAGTTCTGCTGGCAGTTGGCTAACATTTTTATGCCGTGTAGCTGTGGTTTCTCTGTTCTGGTAACCCCTGCCTGAGCATGGCCTACAAAGAAATATGTGTTGATCTCATAAGTCATTCCCAGGAGATGGCAAACATGACTAAAAGACTGGAATACAAGACACATGTTGCGGGATGAAAACCAAAAGAACTGGAGGGCGTTTAAAAAGCGGTCAAGAGATTAACTATACAGAGACTGTGCAAGGAAATGGACATGAAGGAAAGATGCAGAATATGACCACAGTACCCTTTGCTCCTGTTGTCCTCCAAAGCTGCTGCTTGAGTGCAGGGAGTCCATTGCAGTCCCATGGAGAGCTGAGGGAAGAGACAGTTGTCTCACTGGTCCCAACCCCCAGACAAGTAGAGCACTAATGGTCCCTCTGGCACACAACTACCATTCTCCATTACACATGTACCACAGGCTTCAGTAAGCTGTGCAATAGCTTGCTTGGCACAGGGTAGACATTGTCTTGCTATTTATGAAATCAATAAAAGCTTTTTTGTTTATTGAGCATATGTTCTTGATTAAAAGGTTTATTGAAGCACACTTGTCCTTCCTAAAACATGTGGATGTCTTTTGGGATGGACAAGCAAATTTTCAATGTCACAGAAGGTCATATTCAATTACAAATACCATAGCATATTAACAACACATGTACAGCAGCTTCAGTATTGATAATGTGCCGTAACGAGCTAATAAAGTTCATTAAAAGGGTTGGGGGCTTTTTGTGAATCGGTGCATGAAGAAGTGCTGGGTCACACCTATTGCCCCTGCACCCTGCTTTTGAAGATAGAAGTGCCTCCACGCACTTGTCCAGCTGATGGAGGCACTGAGCAGTCACCTCTCCTTCTCTCCTCCGTGCTCTGCTAAGAGGAACTTTCTGCTATCCTGCCACCCACCGAGTAGGCATTTGCCTTTAGAAAATTCTGAAACACAATATGCATTGGTAACACAAGGCAGAAATTTCTCAAATGCTTCAAGCCATGTCCTGACATGTTTCCATTTTTCTTTCCCCCTTCCAGAAATCATGCTTATTATTCAAAAATTGGTCTGTAGCTCAGAAGATATTTTTCTCAGATTTCCACTTACTGAGAAGCCTATCACCCTGACAGCAGATAAAATCAAATTAACAGTAGTACTAACAGACCATTTAATGTCTGCAATGTGGAGCTGTGGAAAGTGAGGGAGATGCAATATATATGCAACCAAATGAGTTTTGAAACATCTTGGCATGAGAAGCTATTCCAGAACTTTGTAGACCATGTAGCCTAATGCAATTCAGGGACAGAAATATGGAAATGTGTTTTCAGGTTCAGTTCAATGCTTCAACAGAAAAGAAGCAAAAAAGGAGAAAAAATTAGTCAGTGTAAGTCATTTCAAAAGATGTAATGCATTTCAAAAGGACGCTTTAATTTAAAATGTAAAAAAAAAAAACCAAAAAAACCTGAAGCTGTTTAAATCCGTAAAACATATATATATATATCATTCAAAATTTTTAAAATATCCTATCCTACCTAGTTTTTGTTTTGTTGAAAAAGAAAAGTCACTAATCAATTGTTTGTTTATCTCTACCTGAGGCTGGCTGCTGTATGACATTTCTTGTTCTCTTTCTTTCAGTTTTAATTCCTTTTTTGTATTTACACTCCATCTTACTATCTCTATCTCATTCTGCACCTTTCCTTTTAGGTTAAAAGAACCCAATTTTTTTTAGTTACTCTGAATCTAGCAGTGAAAGATGATGCTAAGAAGATATTTTATATAAATGTGCTTGTTTGTTTGCTTGGATAGTAGAGATCACATTCTCAGCTCTTTTAACAACAGTTCCCAACCAAGAATTGGGGTAAAAAAGCAGCATAAAAGTTGATATTGAAAATTTATCCTACATTACCAAACCCAAGTTTTAAAAGCACAACAGCCTATTCTATAATAAGTTATTGTGGTGAATAACTTCAGCCAGTATGGGCTTTTGATTTTATGTTACAAGCATTTGAAGGTGACAAAAGTACATTAAACATGTTAGAGACAAATATATTACCACTTATCTATTGATTTAGAAATGTGAATCAATTGGCCAATTACCTTTTTATCTTTCTCTATGCAAAACTTAGTAAGAACAAATTGTAGTAGACCTAAGCACTTGCTTAACATTTCTTAGTCAGCACAATTACATTCAAAGACTTGCCTTCGTGTCCTACAGGCCAAGTTTTACATATGTTCAGCCATGGTGTCACTGAATTTCCACTTCTGTCTGTTGTACAATCAATTGAAACATCACCACATTCTTGCATTTTGTCTTTGTGGAAGAAAGTAAAGCAGATTTGGCAGTGAATGAATGTTGCAGCAGAAAGGTTCACAAGACAAGAGCTGAATGAAAACCAAGACTTATCATTGTACCAAAAAAGTAACATAACTTCGTTTTATTTTAAATTTAAAGTGTGTTTTAAATTTAACTGCAATTTCAGGGCAGAATTTCTTTGCTGTCTGCAACAGTGGCTAGCAATAGTGAGTTTTACTTTGAGGACATCAACTTGAGTTTTCTTTGCGTTTGTGAAGGCTTTTTCCTTACCATAGCACTGTCAGTTTGGATTGAATAGGATATCCTTTTGTATTTTTCCATGCTCTTAGCTCAGTTGAAAAGTGTCAAAGAAATTGTCATTTCTTGAGAGACTGGCATCTAGCAGTCACTGTTACAAGTCAAATGTTAAGCAAACGTCACCACCACAGAGAAGCTTAATTTTTCTAATTGGTGTGTGTGGTAGGATGCTGAGGTAAGGCTGGAGAATATTTCCTAGTTCTAGCAGATGTTAAGTATAGGATGACTTTGCATCTTTGGTTTGTTTCTGAAATAACAGTGCTTTTAAAAGTTTTTTCTTTTGGATTCTTAGAGAAGTCTAAGAAACTCTGACCTGCATCCAGCAGGGATACCTGTGTGGGAGGAGGCCTTGGTGTACTCCAGCTTTGTATTCCTGCTGCCTGGAGCAGTGACTCACGAAATACATGTACCTACAACATCCTGGCTCCTGTGGAAACCCTGCTGACTCCCTCCCTGTGAGCATCTCAGTGGAAGGCCTTGCCAAGGGGATGCTCAGACCTGAGGTACAGGGACAGATGTGGGATAATGCCACAGCCCCTCATGATGACTAATGGACACTGGGTACCCCTGGATCTGGGGCTTCCTGGCAGCTGAGCTCTCCTAGGCCCATGTAGCTTTGTCCTCCTTTGATGAGAATATTTTTAAGTTGATACCCCTTTCCATGCCAGAAGCAAACAGGTTAGCCCCAAAAATGAATGGCCTCTTTCCAGCCGTCACTGTTGAAGGCGTCGTAAGGAATGCAGGAAGGCCGCACGCTGCAGTCTCCATGGATGCCAGTGAGACGTGGGTACCTAAGCACCCGAGGTGCCTTGGAAAATCCCAGACGCTGATGAAACCAAGCAACTCTCAGCTGTCATTACATATTCCAGCAAAGGCTGTATGTCTCTCATTTGCAGGCTCCAGACTGTCTCTCTTTTTAACTCGGGAACAGTGCTGCTTCAAGGAGCGAGGACGCGTTCCTGGTGCGTTACAATGTAAAACCCTTGTGGCTCTGAAAGCACCCGTGGCCTGAAATATGGGGACAACAGATCTCACTGAAGATAGGTTCATACTCTGGGTGTCAAAATGTTTCCCAAGGACTGGGCTTCCTGTTCAAGCTTTTGCTCTTTTCCCTGGTTTGCATTTTGCCACTCATTTTTTCCATTCTTTTGCTGCTAGCTATTTTTCATTAATATCTCTGGTCAGCAGGAACCTACCCTGCTTCAGTTTTACAAGAATTTTGACAATTGAAATTCACCCCATCGTGTGTTTCAAAGCAAATCACAACAATTCTTCATCTATTACAAGCTGTGAATTGCTGAGACATCTGACCCAAATTATGGCTTCAGCTGGCACGAACAGGAATTTACTCTATGAAAATTAGTTCCTTCCAAAGAGTTTGTTTCATCCATGCATTTTTAAATGTAAGTCTGAAAATTAGTAAGAACTCTGTATTATCACTTATTACCAACTACAGGTTGATTTCCTCCACTATTTTAAAAACAGATGGAAAATCAATTTCCCTGAAATTTCATTCATTTGTATCAATTCTAAAACAAAATTTCAAAATAATAATATTTGAATGACTTAAAATGAAAATGGGAGATTGAAGTCCAACTCCTTCAATTTATTTTCAGCCTTCTCATTTCCCTTTCACTGTTACATTGCAATTTTTTAATGTCAGAAATGTTGCTGTCTATGCCTGTCTATGTCTGTTGCTGTTTCTATGTCGACAAGATTCAAAATGTAAGGATTTGCCTTGGGATTTAATTTACTTTTTTAACCAGCTCAGAATTTGATCACAGATGAATCATCTCAGTAACAGGTCCTGTATCTCGCATCAGATTCCAAGGAACTGACTACAGTTTATCTCCATCTGCAGACAGAGGCACTATCTTCATCCCAGGCTGTCTGAACATGGGTAAGTACCCATCTGCCCCATATTGACGAATTTTACTGGGGGCTCACATGCCTCTAGGCAGATGAACTGCAGTTGTAGCTTGTCAGGGATTTCAGCTCTAGGGCTCCTTCTGCCAGCCTTTCATTAGGATGTGAAACCCCGTATTCAAGCTCTTCCAGGTACTGAAACAAGAGGCACAGGTCACTCAGTGCCCTTCTCAGCTAATATCTCACTTCTTGGAGCTCCACATATGCTTGGGAACTCTCATCTCACTTATTTCCTCCAGGGCAAAAGAGTAAAAAAGAATGCAAGGCTACTTTAATTTCCTAGGAAACTATACACAGAAGTATCCTGAGCTGTGATGTGCACACAGCCAGTCTCATCCCTGTCTGTGAGTCTGAGACAGCAGACACAGCAAGAGCTGTGATGGAGACCTTGCTGCACTGTAATCCCCACTGATATGCCCTCTGGATATGCTCAAGCTCACTGGAAAATAAACACAGTTCTACAGTGCCTGCTTAGGCCCTCAGGGTCTGATCGTGTCCTGCATATCTTCTTTCACTGGCATCTCAGTGTCTCAGTAGTTTGTGCTGGGTTTCTTCTGTAAACACAGAAGAGTTTACATCTTATTCAAATGCTGTGCTTCGTGAGAGCAAGCAGCTCTTAACAACACCTTGTAAAGTCTCGTGAAAACAGTACTGTGAGACGCACCTTGTTAGCTGTCCTGACAGCTGCAGCCTTAGATACAGCAGCTGCCAGAAATACTAATGAAAATACAGTAGGGGCTGCCACAGTGTGCAGCCAGAGTGTCACTGGGCTGCTAGGAGGGCCAGCCATGCCCAGAGGTGGAGTAACACGGGTGTCGGTGTTTCATAGCCCTTTGCCTTCTCTTCAAGTCAGACCCCATCGCAGTTAGAGGAACCCAGGAAGCACAGGAAGGGCAGGAGGCAGGTCCCTAAACACGGGTGTCTGCTGCCATTTTACACACTGTATTTTATATGCCTCTCCCCCTCTAACGTGCCTGTCTATCCCACGTGGCTTTAATCCCTCTGCACCAAACTCCAGCCACATGCCATCCGTCACGCTTTCACAGCATGAGCTCCCCATCAGTGACAATGGCCTCCTCGTGCACCAGCTCAGGTGCTCATCAATATTCTCCCTGCCTGTGTGTGATCAAACCTTTCCACTTCATGGTTTGTCTTCCAAGGGTCATCATACAAATGACAAACAGAGGTTGTGGCTGGAGCAAAGCACAGTATTTGGTGACACCAAATGCGGTTCTTTCTTCAAACTCACCTCACTGTTTCTGAGTGCCTTCCTCAAGTGTATGTGGTTATTCTCAAGCCTCTTTCAGAAAAACAGTTGCATTAAGCACATGTTTAAGACCTATAAATTTACTTGATGCTGAAATGATAAGGTTTAAAATTAATTTGCTCAAGCACATTCTTGTACCAACGTGTCAGCATTATTTTTTAGCCAAAAGCTGGTGCCATATCTTACCTCGATCTCCAAGGCAAATTTCCAGCACGTTATTTAGGAGTGAAGGAATTGCTACGTAAAAGAATGTCCAGAGTCCCTTGGCCCTCAACAGCGTCTGGTTCTGGGTGCGTCAGAGAAACCTGCAATTGGCACTCTTGCCACCTACATAGGGCTGCTCTTGACACGAGTTGTGAGAAGTCTGACTTTAATGGCAAAGCCTAAGGCTTTAACTTCTCTTGTGATTAATGTTAATGGAGTGTTCTTCATATGTGTCCATTCAGTGCCTAGTTTGTGTACTAGTTGTGAGCTTTTGGTCTGAGTGACAACCATCTTGGTAGAGGGTCGGAGTTCTGAGCTTGAGAGCAAGGAATTAGGGATGTTCTTGCTCTCACCATGCCCTGAGTAGGATATGTTCAGGTGGTGTTATGGATGGATCTGAAGATGGGATGGGGTGATTTTTTTCTGGATTTCGCCTTGTTTTGCATGCCTGATCAATGTATTGAGGTGCATGTCTCTATACCTAAAGCCTGGCAACCGGAAATGATACAGACTAAAGAGAATGAAATCTGCTATGCGTATTGGGCCAGTAATGGTGCTGGGGATCAGTGACTACCAACCATTTCAGTTTCAGTAGTTTGTCTGAGGCCCAGCAATTGGCTCCTTTTCAGTTCTTGTAAAAAGTGTTTTGTGAACTACTCAGAGTGTGGGTCTCTTCTTTATCTACTGCATGTTCCAAGAGCTGATAGATTTATGTTTTGTGCCAGAGGTGCACTTGGGTACACATAGTTACACCAACTGTTTTACTAAATAGGAAAGAGAAGTTTTCCTGAGTCGTGTTGTAGAGCTTGCAGCTCTGTCTTGATTTTATTTCTGTTCAGGAAGTTATTCCAGGTTGTTTATTGGTGTTTTGAGTGCCTCTTTTGATCAATGTAATCTCTTCTTTAATTAATGTTTATGTTTCTTCCATAGACATTATCTGTTCTTTTGGCAAATTGTTTAATGGCTGACCTTTTACTCTGGGGGAGTGATTTGAAACACTCTTAGCTAGATGCTACATGGAAAACATTTGGAACTACATCCTCTCTGATCAGTAATTTAGCCTTGGCTGATGTTTGGTAACATTTCCATTTCAAAGAAAGACAGTATAACTCACAGCATTTTGGTGCCACACTCTTTGTGGCCCATTTGACAGGTTTTATTACGACGGTAGATAATTTATTTTCCATCTTTATTGTCTCTAACAAAGCTGTAGATAAGAATTTGAACTGATGCTTCATAGCTCATGTTTTATTTCAAGCATTTTCCTCCCAGGACTTTCCATGATTCACCCTATATAAAGCATGTAATTGTGGTACTGTTGGAATTTCTCCTGAAGAGATGGATTTCTTTTGAGGGATGGCTTCTTCCCCATTTGAGCAGTATCAGGAAGTAGGAAAGTGAATATTAATTTTCCGTAAGCAGCACATGGAAGTTCTGGGATCCACAGAACTAACAAAATCAGTCTTTTGATGAGTCTTAGGCACTACCAAGAGTAAAAAGCAAAAAACAGTCTTATAGGAGGTGTTGTATGACAAAGTTTGGGGTAAGTGGTCTGGGCTTGGCTTCTGAGCTCCCAAATTTTTGCACCAGGTCACTTCTGCTTTGCTCTGGGCTGAAGCGTGGGACACAGAAGGCAAGTGGCAATGTCAAGAGCCTAGGGGGATCGTCTTTGACCTACCATGTGAATCGACACATACAGGAAACCAGGGCAACCACCAAAACATGGCTGAGATGCAAAGAGATTTATTGCATTACCTTGCTAACAATGCCAGGCAGCTGAGGCACACAGGGACACAGGCTCCGTTAGGCTCACTTCATCCTAAAAGGCTTTGTGCACACGCAGTTTATCACAAGGCTGTAGCTCTGTGATCTTGCTCTCTCCAAGCAGGAGGCTGAAGCATGTCTGTTAGAGTTATCTCTACACAGGAATTCTACTTTTTGAAGCAGGCAGGGGATGAACAACACTAGGCATAATACATGGAGTTTCCCCACACTGACTTTCTTAGCATTCCCAGCTGCAAGGTCACTTCGAGTGAAAACCATTCCCTCCTCACCAAATCTTCCAGTTTTAGACCTATCCTCCCAACACCTACGTTTTGCAGAGCAAGTGTCCAGTGGTGACTCAGATCTCATTAGATCCTGACAGTATCTCAGCTTTGGACCTGCATGCTCAGACAGGAGCTGATTCTCTCCACAGTGACCCTTGACTCAAGCAGCTGTGTTCCTGGGGATGGCATCCAGTGCTAAAGGTTTGCCACTTGAGATTCACAAGCTCTGTCAGTCTCTTTTTTCAGGCCATGTGAAAGACACTTGGGGAAAAGTTTCGCGACTTAGTTATCACCAGGCCTTTACCCTGAGGCTTGAGGACAGATGGACAAACCTCCAGGGAATGAGGCAGTGCAGAGTTTTGTCCCTTCTTTGGCTGTCATCTTTAGGCCAAGAATCTGACAAATAGACTGCAAACTCTGTGGTTTGGCTGTGAATCCTCATCATTCCTCCTTTGTTCTCAGTAGGGTTTTGTCTCTGGAGCATTCAACTTTTGCCTAAAATACATGAGGTTCTTCCACCAGTTTGATTTCTGTTGATAGTGGATGTCTATTGATTATTATGAGAATTAAGGATTCTTAATGATGAGAATTAAGGATTCTCAGTCTGTATTCCAGGTGCTTTTGGAGTAACATCTGCATTTGTCTCCTGTATTCAGTTATTGTAAAGTGCCCAGAAAATGAAACAGGGCTTGGCCCTCACTGAGTCTCATTTTAACTGAGGCTTAGTTAAGAATATTGTGAAATTGTCTTCCTGGCCTTTCCATTTGCTTGTTCTTGGCTACATCTGAGTGAGCAAAAGTATTTGAAGCAGGTATCTGAAAAAATTGAAATCAGATGTAAGTGAAAGTTTTCACTTGAAGATATGCAAAGCCTGACATAGAAATTATTCAGATAATTTAGAAATTTTCAAGGGGACTATAACAAATAAGCTTCAGCCTGATATTCTGAAGGCTGTTTGGAAGTAACCTCAGAATGATGCAACCTTGGCAAACCCACAGAGGGCAAACAAGGTGGCCTGAAGATGACAAAACCAAAACCACAGGGGATAACTTTAAAAGGTGTAGAATGGAGATGGGAAATTATCAGTTGATGAAAGGACATTTCCATTGAAAAAATATGGATGGAAAAAAATGAACAAACTATATATGGAAGACAAAGAAGATGAGTATTGGCTAAGATAGGTTTGTCAAGTATAAATAATGCTATTGGTTTGCTTTCCTTCTGCAACAGGGATAACACGTCTTGTGGAAAGAGCAAAAGCAAGAGTTTCCACATCCCATGATTCTAGCCAGGCCTTCCCTAGCACTATTTCATTTGGTATTACAGTTTAGGGAAGCACAGTTTGGATGGTTGGTTTTCTGTCTTTTCTAATGTAGAAATATGAGGACTCACAGTGCTCCATAGTAAACTCTGATTACTGAAAATATGCCTACTTCTCTTTGCTACATTTCAGAAACCCCTTAAAGGCTGCACATCACAAAGCCTAAAGACGGTGCTTTCCCAATCACTGGTTTACACAAAACTACCCCAGGCCCAGTACAAAACTTGTTGCACATGCCACTACAGCGTAGCCCCTGGTGGTCCCCTATTAAGCCTCAAACATAGAGAGGTGGTTTCTATAGAATCTCATCTAGGTTTGCTCTGTCTCTAGGTAATGAGCCAAAAGCACATAGGCCCCTGGAGTCATAAATCATGGCTGGGAATGATCCAAGGGGAATCAATAAGCTAATTGAAGAAGTTGAACTCACATCAGCAGTGTTCATCCGATCACAATAAAGTAAATACCGTTCTTGTAAAAACAAGACTGCAGACTGCAAGATGTAAGAAACGACCATTCTGCTCTACTCAGTGCTTGGTAACGGCTCTTCTGGAATATTCCTTTTGGTGGTCTGGCTTTCATCCCTGCAGATGGAGGAAGTCAAGGGAAGAGAAGCACAAATGACTAGTGATCTAGAAAATGAAACTTGTGAAGGAAGATTGAAGGAACTGAGTTCTCAGACTGAAGGAAAAGAAGATTTTAAAAGTCAGGATGTTCTTTTTTATCCTTAAATATGTATAATGTTGCTTTACTAAGGAAATAAATAAATTATTTCCCATATTCACAATGAAAAATAGTAGGCTTAATTTACTGCAAAGTACATAGAACATAAACATTGAGGAAAACATTACAATATTAGGGGTTGCAAAGTGGAGCCTTTGGTTTCCCCCAAGGCTGCAGATCTTTGAAACGTGAGTCTGTCAGGAAAGGATCAAGTATACATCATTCAGGTTTAGGCCAACAGATTGACTGGTCTCAGAAGTCTCTTTACAGCCTTTATTTCTAGCAGCCTGTGAAGCTGTTCAGTTTAAGCTAAGGTAATGTCTGATGGCAGATTTCAGCCAGCCCTTGCAGCCAGCTATCTCCAGTTAAAGAGACAGGATAATTTACAATAAGCAGTTTTTGATAATGCTGATTTGTAGTACTATTTTACTTGAAAACTACGTAGATGAGACTATTTATAAATCCAGACTGCGATTTTATTTGCACCTGGGTTAAACTTCAGTTATGTCTTAGACTTTCTGTGATTTTGTCCATTTTTACCACTACAGATCAGCCTGTAAATCATTACATGACTTGAAAACCTTGACTGAACTCAAATAGGCATAAAACATCTGAGTAGATTTTTTAGTCAACAAACTTTGTTGCCTCACTGTTCACACAAGTCTGATTTTTTATGTGCATGTTGAAGAGCACAGACTCCACCACTGATTCCTTAGGGATTCCTCCGAAGCCCTTTCTCCATTGGGAAAACTTTGTTTTCTATTATTCAATCATCAGTTATTGATACACAAATTATCTTCCTTCTAGCCCCCTGGCAATTTAATTCTTTTTGAAAAGCTTCAAAGGAATCCAACACACATTGTGGCTTCTCTACACAGTATGAAACCTTTCCCAACATACCACATTTATCTCTGTGACTACTAGTCTTAGTCTGTGCCATGACCCTGAGTGGAAGTCAGGATTGCTCATCTGTTTCTTGGATTAAAAATTAGTGTCACATCTGTCATCTTCCATTCCTGTGGCACCACACCTGAGGTATTATGCCTAGATGGATTATATATCCAACAGTAGCTTCATGACTCAATACCTGAGTTATAGCTATATTCAGAAACCTGGTCTGAATAGCTTCTGGCCCTGCTAACCAGACACTATTCATATCAGCACCTCTGAAGTCTCATTTACTCATTCTTTAGTTTTAGGAAGGTTTTTTTTGCCATAAAGGAAGGCTAAAGTCCAACACAATGAACACCAAAACTTTCCTGCTAACATTTTTGCCAGGGCCCATTAACTGTCATGCTTGCTCATTTTACACCTCAATATCATATTACTCCCAAGGACTTTTGGCTGGTTTCTGCTGGGGTTAAAATGCATCATGCTGGATCTGACAGCTCAAGAGAGGAGAGTCTGCCACAGCTCCATACCCCAGATCAAGCCAGTAGTGAGACTGGAAATGCATTCCCAGTAGGTCCAGGCACACAAAGCACTCCAAGTCACTGAAATCCCTGCCTTTACCCTCCTTTGGTCTCTCCTCTAAGCATCGTGCCATAAGGCACGAATAATTCCAAACTGCTTTTCCCATAACGAGTCCTAGAGCTCAAGGCAGTGAGCCCCACAGATCAAAAGGAGATCTGGAGAGCTGCTCCTGATGACACCTCATGATGGGTTTCAAGTCTGGACACTGGGGCTGAAGTCCAGGGACAGACGTGGGAGGAGCCTGAAGAAGTTCCTCCCTCATTCTTCAGAGATCCTTGATTTGGATTCCCACTTGCCCTTGGGCCTCTGTGCTCCTCTGGCTTCTGGAGGTGGACCTTTTGTGGTCTGATGGTCCCTGTGATGGGCGTGGGAGAGCCTGGATAGGGTGTTATGTGCCCCCCACACGCTGTGCTCCTCTCTGGGTGTAAAAATGAGCTTTCATTACATAACCTAACAATTTCTTGCTTCTTACGTGTTTAAAAACACATCCTGCTTCTGATGTGTTTAAAAACATTTAATATTAGCTTTTGCCTCTGGTGACTTGCTCTTGAAAATCTTTTATCTGGTCCAACTTTTTTATGTTATCATATTTAACTTGACAGATGTCTTTATTCCTTGCTTGAAACAACCTCTTTGGTTTCTTTTTTTTGTAAACTTCTATTAGCTTCTGCTGGCTAACCACGCTGACTTCTTTGCCTTGTCAGGGGTCTTTCAGAGTTTTTATTCATTTGAGAGATGCATTTATTCTCAATTTCTGAAATGGTGTCCTTAGAGAACCTCTGGGATTCCAATAAGCATATTGTCCTCAGTTCCTTTTTAATTCCTTATCAAACAGCATCTTCATTTTCTTCATGAATCTCTTCTAAAAATACAAAATAAGTCAATTTTTTGGGGTCTCTGTGTGTGTTTGCCTTTTTTGTTCCTGCCAGAAGGCTGGATTTAATACATTATGAGCCCTTTTATGGGGCTCTATGTAAATAGTTACCCACTGAGCCACATACCCCGCTGTGTCTTTGCTGCAGGTCCTCTAAGGTCATGGATACAGAATGACTTTAATCACTTTAATTAGTTGGTGACACCACTGAAGAGGATGGTCGCCCCTTTTCTCCCTGCTGCTGCTCCTTCCCCTCTGGATCAGGAAACAGAATTCAATAAAACTATGTGACACTTAAAAGTTCCATTTGAAGCCTGCTGCCTTTCACTTCGGGAACAGCGTGTTAAGCAGGGAGTTGAGCTGCATAAAGCTCCAGCTCAGCTTCCTTTCAGGTTTGGCTGGGGCTGAAAGTGCTGCCAAGAGCAAAACTTTAACAATTTGTCTTAGGCTCAGCTCTCATCCAGTTTCTTGTCCCAGCTTACTGCAGACCCATCAGGCAACATGTCCTTTGATCCGTATCTTGCCGTGCTTGAGCAAGAGGGCCTTTACTTGGCTTCTAAAAAAGCCAGTATAAAAGTACGGGAGGTTTATCAGGAAGAAGTTCACCACCTGTTGGAGGAGCAGCCTTTTTCACTCTTCTTCAGTTCTAGGGGAAAGGTTTTGGCCTCTGCAGATGGTAAATTTTTTGCGAAGAGAAGGAGATTGAAAACATCACGCTTCCTACCACCTCTGCCAAAAGCATTTGAAAACAACTTCAAAGAAGAACATCCCCCCTCCACGCTCAGAGTGCAAAACATCCCTTTGTAGGGAGTCAAACCAGACCAATGAAACGGGGGAGAGACATCTTCTTTGATCGTTTGTTGCTCAGACAAACTCCTGGGTAACAGTTTCTGGGTTAATTAAATGTTACTTTGTACTGACAAGCTGAGCTTGTGTTGAAGCCTCAGGATTTGTTTGTGTGGCTGAAAGCTTGCACTCCCTCATAGTCACAGCATAAACCACAAACCTTCCAGCTTAGTAACACACAAACATAATAGCAAACAGCAAGGTATGAGACCTGACCTCTTGGCTTGAGTATTGGCTTTGGGGAATGAGCTTCCCGTGTCAAGAACTGGTTATCTTCTCAAAATCTATTTCTTTTCTTCTGGGAAAGAAGCATGCATTCACTTTTATAAACTTTCCCATTTTTGTTTTCTTTTTTTTCTTTCAACTGCTCACTGATCAGACTGGCTCAGTCAACTTGCTTTCTCTGCAAAAAGGAAGAAAGGGAAAGGAAGAAGAAAACAAGTCTTGCCTACTCCTTTTATGATTAGGGGTAAGAGGAATAAGTGTGTTACATACAGAGCTCTGGTTGGTCTGTGAACCTTCCCTCTGCTTTCCAATGTCTGCATGTCAAGTCCTGCAAAGCTGAATGACAGCACAAAAATCCTGCTGTTGTGGGAGAAGCATTATTTCCACACAGTGCTACCTATCTGCTACTTATCTTAATCTATCTGAAATAGCTCCTGTCATGGCAAAACAATTAAAGCACAAGTTCAGCTGTTTTCTTGTTCAGCTGTTTTCTTGTTCAGCCCTTCTTTACCTGTACTTTATTCTGGGCACTTCTTCCAAAGATTTCGAAAGGCTTCAACTACAGGAAAGAACTGAGCTTAAATCCACCCTGAGGTGCTGTGGATGTCAAGCCCCTGGTGACAAGCCTGACTGTGAATGCTGCCTCTGGAAGTGTTTCTTTCTGTAGGGACTCCGCAGACAGCATCAGATGCTGCAATACAAACACTAATGTTGGGCAGCATCTCCAGAACAGATCCAAACAGCCAGGTATCTGGAGTTTTAGCTGGCAAATGGACATCAGGGTCCTAATTTCTAATATGTGCATATGGTGGAGCACATGTGAAGTGACCTTGCAAATGCAATGCTGTCCCACTCACAGAATTGCCAGCTATGCATGTCCAAAAATCACACATCAGGCTCTTTCTTTATATAAAGGGGTTCGTTTCAAAATAATTACATTTTAAAAAAAGACCCATGACTTTTGCTTCTTTGAACCTTTTAATAAAAAGCAAGTAACAATTTCAAGCTTCTCTCTAGCTCATGACAGCTAGAATCTGAATTACTACTTTTAATCAATTCTGGATTGTCCTGTGTTCCCTGGGCTGTGGGAGTCTGGGCTCTAAGAGACCCTCTGGTAGCATGATAATTACAATAAAATGCCTCTGTTCCACAGAGCACACCCTTGGCACTGGAAGGGCAAATATGTTTGTGAATTTCATTCTAAATAGATGTTGGATTTAATTCTCTTCTGCTTCAGTTATTTACATTCAGGCAATGTGTGCCTCTCCAGGGATGGGCTCAGGCCTCTCCCACCAGCACAGAGAGTCTGGCTTTCAGCCTGACCAACAAGGGCCATGGGAAACCCTGGGAGGGGTTTGTCCCCACTACAAAATTTCTGTTGTCTTTGCACTTGGGAAGATGCAGAAAGCTGACAGTGCAGCTTTCACACAGGACCTTTTCCAACAGGGCCACTCTCTCTTAAAGTATCTGGGTACTTTGCAACCCTTTTGAGCTGGTATTTCTAGAGAGAAGAACTGCAAGTCAGCTTTTAATTGAGTGTGTGGGGAATGAAAGCCTGCCGATGCTGTGACCACCACATGTGTTTTCAGATCGAGACACCGAGCTCAGGACAAGTGTTTCAGTGGAGGTGAAGCGCTGGTAATTATTATCATAAAGATGACAAAGGTAAAACATAGACTGTGAGCATGTGGCCAACCTCAAAAACCAGCACTCAGTTACAAAGCACCTGTGCCCTGCCTCTGTGAGGTTTCTATCAGGGCAGTTTTGTCCCGAGGTAATAATTTTAAGTATCTGTCACAGGGCCAGGACCCTTAGACAGAGGCAGTACAAATGCAGCTCTCCAGAGCACAGGGGAAGAGACCAGGACAGGGGAATTACAACTCAGAAGGCCAGCAAAGCTCCAGTCTGTGTTCCCAGAATTATTCTTGCTTTTTGTCCAAAGCCTAAAGTGCAATGTGTAAGCAGACCTGCCCTCTGCCCTGAGAGTACTCTCTCATATCTCAGCTACAGGCTCTTTCTTGCTGGTTTTCTCTGATGTGGGTTTGAACATCCTCCAGCTGAGAAAAGTTTAAAAAGCACATGTCACGTTTCCTGAGCACGTGTTCAAACCATCAATATAAAATACAAGCCTTACCACCAACGCCCTTTTTTTCCCCCTGCTTTTGAAGGATGCAAAGAACTCATTTGGGTCTGAAAGGCAGCCTGTAAGCACTAACCCTCAAAAGAGAACACAGGTTTGGGTGACCACAGTCTGGAGGAAGGGACTGGATCTTGACCTTTCTCAATATGTCTCTTGAAGGCAGACCGTAGAGGCACCCCAACCCATAGTATGTCTGGTTTCCAAACCTCTTTAAAGGGTGCCAAACTTCCTCTGTCTCCTGCACCACAAGTATGAGCTTCAGGTTCTGGTTTCCATGTCAGTGTCCCTGATGGACTGCTGCAGCCTTGCTGTCCCGTAACACACCCAGGAGTTTAGAGACAGCTGTGCAGGCAAAGTGTGGTGGACCATGGATCCACTTTCAGCTCCTCAGGGTCACAGACCAGCACCCTGCTGGCTTTCTCCAATGCAGACTGAAACTTGGCTTTGAACTTCAGAGATATTACCTCCTGCTACTAGGGAATAATAATACATCATTTAAAAGGAAATAAAGAGTGGTTCAGAGCCTTCAAAATTACACAATTGAAATTTGATAGAAACAATGCTTCTGGTGTCAGATACTTCACGATCATAATATCACCAGAAAAATACATGTTTACTGAAATTATGCATTTTAGTAGATTGCTATTGCATAGCAAAATTCTGATTAGTTTCCTTTTTAATAAATCACCTAAGAATTTTCCACACGGATTGAAGAAGCTAACCCGACCTGGCAGTCACGAAAGAGAAAACACGTTTTTAATGCAAAGCAGTCTTGTCTAAGGATTTACTTTCAGAACACTCTTTTTGTAGGAAAAAAAATTGCCATTGCTAAGACAACCTTATGTATTGTCATTCTAAATATAAATCTGCTTGCTGGAAGAATACTGAGTAATCTGTTCTGATCTTCAGGACAAAATAATATTTTTACTTCAGCATGAAACAATACTCAACCCTTCCACAGTCCAAGGTAAGACAATCATCTTGCCAATTGCAGACAGAAAGAACTTTTCTGAACCAACACCAGAAGAATGTTTTTTTTCATTTCAGGACAAATTTAAGAATGGTGTTTCTCTTCAAACTGAGTACTTGATGATGCTAAAAGAAGAAAATATAACCGATAAATGTTTATCTTATCATGGTCAAAGTGTGCTTTATTCTCTGAGTATGACATCACATCGAAATAACTTTTCACAGTCCCTGAGCAATGCAGCAAGCCAGTCAAGGTCCCAAAAAATTCAAGTGTATTCACCAGACAGGTCACCAGGGTAGTGGGATCATGCTGTGAAGATAGTAAAATCTATGTTTTATTATAACTTTCTGTGCAACTGTTAGTTGCAGGGCCTCTCCTGCCTTTTTAACTTCTCTTAGGCTGATGCCTGCACAAGTAACACTGCTCCATGATCAGCTGGACTGATAAAGCCTCCTTTCAAGTGGATCCACTTCCCTACTTGAGCCATGCTGCAGACTTTATAGAGGGCTCCAATCTCCTCCTCCTCCTTCCTCTTCTCCCATGCTGCAGACACTGTGCTCACCTTTCCCCCACTGCCTTCTCCTGGCAACACCCTCAGCACCCCAAAAGGCTGGGGCAGCCAGCAAGAGCTGCAGGCTTTTCAGCAAGCAGGATGAGGATAAAGCTGTTTGGTGGGAGAAGCAGCAATAGAGGTCCATCAGCATCCCTTCAGATGTTGAACTGAGCCAGGCACACTCGGATCCAGAATATCCAAGTCTGCCTTTCCCCCATGGATGCCCTCCCTCATGCCAGAGAATGAGGAACAGGCTGATATCACACCTTCCTTCAGCACGAGCCAGAGCCTGTGTGAATTTGTCTGTGAGGGACATTGCACTTTGTTCGCAGGATTTTTTGTCCTTAGAAATATTTCACAACTAAGAAAGGAGAAAAAGTATTCATGCCATGAGTTCTGTCTTCAAACTCTCTCCCACTTCTTGGCAGTGGAATTTATTAGTGGTGCTTTGGCACCATCATGCTCTCCCAGGATGAAAAGATCAGTTGTTTTAGTTGTTTCTAATTAATACACAATTTTAAATAAATTTTCCACATAAATTAGACTTTTATGCTCTTCAGTAGTGCCAGATGGACAGAGCCATCTGTCAGAGATTAACACTCACTAGAGGACCACTAGTATTAAAAAAAAAAACCAATAATGTAGCATTCAAAAAAATTTTTGCTTTGTACATTGCCTGAACAAACAATTGCATGTAAAGCTGCTCTTATTTTCAAAGATCATCATTTATGAATGCTTGTATAATACTTTACTGAATTTTAAACAAGAGATTGTTGGATGATTAACCCATTTTTACAGCTTGGAGACATTTCTGAGGGCATCTGATCTGGGATGATGCTGCATAAAAAAATTGGAGAGCTGGAAACCGTACAGCCATCATAAAGCCATAGGCAAGTCATGAGCAAATCGTGGATTGCTGCAGAAAAGAGTGAAGCTCTCAATAAAGTGTCTTTCCCTTTAAAATGAGAAGAAGAACCTGTATAAAAGTTATCAAAAACATTGTTTAAATGATGAGCATTGCCATTCCCAGGCTCTCTCCTGGAGTTCTTGTTTGTATTTTTTCTCCTCGCTGTTCTACCACCAGCCAAAGCTTTGCACCAGGGGATCACAAGTCCAAGCCTTGCATCTCTCCCCCTTGGCACCAAGGGCTGAGGGAGAGGCCCTTTGTTGTCACAGCCCACTCTGGGGCCACACTCCTTGGGCCACTTCAGCCACCTCGTGCCTTGGGGACTGTCCCCCCAGGCCTCCCTTTCCAACCTCAGCCCATTTTGCCACCCCAGCAGTGGTGCCTGGAGTCTTGCTTGCAGAAGCTGCCCACCCAGCAAGGCAGCAGCCACAGGCGTGCTGGCGCTGCAGCCAGGAGTAGGAACATTATCCTCTCTAAAGGGTAAAGGCAAGAGGTAAACCCCCAGGTTTCCAAAAGCTCATCCTGCCTTTTCAGTGTTAGCAGCCCAGGGTAAGGGCTTCCTGGGAGGAACATGCTAAAGCAGGTTTGGCTTGTTAGGTGCAGAGATTTGTGAAGTCTCTGCATGATGTTACACTTTATGGGCACTGGAGACAGGACTTACCGAAGTCCCACGTCCTTTCCTTCCCACGTTTCTATCACTTAAATCTACCAATGTCAATTGTGTCTAAATTTTTTTCTGTTTCCACTGGAAGGGTCAAGCTGTGATTGGACAGCTGATGGAACTTCCATCAAAAGACTGAGATTTCAGGGTACTAAAAAATGAGAAAGCTACCTAAACGTATTTTAAAAGACCATTTCGATAAATTAAACATTTTCAAACTAGTTGCATCTAAAGAAATTCCCCATAGGCATTTCCACCACCAGCAGAAACTACCTGAGAGCTGGCTGGGGTTACCTGAGAATTTGGGGTGGGTGGCCATGATCCCACAAAACTGATCAAGGGCAAATGGAGTGACAAGCTTAATAAAGGAGGGACAGAGGAGCAAGACAACTGCAGACCAGTTAGCTGAACTTTAGTACCCAGAAAACCACTGTAAGAACAAACCAGGCTACTTGCAAATACATGAAAGGTGCCAAGCAGATGAGTGATGGCAAATACAAAGTAATGAGGAACTAACATTTCAAACCTTTTCAGGTTCCTTCTGTGAGAGGATAAAAGTGGAAACTGTCATTCTACATAAGCAACAGATGTGCTTTGACCACAGTAAAGCTTTAGCATTATCTTACATGGTATGTTATAGGGGGAGGTGACTTGAGTCAAAGTGACACCATTACAAGGACAGCTCAGAGTTGGTTAGGAAACTTGCTTCTAAGAGTCATTATCTGTAAATTTCTTGTCAAACTAGAAGGGTGCATTAAGTATGGATTTCACTGAAGCCAGTCTATGGTACTACACCGTATCTTCATTAATGGATACCAAGGTCCTGAAATACTATTGATAAATTTGAAGATGATGGCTAGGGTAGGACTTCCAGTGTACAGGAGACAGCCTAGGAATTCAAAATGATCTAGCCAAACAGGAGAAAGTATCTGAAAACCAGAAGGCAGTTTGATAAGGACAAGAAAAAGTGCAAACCTGACACGGGTTTCTAGAAGAGCAGACATTTAACAAGGCAACACTTGGCTATACAGTTGTTCTGCTGAATTTAGGTGTTAGTGTGTGTCACGGTGACTTGCTGCTAAGGAAGGGGGAGCATCATCCTGGGTCACACCATACAGTGGTGACATATGTGAAAACACGAAGTTACACTCCCCCACATTTGGCACCAGTCTGGTCTCAGCATAAATGAGTCATTTTGGATGCTCCAGTTTGAGGAAGTGTTGACCAGCAGCCTGGAGGAGAGCAGGAAGTCATGGTGTAGAAAAGGACAGAGAGAATTGGGGCTGTTCCTGACAGGCAAGAGAAAAATGAGAAGAGATACAATAAGGTTTTCACAATCAAAACCAGCAGCTGCAAAGGAGGTGGAAGAGTTTAACAAGTCTGCTGGGATAGGAAAGCGAATGGGATTAAATTGCAGAGAAGAGAGCTGAACTCAAATGCCTCCCAGAAATGGCAGCAAAGCCCTGGCAGGACCATGCTGGGGGGCTGGGGATCACCACACCAAAAGTTTTCTGCAAACACAGTGGAGAAATATCTGCCACAGGCAATTTAAGCTTGGGCATCCTGAATGAGAGATGGGTGGTGGACCTCCCAAATGTCACATCATGTAACACTGCTATCTCTCCAAATGCCTGCAAGGGCAACAAGGCTGGTGAAGGGTCTGGAACATAAGCTGTATGAAGAACAGCTGAGGGAGCTGGGGGTGTTTAACCTGGAAAAAAGGAGGCTCAGGGGAGAACTTATCACTCTCTACAACTGCCTGACAAGGGGCTGTAGTCAGGTGGGTGTCAGTCTCTTCTTGCAGGCAACCAGCGACAGCACAAGAGACCACAGTCTTAAGCTGCGCCTGGGGAAGTTTAGGCTGGACATAGGGGAAAAAATTCTTCACTGAAAGAGTGATTGCCCACTGGAATGGGCTGCTCAGGGAGGTAGTGGAGTCCCCATCCCTGGAGGTGTTTAAAAAAGACTGGATGTGGCACTCAGTACCATGGTTTAGTTGACAACGTGGTGTTAAGTCATAGGTTGGATGTGATGATCTAAAAGGTCTTTTCCAACCTAGTTGATTCTGTGATTCTGTGTAAAGACCCTGACAGATAGAGTGGAGGTCACTAATGTCCTACTGCTATCAAAAGCAAGTCAAGTACCATGGTTTCTGCTATAAAGATAAAGAACCTCAGGCATATATCCTTGCTTGGATGATAGTTCAACATTTGGTTAAGGAGGGCAAGAAGGCCTGCGAGCTCTCATCCAGAACACGCAACCCCATCACCAGGGATCTGGTGGAGCAATTGCCCAGCTGGAATATACTTTTGGATAAAATTATCAGTATTAGAATCAGGGCTTATTTTTGTGTCAATGTTATCTTACTCAGGGAACTATTTAAGAAAAACATGGTGTTTTGTCTATAGAACAGTTTAGAAAAAGTTTAATTCCTTTCATGAGTTGTATACATAAGAGAAACTTGGAAGATTTCATTGCCTTTCATTCGTGTGTGAAATTGATGTACCCCTCTTACTCTTTAAGGGGGTCTTTTTCCCTCAGTAAATTTCATCCTAGAGTTACACATTGCAGAAGGTATTTGTCTGCAATGGCAAAAGGAAGAGGACAGCTAAAATAAGACTTAATTCTTCTGATCTGTAGATGGGAGGGCTGAAGCAGCTTTGACATACTCTGAAAAATCTCAGGAGGGCCAAAACTGAGAGCTACTCCTAAAACATCCTTACAAAGCATTTTGAAGGCTTGTGATGAAAAATACCCCACGGCAGTGACTGTACCACTACCTAACTGTGCTGTATCAGCGAGACTGAACCCAGCAGGTCAAGGGTTACAGCTATCCCACATCATATCTGGGCACTGTGCCCAGTACTGCCCCCATGGCCAAGAAGGACATTGAAAAACTGGGGGCAGCCCAGCAAGTTTGGGGGTGGGGAAGGGGGTTAAGTGCCCCAAGATTATAGGATTGGAGACCTTGACACACAAAGAAAGGCTGAAGGGACTGGGTTCATTCAGCCTAGTGAAGTGAGGGCTCAGGGGGATTCCATTCCTGCCTTCCAGTGTTAGATATTGAGAGATGATGAAGGCACTCTCTTCATGAGGGTTCACTGTGATGAACAGTTGAGTCATTTCAGGGCAAATTTTGTCTCCAGACACAAAAAAACCTTCTTCCATGAGACCAGCTAAAGGCTGGGACAGGCTGCCAGCAAGTGTGGTGGAATTTCCCTAGATGAAACATGTAGGGCTTTACAAATGCCCTGGATTACTTAAGGCCCTGCTTCCAAACTACACAGGGCCAGCCACACTTTCTGGCCCTGGTCAAGCTGGGCTTTCCTATGCAGTTTTTGTTTCTCTCAGTACAGCAAGATGCTGGAGAGTCCAAGAGACACTGTCTCTTACCTCTGTTTTGCCTTTCCTCCTATGAGGGTACAGCTCTGCACTAGCAACAGCCAGCAGGACAAGGGCATCTTTAGCATCCTGTCAGCTATACCCGTGCAAAAAAAAAAAAACCAAAACAAAAACCACAGACACAGTAGCTGCAGTGCCCATTTCAGCACACACCTTCCTTCTCCTGGATGGAGAGCAACACCAGTGCTAGGCTTTCACTGGCATTCCTTGGTAGAGGACTAGTGATTGCACACTCCAGCATATCAGGAGGTGCCAGGGCCCAGATGCTCTCCAGTGATAAAAGCAACACAACATGGAAAGGTAAAATATGAATTTCAAAATTTCTTCGCTGGCCCAACCCTGTTCCAGCTAGAGACAGCTGGGGGAAAAAGAAGTAGATGTTCTCTTTTTTCTTTTCTATTTTTGTCTTTTCCAGCATGACTTTTTAGACCCTCACCTTCTGACTTCATTCTGGAATGCCGCTCAAGTATAAATTAAGCTGGATATGGCCTGAGATTTCTCTCTCAGATAAAGCTGAGGTTAGTTAAAAGAAACTCTAGTCATGGAAAAGCTCATATGTCAAGGAAACCTAGCAGGGTTTTGAAAAAATTTAAAACCAGCAGCTTGACTCCTATTCCTTTTATAATGAACAGAATAATCTTGTAAAATTAACAGAAGATCAGATAAACAAAACTTCTGCTTAGGGCTAGAAAGCATGGACATTTATCTCCAGGTACAATTTGAGTGCATCTTCTTCATCTTTGCTTTTGTTTCACTGCATGAGCTGCCAGCACCCTCCTCCCACAGCCTCTCCCCAGGTTACAAGGCTGAGGTCTGGCTCCATCACCACTTTCTTGAGCGGTTCCAAATCTCCTTAAGACTGTGAAGTTTCACATGTCTCCCACTGACTTCAGTGAGAGCTCGGCCAGATGCAGAGGTATTTTTTCAAGCTTTGAAAAAACAAATATTTGTGCAGAGGTAGAGTGCTCAAAGATACAAGGCTCAATGGGTGCCCCCCCCCTCCATGGGTGGGAACTCTCCACTTGCCAGGCTACACCAAACACAGGGACCAAGGTCTTGGGGTGCAAAGGTGGGAGATGCCACAGAGGATGCTCACATTGCTCCTGCTGCCCCCAGCTGGGGAAGGGCAACAGCTCCAGCTACCCCTGTGAGCCCATGCTGCCAAAACCCATGGGACCTTTGCCACCACATTTTACAGCAGCAGAAGCCTGTGTTGAACACTTCCCAACTGCAGCGCCATTTGCAGCAGAGCTTGGGAGAAACCCTTCCCTCACACAGTAACCCAGGCTGGCACCTTGTCCTGGACTGAAGAACACCCTTCCTGAAACACCACACAGACCAAATGCAGTAATTTGTACAGGACTCAAAAAACACAGACTGGTTACAGCAGAACATGAAGGCCTGGGCCCAGAGGCACGGTGGGACCTGTGCCATCCCTTCTCTTGGCGTGTTTGGTTATGAGCTTTGTCAACTAAAACATTTGTATGTAATGGATGCTGTTACCATTTTTCCTGTAGTTTGTGACAGAGGTAACTCAGCAGGTGACAATCTCCAAACTAGCTTATAAATAAGGATTTGCATTCAAAACACAGAGGCTGTTGGAAAAGGGGCTTTTGAATGTGGCCAAGAAGGCCACAGTAGACAAAGTAGAAAAGTACAGGACAAAGTAGAAAAGGCAAGGCCGTATCTGATACTTTACACATGACGGCAGCTCCTCCGCTGCCGCCGGGGCTGTGGCTGCGGTCGGAGCCGGGCGGCCGCGCTCCGACACTGACACCTAGCGCCGGCCAGCCCTGCCCTGACGCTGCGGCTTCTCCCTGCTCCTCGCACTGACACACACTTGGGTCGGCTTTTCCTTTTTTTTAAGTCCTGGGGACTTGTTTGGTTTCCTGGGGTTTGTTTTGTTGTTTTTTTTTTCTTTAAATGAGCATGAGACTACTCGCGTAGTCTCCATAGAGATTTACACCTGCCACAACATACCTGTTTCACACTTAACTGGAATTATTTTCCCCCATCAGCCCAGTGCTTTGAAGTCGGCTTGGAGATACGTGGGGCACTTGTCAGTAATGCATCCCGTTACCCTGCCGCCCATCTGATGGATGCAAGGCTGAGCCCACACCAGAGCTATGTGCTTACATACAACAACCAAGTCAGTTTATCTCAGAACAGCTCGAAAGCAGCATTCGGTTACATCGCAGCTCTGCGAACACAAAACCATTCCTTACAATGCAGAAATGTGCTTTCTCTCTGATAGCAGTTGTGAGGCCAGTCCACATTTCCAGACCACCCATTCACAGCAGGTATCTTACTGACAGATTATTTCTAACACCAGCTCTTTGGACTGTGATCATAAAGAAAAATAAATTTTTATCAGTAAAAAATATGCATGAGTTCAACACTTACTCATCACAGCTGAGCTTAAATGCTCACTCTTCAAAGTCTTTATAACAATTCTGGAGACAAATGAAAAGTAATTTAAGCCTCAGCCGACAAATCCCAGGGGATGGTTTTCCCTACCTGCCCACACAGATCAGCAGCTCAGACAAGCCTCTGCAGCCCAGGCATTAAGATGTCAACACTCCACTCCCCGCTGCAAGAGTTCAGCAGAAAAAGAAGTATCTTTTACCAAAAAAAGGGACGTCAACCAAGAGCACTGCTCTTTTCAGTCCTGTGAAGCTACAGTCATAGGCTCAGGAAAGTAACTTCTCACTTTTTAAAAACTCACTAGAGAAAAGAAGAAATCTGAGAAGTTTAGGTTCGTAGAGTTCTTATTTTGATGCTTAACACAATGTTTAATTCTGTCATTTAGGTGTTTGTCATGTACAGAGCGGGTATTAGATCACTAAAGTTGTTGTAAGTTTCATTACTGGCTTCACTCACTGCAGAACTTGAGGCCCTGGCTAATTCTTTTAATGAGATTTAAACACAACTACTAGAATTAGAATATATTTTTCTTTGAAACTAACAGTAAAATAACTTGGGCTCCACAAGTTTGAAAAAGGTATCTAGAAGTGCTTATAAGGGCTGCATTTTTACATCAATCGAGATGACAGGGCTGAGAAAATTATTTAAATTATCTTCTCTTAAATCCACCAAGAACCAAACACATCACTTTAGAAACCTGGGGGGTATGGAGGTACATCTATCACCTTTGCAGAAAGGCTGAGACACCTTTATTTACCTTTATAATGTAAAGATTTCAGCATAGGATTCTCACCCCTGAATTTCAACAAAATGAGCTCCACTTGACAAGATACCTCCAGCATTTCTTCTCTTTGAAGTAGCAGTTACAGGCTGCCCACCACTGCACCCAGCTGACAGCTGCTCTGGGCAGCACTTGGCAGCATGTCAGCTCACAAACAGGATAGCAGAACAGTTGCTGACATCAAAATCGAAAAGCCACCATTTTCTTCCCCATCTATGATCATCCTGCTCATTTCTCTGCCCTGTCCAAAAAGATCCAAGCCTCCACCAACACACCCTCCTGCAACCTGCAAGACAACAGACATAAATGCTCTCTTAATTTGGATATATCAGTACCACAGTATTTTCATTCCTGGGGCATAAGAAAAGGGAGATCTGCCTCAGATCCCAGCAGTAGGGAATGCACATACTAAACACGCACCAGAAAACACATGAAGAAACAAACATGGAGTTTTCAGCTAATCCTGGCATAAGATAACCCCCAAATGACAGCAGGTACCTGGAAGTTGTCTGTAGGGACAAACTGTTTTCAGAATTAGGCAAAATCAAATAACAAAAGAAATTGAAATAAAAAAAAAAGCTATACAGACAATAGATAGTGCATTACTGAGAGAATAAAGTAATTTCACCCCTACAGACTACAGACATGACCCCAAGTCATGTTTTGCAAACATCTATTGAAAAGGCCATCTGGCTGCACTGTGGGTCCCAACCCAAAACATCTCACAGCTTTGATGTGCACTACACTGGACCCCAAAATTCATTATTTGATCACAGTAAAGATCTTTTCAAGGCTTACTTTCAGGAAGTTTTGCCACTGATGTAGGAAGGCAAAGGGATTTAAAACTTTTCTCCAGAAACACAATAATTCTGGCAATTTTTTGAGAGTGGACCAGATGTTAGTTAGCACACTCAGCCTGAGGAAATACCAACTGCAAATCATGGTGACTGATACCATTTCAGAGCCAAGCTTCTTTTGATGCAGAGAAGAGCATGTTTTTTTCTGAGGGAATTAAGGGAAAATTGCAAACAGGAAATGGAAAAACACTGCAACTACAGAAACAACATGCTGAAGTACTGTGAGACTGTGTGCAGGTATCAAACACCCTCCTCCTCTCCCCTCATTTCACTACTTGACATATCAATCCAAAATTCCCAGGTAAAGCCTAAAGCAATATGCAAGACTCCTTAGACAGCAGAGGAGACTGGGAACCAGTGAGAGCAAGAGCTGTTTAAAAAAGCGAGGGCAAACTCAACATTTCTGAAGGCACTGAGAAAGGAGAACTGCACTGGAGTAGGAGTCCAGCTTAAATAATAACACTGGATCAAAGCTACTCATCTTTAAAATAAACAAATACAGCCAAACTGTCATTATCACTTGATGTAGGCTGAGAGCGGGAACAGCTACACCTGACTCACTCCATGCCACAAGGGTTTCAAAGCAGGAGGTTGCTCCCAATGTCCAGAGGCATTCACTGCCCCACAGAATGATGCTGTTTCTGCCTCTGCTGATCTAAACACAAAGCAGTGGAAGACCTATTGTGCCATTTCAATGTCAAAAACATTAAAATGAAGAACTACAAACTCAGTGGATAGCACTTGAAAAGAACTTTTTAGGCAGTATTTAAGGGAAACAAAATACATAAAGCTCCTTTGTGAACAACATGAGAACAGAAAAACAGAGGAGTATTTTAATCAACATTTTCACACATTGAACATTTCTCTAAAATGCTAACATTTTAAAATGGGAATCATGTCCCTGGCTGGATTTCCTGCACCAGAAGAGCAGTCAAAGCTCAGTCATTCTATGCATAGAAGAAGCCTCCAGAAAAGTGAACAGGAATGAATACTCAATATTGTCTAAACCAGACACTCTGTTCCAATATGCTATAATCAAATGTATATTTAAATGAGAATAAAATGGGTGGTAAAGCTAAAATAATCAATTAATAGTCCTGAGTGAAGATTTTTCAGGAGAATCTGCTTTTCCTCCTGACACATCTTAAACACACCAGGAAACAGAGCACTGAAGTCAACTCCTTCCAAACCCACCAAAGGGCAAAAAAACCACCCAAAAAAATGAGTATTTTCTGCTTAAAAAAAAAAAAAGAAAAAAAGGCTTTTACAAGGGCTTTTTAAGTTAGATGAAGTTTCACAAAGCTTTAAATTTCTCTGAGTGGGTTTCTGAACTGTCATTGCTGGTTATTACTAGTAGGCACAGAAACTCCCATTTTAATTAGAAACTTTATTTTGAAATACATTATACAGTTTACATGTGAAGTGCTTTCAGTGTAAGATATTTAATAACATTATGCTGAGCAAAATGGCTGACCAATTTCCTCAAAGCTCTTCCAGTTGTGGGCTTTTTTTCATTAAAACTATCTTACAGAACTAAGATGCAACTTAGGCATTTGTATTCAGGAGCTAATTACTATGTTTACCTTAGGGAGAAAGTATATACTTAACTGTTTCAATTAACTGTATGTTTCAATAATGATGTTAAACATTTGGCATAAGACTGAAAGAAACCCAAGCCCTAATTGAACTTGTATTTGCCAAAGATTGTTAAAAAAAGCTTCATGATCAAACTGCTTTGTTAATAAGGCACAGTCAGACAAGTATTTACAAAGACTGGCTACCAATTCAGTTTTACCTGCACAGCCTTCTTGCTGGTCTGTCAACAGTAATCTGAAAGTTGTTTTCCCTGTCTGCTGCTGAGACATTCCAAGAACAAGGCAGAGCAGTAAGGCAACTAAAAGAACAGGCATGCACAGGAGTTTGGCATTTGGGATGGATTCTGAACATCTGCAAAGTAGTTCATTTTATAAATGGAGCATTCACCTGCTATTATTTAAATAGTGGTCAGCTGTGATAAGGAAAATAGAAGTGATGTAAGCAGAGGGTATTTTAATAGGAATAAACAAGATGTCTGGTATGCTTTCAGCTAAGACTTTGCATGCAGCAATTCCCACAACTTTCAGAGATAATCTAAATTGAATTCTCAAACTCCCCTCTGCCACTTAGAAAAGCTGAATATACCAGGAGGTTTCTTGATAGCAGGTGAAATATCAGGGAATGAAATCTCCATTTAGATAATGAGCCAATACTGCATCCTACTTTGCATTTCTTATTAGAACAAAAGGAAGTCTTTGGGAATGACAACTGAAATAATTACACCATTATTTTGGCTGGAAGAAAGTTCAAGAACTCTTAACATGGGATGTTTAAAAAACATGAAACAATTCTACTCATGGTCAAAGAAAAAAAAAAGAAAAAAAAAAAAAGAGAGAAGCCTTACCTTTCCCTCCCCAAATAATCTTTGAGGAATAATTGCTTGAGATTAGCACTGTATGGCTTCTGTGGCCTATGAATGCCAGATACTCTAAAAATTATCATCTTCAAGCTACTGCTTGTTTTCAATTTTTAGTCATTTCAAACAAAAATACTTCATCTATTTCACTTGAATAATCAAACTGAGCATAAAAATCATTAAAAGTGTATTGCTGATACAAATTTGTATCACATACTAAAAGATACTACTTCATAGATTAATTGTGAAACAAAAAAGATTAGACTATACAAAAAGTTTTTCAAATTCTTTTGCACAGCTGAACTCATAGTGCAGGTTTGAGATAAAAAAATCTGTAAATGCAGTAGTCAACAAATGTTGAATACAAAATACATTCTAAAGTATTTTACAGAATGGCTGAATTTTCAAGCATAAGAACTGAGGATAAAGAATGTTAATGACAAGCAGCCACATACAGAACACAAAGCAATAAGTTTAAATCAGACTATTTTGGTTTGTGTAGCCCTTTATTAGCAACTAAAATAGAAGATATCTGTTGTACATCACGGGTAGTAACTGACTATACTGGAGTTTTATTATATTCTAATACAGAATCATTTATAAATGCGTTGTTTTCCTTTTTTTTCTTTTATTAAAAAGCTTCCACCCCCTTTTTCCCCCCTTTTTCCGTTTACAACTTGCAAAACTATTCTGAAAGCTGAGTATATGTGCACAGGTCTGCAAAGAGTGCAAATTTAGGATATGGTAAATGCTTTACATGTTGTATTTTTAAGGACAGTCTACCACCATGCCTTCATAGCCATTATCTTTTCCAAAGAAAAAAAAACTCACAAAAAGTTCTGATACCAGCCTTCCTTCCATTGTCCTAAACAAGAAAGCATTTTTAAACGAGTTGAAACTAAGGAAGGACTACACCTACTAGAAAAGAACAGAGTTCTATTAGTTTGAGGTTTCAGTATACCCAAAGACCAGGGACTGTATCTTTGTAAGGGCTAGGCTGGGACCCCGTATACAGAGTGTGTGCAGGTGCCATCCCTGAGCATTCAGCAGTTCAGTGGACCATAAGTGCTCCAGCTGCATAACTCACTGAGCTGTCTTGCCAGTTTCGACACTGGCTTGACTGAGCATAATTCAAAAATGAAAAGCTCATATTCATTCCATTCTTCTGGAGCTCGTTGATAGCCTGAAGAGAGAAAAAGAGCAGTTCAGAAAAAGGTATCAGTGAAATTACATTTCCTAGTTCTCAAAGGTCCTTGCACCATCTCTCATAAGCTTAATATATAAGCACCTCCCAGTTTCGAGTGGACTCAGCCCACTTCTGTGCTGTTTCATTCACTGACACTTCCCCCACTGCACTACCCATGCAGTTCTCTAAAGCAACACTAAGCCTTTCATGATAATCTTTTAGAAGCAATGCTTCCAGTTCCATGAGGAATTTATACAGAAACACAGATGCAGCAGAAAAAAACCCCAACACTATTAACACTTTTCAGATTCTATTTCTTCCATTAAGAAAAAAGAAGGTACAAGGATAATTTATTAAAGTGTGACAACTGGCAAAAGCAAATGAACAAAATTTAGCTGTGATTCACTGCAAAACTAATATCTGAGAGTAAGAGTTGGGTATATTTGCAGAGTTGTCACAGTACTGAACTTTGCTACATGTGTCT
This sequence comes from Aleadryas rufinucha, assembly GCA_013397815.1. Classification (NCBI taxonomy): domain Eukaryota; kingdom Metazoa; phylum Chordata; class Aves; order Passeriformes; genus Aleadryas; species Aleadryas rufinucha. Next base: position 90,906 of record VZTH01005543.1, read on the forward strand.
CCAATATTGATATTGCACATACAAACTTTTACAGACTCCACTTTAAAAGGTTTCTCTGTATGTTCTCCATTCAGACTACATTTCCAGTAAATCAAGTTTTCCCTTTTAAAAAAGTTAACATGCTTCCCGTTTCAGATTTGAATTACAGTAAAAATATAGTGAGATTCACTCAAGCAATATGACAAATCTGCAGCACTGCAGCAGTGCTGTAAAGCAACTGTGACCAAACTTAAACAATTAAGTTAAGCCAGGTTTATATCTGCACTGCATCACCAAAACAGAATACAGTAACCAGAAAGTAATGTGAATTCTAACTGCTGTTAATTTATGTATTAATGGTGCACTGCTCTAATACTTAGAGGCAATCTCTCACCATACTTGCAAAACTCAAAAACGCTGCCAGACATCACAAGGCACTCACAATAGCTAGCTAATAGCAATATAGAGAAAATACATACATGTTCATAAGTACTGATTCAAAAGAGTAACTACATATTTCTTCAGGGAGATGGATTTGTCTGTTTATTTAGGGCCAATAGAGAGTGAATGATTGCATTTCATTGAAATTCAAAAGGAATGTGGTATCTCATCTCCCTTAGGGAACTGAAAACCCTCAGCCCTTTTAAGAGCTTACATTTGTCTATATGCAAGACATGGAAATCAGAAATCAAATTGAGAACACTTAAAAAAATAAATTCATTCAAGGTTTGATATCTTAGAACTAAGGAATACTGCAGCAATACTGTGTTTTAATAAATGCATGCATTTTTCTAAAAGGTACACTCTTCAACAAATCAAAAGTTACTTACATTTAATAGCACTCCAATAGGATGTCTTCCACATATTGTATTATGGTATTTCTTCAAGTAATTGCTAAAAGATACAGGATCTAGCTGCTCTATAATGCTCATACCCTGAAAAAGAATCAACAGCAATAATTACATTACACATTCACAAGCAGGTGTTTATACATCACCTATTAATTACCACAGAAAAGGAGGAAAAACACTCTACTTTGTACCAAAGATATCAAGGGAATCTCAGCATGTGAGCTCTAGCTTGTAGTCATCTTGTTTCCATTCCTTGCCAAACCAAAAGTGCAGGAGCTCTTCCAAAGCTGTCAGTAATCCACAGATCTGTGAGGTTATCTTTGCAAATACCAGCGAAGCTCATGTTAAAAAAGGTCCTCCTGCAGACTAGTTGATCCCCACCACCCAAGAGTGCCATCCAAGACTGCCCTACTTCTGTAAGATTTGGTACAGCTATAACCAGACAAATTTACTAAAAGGGCAAAGCAGGAAGAAGTTGTGCCTCCATCTGCTCTCCCTGGTACACAGTTCAGAGCCAAGCACTTGTCTGGAACTTCTGAATGTCCAAAAACACTAGATAAAACCATCACTATACATATGCAATTCCCACGTGTAACAAGTGTGATGTATCCTGGACACATCAGGCATGCAAGGCAGTTGAACTGGGCATGGGCTAACCATTTGCTCAGAGCATAAAAAGCAGATCCAGAAAATGTCTAAAGCACTACAAAGTTGGTGCACAGTGAAAATATAAGAACCAGGAGATGGTGCTTCCACTTTACATGAGACAGTCACATGTACGCATCCCTTCCTCCATTCGGAGCGGGACCCATGATCCCATGGAGTCATGCTAAGAGTACCAGCACATGTGTGGAAAACAAAACCTTCCACATATACAAACATTTGCATTCTTAAAAGCAAAAAGAATCCTACAACTCCACATACAGCCTACTCTTACCCCAGCCCATAGAGCAGATCAAACACGATCAAAGTAGTCTAAAAACAAGTCTAAATCAATTATTGTCTTGGTTTCATCATGGTTTTGCTCTTTTGCCTGTATTAGACTCCATTCTCTTTTTTCCTTCCTATAAAAATTATTAATTCCCTTCACCAGGGAAATAAGCTCCAGACACTCACTAATTCAATAAAATACATAGTCAGGCTGCTTCTGTTGGTGAAACAGTAAGTTCTTCCTTAGAGACTAGAAAAAACCATCTACTTTGTATGGGAACATCTGAAGGTTGACATCAGAAAAGGAGTTAATTTCTTCTAAGATTTCTGCATTCCTGTCAGCTCTTTCCCCTGCTTTTGGGTGATAAAAGGAAAAGCCACGATGCAGGAAGCAGTCAGTCTGAAGTCTCCACCTCAAGAGTGAAATCTTTGCAAGGGTGTTGGCTGATCTGGCAGATATCAGCTAATTATTCAGACTGGATCACAGCCTACAATGGAGGAGCAAAAGATTCCCAGGAGAGCTAGCAGAATTATAAAACAGCAACAATAACCACTACCCTTGTGTACTTTTAAATAGAAACAGACATAAGATGAATTAATAAAGAAATACATTTTATGGAAAAACAATACCAAGCTAAGCTGACCAATTGCTAGTAAGAGCTCAGTTCTTTTGGAGTCATGGACAGGGTGTTTGGACCCCTGGCCAGTAATTACAGCTGTTAATCACTCCAGATCTACAGAGCCTAAATGAGTGCCAAAAAAAAAATAATAATTGTAGCTATTCTCTAACTAGCTGTGATTACATAGATACCATTGTATTTCCAAAGTTTCCAAAGTATATCTTCAAACCATCCATTTACCTGTATATTGTACATGTCAATACACAGCTAAAGAAAGCAGAACTAAACTTGACTACATACTCAAGTGAAACTTAAGATGCATTAGGCACTTACTCAGATACTGAACAGTTCACGAGAACACATTTTATCTGTTTGTAAAACCCTTTCATGACCTTTTAAAAAAATGAAAATGGCTGCTCAACTGAGAGACTTGTTTTACAGTTGTAAGTCACTGGAACATACTGGGCAGAGGCATTTGAGCATTTGTCTCAAATGAATGGACATGGATTTATGAGAATGCCTAGTAAGCTTATTTCAATGCACAATTCAGCACTGCAAAACACTTACAGCTATGCAGTTCATCCCAGAAAACGCTAACAGAGTTCCATACATCACAGACTGGAGAAAATCCATAGCGAATTGTTATGAAGAGATATCCTATAAGCATTAGGTTGTACTGAACTTTTCAATCTTTTGGATTTAAAAAATCATTGTGGCAGAGGAGCAAAGACTAACAAGTTTGTTTCTCAGTCTAAAATGGTGTTGAGGAACAAAGGAAACACTTTTGCCAGGTTGTGTTTTATTTTTCTAAAAAGCAGAAGTATGAAGCTAATAATTTTCAGTATTCGAAATAACTCAGCCAGGCATGGCTTAGAACAGAGTGAAACACACAACAAAACGCATATGATAAAAGTGTAAGCACAGTTCCATGGTTTTAATTTAAATTATTATGGCATCACATAAAAATTGCATCCCTCAGTTATCCAGATATTGCTAATGGCATCTACAGCACCCTAGCACAGTGCACTCAATACGATTAAAAACGTTACATTTTTAAACACCATCCATTAATAAGATCAAGTATCTAAAAGCGTGCAAAAAAACCTTTAAAAAATAATAACCCTACACATATATACCCCAAAACAAACAAACAAACACCTCCTTCAACAACCTATAGGCTCATTTTATACTATATGCCAAGAATGCTTTGGCTGGTCAAGGTAAAGTTTTTTATCAGTTATTCCAGCTATTTCTTCACACTTAAAGATCTAAACTAGTAGCACTCTAATGGAAGTGGAAAAAAATTTGGTTGTAGTACTATCCAGCCCAACTATGTTTGCATGTGTGAGTCACTCAGACTGGATGACAAGTAACCATCAGGAAAATTACTGTCTGGGCACAGAGAAGAGAAAAGGGACCTGGGCACCCAGGCAGAGAGTCATGGTCTTACATTATGCCCAGCCTAAGAAGCCTTCCCAGGCTGGAGCACTGTGGAAGGTCCTGGCAGCACTGCAAAAGCCACCAGAATTCAGCAGGTCATTAGAGGTACCTGAGAAGCCATCAGTGCTGAGCATTTTTCCTCGACAACAACTACTGGTTGTTCCTGCACAGCACTCCTCAGTGCTTGCATTTTCCCCCATCAGCATTCAGGGTAACACAATCCTCCCATTGACTCAAGTGAGGCATAAAGTACCCCATACCAAATATATGCTCATATAAAATGAGCAATCTGGCAGTGAAGATTGAAGGGAGAAGTCTGCATTTTCTGGCTAGTCACTCAAAAATAATTACTCTTCAACAATGTCTTACAATATACTTCCCCCACTTTTACCTAACAAGATAGTGTATTTCAGGTTATGATATACAAACTATTGCACATCAGCTGCTGCTCAGTTATAACTCTTCATTTGAGGATTCTCCCCTAAGAGACCCTTCTTACCATGAGGCTATTTCCTCCTTGTGCCATTACATCACAAAGTGCGCTGTGGTGACAGTGGTCAGATCAACAATTACCACGGAGAAACTGATGCCTGCCCAGCAATATTTACTACTCTTTATTTGTTTTATGCTGGAGTCTAATGGCTCTAACTTAGAATCACAGCAAGTAAAACTTCAATGCCCAAAGTGTTCAGCAGATTTATTCACTAGGTGAGAAAACCATGCATCTATACGTAAGGTTCAGTCCAATTAACGAAGAGGCCATCATCCTCCCACAAAGGGATTTCTAAGGAAATTTGATTTCATCTTACCCCAGAATACCTTCCTGCTTACAATGTGCTCAGCTGAGTGCTTTCCTACTTAGGTCCAATAAAATTAAGCCAGTTTCAGTACAGTTTTGTCTCTGTTTTAATGCTATTTTGTCTGTGTAGAGGTCTACTGATTACAACAGTACAAATTTGTTTAGCACATCAAATCATATGAAAAAATTCAATACTTATCTAAGGAAACAAGAAGTAGCCAAGTGGGACATAAAATTGAACAAATTTCCAAAAACCAGAAAAATGTGACAGGGAGATCTTTGTGATATTGCTAACAAGACATCTCTGGAAAATCATCCAAAGCAAAACCTCCTCCATACAGCATCTGGAGTCACGTGTGCAGATAAGGCATGATATAAACAAGCAAAAAATAACCACAGTATACTGCTATACAGCATGTTTAGTTTTCCAGTTAAACTAAAGATTGAAAAAGTATTTTCATAGTTATTAAACAGTAGACATGATTTTCCATGTTACAAAAAAATGCCACTTCCATTTGGCTGAGTAACTACCAAAAGAAAGAGTTGGTGCAGCAATGTATTCCCTAAAAGTAATTAAATGCCAAAGTCCAGTCTTTCTTCAAGCTTTCACCACAGAAATTAACAAGGGGAAACTAATGTTTGCTAATGCACCATAATCTGCTCTCCTGCAAAAACACCCAAAGCTGCTGATTCTGTGATTCTGTAGAAGAACACTTGTCTTGACAGAGAAGCCTCTCAACTGACTAAAAGAATTATTAAAAATGGGATAAAGAGAATGAAGGCAAATTATTTACTGTTACTATTCCAGTGATGAATAGTAGAAAAACAAAGAGGTTAATATGGATACCCAAAGCAAAAAAGTCTACTGATCTCTCCAGCAGATAGGATTTATTCCTTCAAGACAAAGAAAAAATTCACATGCCATGAATAAGAACAGTTCTCTATTCTAACAGATTCTACAGAAGTTACATAAATTATGCAAACAGTTGTAAAACAAATTTTAAGGTTACACATTTCCAGAAGAATTACTTCTATTCTGTGCCTTAAGTATAGTCTTGAACACTAAGCTGTTGTTTTGTTTTTTTTTTTTTAATTTAAAAAGAAATCCTTGGCTCCTGTGACTGCAAAGAAAATGCAACATAATTGGCATTGGACCTTTATGTATTTAGCATTCCTTTCAGCCTTTGGCCAAACCCAAAATGAAGTATGGTCTACTGCTTTTTCCCCACCACCTACTACAGAGTAAGGGGCAGGGGGAAGGCTACTCCCAAGGAAACAGTGACTTTCATTTTCCTGACCAGTGCAATGCCCTACAGCCTTTCTTCCTCCAAATGGATGTTGCTGAAACCCTCTGCATAATCACAATGCTGTTTCTACAGGCAGGTATCACAGCTAGCAAGCTGGAACTACCACAACTCTCCATGCATAATTTTTATTGCTTTCCAAATACATAAGAGGATATGTGGACAGAAATTACATTACATTAGGGCATTTTAGGTAGGTGAACATGCATTTATTCTCATTCATTATGCTTACTAGTTTATACCCGCAATATAATTGTGCGCAGTCAGAAGAAGGGAGGATACTAGCTAAAACCAACAGCTAAATTCTTATTGTGGTAAACAAAGGAAAATTATACATTCAATAAAATAGCTGATCTATAATATCTTGTTAGAGAAATTTCTCAAGTGTTCAAAGAAATGGAATGTACAGGAGAAATTTGTTAGTTAGTTCCACCAAATCTGAAAACTTACCATTTTATCTAGGTGCTCAATGGATCTATAAATTTCTCCTTGGGATTCATCATAGTAACTGTAACGGAACCTCTGACCTTGAAACAAAAATCATGTATAAAATAAAAAAAGGAAAAATTGTAGCTAAAACACTCCCTAATACTCACTAAATATTTGAAAGTATAATACTTGCAAAGTAGTAATCTTCATTTATTTTATACTTTTTAGCTCCATTGAGGAAATTCTAGGGCAATCGTGAAGTAGCAGCCCAGAAGCAAAGTAAAAAAAACACACGATGGGTGGCTATACTCCTAAAGAGAAATCTACTACGTAGAACTGACACTGAAGTATCACTCACTAATTGCCTGTTATTGCCTTGGAATCCAATTCTGCAAATTAAGAAGTAAAACAACATTTCATTTCGCTATCCCTCTTGACAAAGTCAACCATGGAGTCAGGCTACTTCTGCTTGCACAACAATACCCATAGTAAATGAAGGTTAAAAGAAAAAATTCATGATAATTCAATGAGCAGTTCTAGATGGATCATTAGCCACAACAGGACCAGATCATTCTTATATATACTTCCACCTACTCCACAATTCAAAGACCAGTAAAACATGCACTTAATTAAGTTGACCAAAGATGACAATGGAAAAAAAGGAAGAAGGTCTGTTGTGTAACATATCTTTCTGAAGCAGTCCCTTTTCCAGCTACTATCACACTTAAAAGAAAAATAAAATGATAAAGCAGGACAGAAATCAAGGCTTCTGGAGTCTTTATAGCTCTGCCACCAAGATGAACTGGGGTGAATTGGCATAAATAATCCATCTGCTATCTTACCCAGCAGTAAAACACACAAAACTTATTTCTGTCAGAGGAATGTGGCCATGCCCCATGAACTTTAAGATAATTCATTTTGAAAGTTGTTTTGAGGTGCTTAAAAGAAGAGTAAAAAGAGCAAGCAACTTCAATTATTTCATTGCAACAGTAAGGAGATGTATATAAACCCACACACCTTCACCATTTATTTCCTCCACTACACTGAAAACACATTACCACATCAATATTTTTCACCTATTATTCCAGATTTTAAAGTATTTTTTAACTTTACAAAGGCATTTAAGTTGCAAAAATACTTTTTTGTAGAAGTTAAATGTTCAATGTTTAATAAAATACGTTATTTTAAAATAGCTACAAAATATTCAATATACTCTTACAATGAGATACAAAACTTACCCCAATGGCAAAAGTCAGAAGAAACCACAAAGAGGTTACTAGGATCAGCTAGGTATTTACTGAAGAGTTTTCCAAATTCCTGCTCTTTTGACTCACTCAGTGCTCCGACCAACACAGGAATAATAGTAAACTCATCCTTATGGCTTATAAGCAAAAGAAAAAAGGTTGTAATTCAAGTAATATCTGAAGATTTTTTAGGGCTTGCTAACTGAAACTGCAGAATGTTTAAAAGGTTGCTATTGATTGGAGGACAGTAATTTGGTAAGGTCATACTAGGATGTTGTTTGAGAATCTCAAAGTACTTCAACTTCAGAAAACACACACCCCCAAAATCAGTATTTCTCTCTGCTGCAAAGTGAAAACACCAGGCAAACAAAAAGAAAAGACACAGTGAAATCAGCAATGAAGTAAGAATTAAATTTTCCCTGTACAGATGCTGTATATTGGGTAATTCTCTGAGTATATAAAATGCATATGAAAATGCTCAACATAGTACCCAAGTATATACTGATACTCTAGGGAAAGTTCAAACCACAATGGAAGTAAAAAAAAAAAAAAAGGAGGGATGGGGCACGTGTTAGGGAAGAAACCTCAACACAGACTGACATTTTTTCCTTCAAGATGACAATTTTAATTTAAAGTAAACATCTGAAATAGCAGCGATAAACACACCCCTGATTTCAAAATCAGTATTAAGGCTCCAAACAAATTTAAAATCCCACAGTAAACTATGTGAACTTCTTTCAGAGCTGCTTTACAAAAGCAGGTAAAAAAAATCAGCTATTGAGAAAAGTTCATGAAAGCATGTCTACTATTAACTCTGTTAAGTCAACCTGTTTATAAGAGGTGTTATAACTTCATCATTCAGGTGTTTGCTCCACTCACAGTTTCAAGTACAGCAACTTATCCTAGTCCCTGACCCCCTCCTTACCAAAATTTTTATTGGGGGATGGGGGAGTATGAGCATTATATACACTATAAGATCTTCTATGCCATAAAATGTATTATTATTTCCTACTGCACTTCACAGTAGCTCAAACATTTAATGCACACAATGTTCATTCTTGTAGAAGTAATTAGTACCTTTCCATGGCTTTAGCAGTATAAGGCAAATGCATTTCAATACTGTGTTCATCTTCATCTGTTTGTAGGGACATACGCTCAAACATTCCAGTCTTCCACAATTCTCCATAAACTGAAATGAATGAAAGATCAGTTTTTACTACTTTTTTTTGGCTTATTTTTGAAAACCATTACAAGTGCAAAAACCAAGCTACAGTGTACCTTTATCAGAACATACCCACTATAAAACATTACTTGCCTCCAAGGGCTATCATCATAAACCACTTGTTTCTAAATAAATTCAGGATTAAAATTATGTTCAAGTTATTAAAATATAAACATAATTGATTCAGTTTACAAAATAAGTGTGTTAAATCAGTGACCTTATTAGTATATTGAGAAAGATTTTCAGTTATGATACAAAATTTAATTACACAAATAAAACACATTTGAAAATATACATGCATTTGCCCAGTCAATGAATTTTCATCTTCATAAACTGCCCATTATTTAAAAAAAAATAATAAAAATTAATCAGCTGAGCCATTGCTGGATGTGTTACTGTTTAATATAATTTATTATTGACTGAATCATGAAATCTAGAGACAGCCACAACCAATTAAGTAATCAACATTTGTAAGCTATCTTTTCTAGTCTCAAGTGTACTTGAGAGTATGCAGAGTCATCTCTACATTTTGAAAATTCTCCACTGGATAAAGAATTTGATGTAGGGCTGTGCCCCCTTCTCAACTCCATAAGGGAGTTCTACAGAAAGCAAAACATTTCTCACCTAAGGAAATTTCCGCAGGCACTATGCAGAAAGCCTGAATTAGCTTGCTTAATCACAGTTACAATGAAACACATCTTGCTAATTAGCGCTTCTGAAAAAGATTATGTATCACTTAGGTGTACCTCAAAATACATAAAAGTCAAAGTATCAAATTTATCTTCATTGCACTTAGTTCAAAAGACTGGTATTTCATGGACTAACAGTTTTTAAGTCTGCAAGTTAAAAAGTCACAAGTAGTAATGTGTCCAAATAAAAGCAATTTTTTCTCTGTTATTCCTCTATCAGAAATCAAATTCAAACCAACTAAAGAACCTTTCTTTACAGTGAGAATACTTCACAGGAAAGTGGAGAAGGTGTTTAGTGAGCTATTATTTGATGTGACACTTTTTTATTTTTAAAACCCTGAGGCACACACTCAAAACAGAAAAGATAAGCAAAAATTTAGAATTCTTTACTTGCCAGAAGGAAGACAGACATTATGGTTATAATGTGACCATGTCTGAAACAACCAGGATCTTTCAGAAGTTAGTTTTTGTTGCACAAAAACCAGATTTGCACTTGTATGCCACTTACAGCAAGGAAGTGCCTAACAAGAAGGAAGTCCTCAGCTCTGTGGTACCACAGTCAATACTCAAGCCTCAGTTAAGTCCAAGCTTTATAACACACTTACTCTTTTGGTCAATTCGAAGGTCATACAGAGGTGTTCTGTAAATGTCCACACTGGAAAGTGCACATCGGGAGAGGGGCACGTGATGGGAAGGCCCAAGAATGAAAATTTTTCGGCTACAATAATTAACACAGAAGGCCACAATTTAGACAACTGCAATTGTACAGCAACTTGGCTTAGAGTAACAAGTTTAATAAAAACGTACAAAATGATACTTTCTCATGGCTACAATAGTTTTACTCTGCTGTCAGTAAGACCACAGATCAATCCATGGTCCAACCTTGCTTGGTATCCCAGAAATTATCATGAGTTCAGTTCACTAATGCTTCCTCTAGCCTTTAATCTCCTAAGCAGGTTATTTATCAGAGGGCACTCATCAGCTAGAAATTCGTGTAACCGCACTCATTTGGAGGCCGAATGATGTGTTACAGCTGCTTAGAACAGATTTTTGGATTCTCTCCTTGAATCAACACAACCTTTCGCTATGCACCACCTTCAATAAATACAGGATCAAATAATGATTATGGGTTTATCATCTATTCAGAGTTTTTCACTTATTTACTTGATTAGCCTTACTTAGGTTTCACTAAATTAAAATTTAAGTCCTTCTCAAATGCTAGGTTTATGTTGCTACATGTTACGGGGTTTTTTTTGTTGTTGCATCAACAACAGGGACTTGGACCTGCACATTCATAGCTTTAGCTGATACTGCAACCTTTTACACGTCATCATGATGTTATTTCATCAAGTCCTCAGTTCCTGGCTCTTGATTAGATGTTAAGGGTCTCCTGCCACAGGACTTACAAGAAAAAAGAAAAAAAATATAGGCAATTCAGCTTTTCAGATTCAGGATCATATAGTCTTGTTTCTGGCACTGAATTAAAGGGGTGGGAGACACGTAAAGTTGTGAGGGTTTTTTTTTTAAATCTCTTACACAAGGAGTGCTATAACAAGGTATACTAAAACACAAACTTTCTGCAAAGTTAATAAAAACAAATATCCAAACATGCAAAAGTTTAGCTCAAAGATGAATTCTAAACACCCCATGCAGTAAAATAGCAAATGATCCAGCAAGTTCAACCAACTCCGTAACAGGGAACCTAGGGAATGCAGCTTGTTCAGGAAATTTTAGAGAAACTAGGTACCTGTCATACCATGAGCTATTTTCACATCATTTGCAATAGCTTAGAAAGAACCAGAACCATTGTCTTTGAAGAATATTACATGTTATCTTATGAACAACTGATAAGCCTAGCCAGTTTTTATTTAGCATTGCAAAATACATACTTTGAGTAAATACTGGAGATGTTTAAATTTTTTGTCATTTAAAAAAAAAAGTTGCAGTCAGCAGAACATAACAAGAATTATATTCCTTTACCCCAAAATAACTAGATTCATAGTCATGCAGGCACAGACTACAACACCATGTTGGTTTGGGTTTTTTTTTTCTTTTTTTTAAACTTGTTAGAAACAAAAGCCCATTTAAAATTACTGGAATTATTAACGTTCACTGACTTTAAATATTCTATAAACACACTGGTCACTTTCTCCACAGCAAAAGAGAATCCTGGCAGTACTCAGCCCATAATCCTGCACTGAAAAACCAATGCAGATCATGGTGAAGTATTTTAATAGACTTAAAAAACCTAACAAAACCCCAAAACAAAACCCAAAAAACCCCAAAACAAAACCAGCTTGGGCTTTTATAAAAGCAGTGGAACATCAGTAAAAAACTGCAAAAAGAACATCTTCAATCCCTCCCCTGTAAAAAATTAGTTACCAATAATTTTAACAATATCACTTTCCCCCCCCATTCTGTAACATCCAATTTGAACATTTATGATGCTCAAGCAGAAGCACTTCATAGCAGGCCAAAAAGAACACAAAATTAAGATTTGAGTACTTCAAGCTGTAAGAATGTAACAAGAACATTCCACTATCAGCTAATTGAAACATCAGGGCCCTAGGCTTTGTAAAAAAAGCTGTAATACTCACGTGATATTGGGATCCACTTGTTTGTAAGCATGGGCTGCACAAGATCCACAATAGGTATATCCTGCATGGCTGCAAATCAAAGTGTACAAAACGTAAGATGCTAAATACTGCTTAACATCTTAAATATATTGATATTAAATGTTAATCTCTTAAATTTATTATTTGTCCCCAGTGAGCTAGAAATTTTAAGAGTGATCCAAAAATCAACTCCAGAAAGAGAAGGAAAGCACTGCTGCAGTATTGATCACACAAGACATATATTTGTTGAAGAACTGGCAGTGAACATTTACTGACCAGTTAAAAAACTATCATTGATCACTGAACAGACAGGAGAGCTCCAGATCAAAGGATCTTCCCTTATTTGTAAAGGATGCATGCACACTGCACAACCACCTGTTAAGAGAAGCTCACGATAATGCTAACAGTGCAGCCAGGGAACAAGGGAGTGGCAAACTGGCAAACTACTGGAGAAAGCTCTTCTAACCACACTCCAGTAACTGAATATAATGACAGTAGAGGAGTCTTGGCAAAGAGAGTCCTGAATACAAGGACAGTAGAGGAGTCTTGGCAAAGAGAGAACTACATGTCACAGCAGAAAAAGAAAGAATAAAAATGCTCTGCCATTTAAGAATATCTCAGTGACAGAATGAACGTGCACATGGAAAGGAGTGGAAGGCATCATGCTAGCTTTTACTGCAGAGAATGAGCTACAGGTTTCACCTTCATTTCCTATTACTCTGGCCTGGTCGTTTCTCGACCTCTGTTCCTGTGTGTGCTCCAAAACAATTTATAATCATTTTGACTAGCTGTTTCAAATACTGCCTTCATATCTCAAGACCCATTCTCTTTAAGACCATTAAAATGGGTGAAAATTCACTTTACACCATTAAAAGCACGAATTTCAGAGAACACTCATTCCCAGAGTCCCAGGTCAAGAGGTAGAAAAGGGCTCCTGGTCACTCAGCAGTATGCCCACACCACAGCTTCACACAATGACACAGAGTGATGCATGCTGCAAGCCCTGAGATACACAGGATGTTTGAAGACACAAGTTCCCATTGACAGCACTGAAGGATTTTATATGTATTTATATTTATGTATGCTCACATACATCTGTATTCATCCACAGACTGACACCTGGAGCAAGTTACCTTCAAAATGACCCTGAGATTTTACTTCAACATCACTTACTCCACTCATTCTGAAGAGGTCAGAAAGGTACTAACACACATGCTAAGGGGAGAAACAGGAGATTGAGACCTCATGAATGGGCAAGGTATGTTATTAGACAATGTCAGAAGAGCCTGCTGAAATGTTGCCACTGCTACAGGCTTCTTCCATCTTCCACAAAAATATTAGACATATCCCAATTCACAGGTGGCAAAAAAAGGGCACAATTAACAAAAAAATGTGATGACATCACAGGAAGACCTCCAGCAATTCTGGAAAAAGAACCAGAATACATAATCTGCAGATGAAAGTCTCTTCCCTGACATTCCTGCAAGAAAGACTAAGGCAGATGTGGGACAATTTCTTCTGTACAGTCAATACTATTATGCAGTACTTCAAACATTATGACAATGCTATGTTAGCACAGGAAAACATCATATTTAAGATGCTTTTTCTAGTGTTTCATTCCAAATCATAACTACTTGGAATGACCAACATACTTTTGTCATTACATGTCTCAGCTATCTTCAGGAAATCCAATTCTCCCTAAATAGTTCAGATTATCCCTATTTCAGCTGTGGACAAATAGCTCAAATAAAACCAAACTAAAATAACAAAAGTAAACCATTTTGGATAGTTGAATAGTGTTTAATTACTTTTTGGTTTTAAGCTTTGCTAAATTTTATTTAGGGGGTGGGAAAGATGCAGGAGTTTTGCTTATTTTGTTTTGGGGTTGGTTTTTCTGCTGTTATTGGAGGGGTTTTGTTGTTTTCTTCATTAATATAACTCTTACCCATCTTACTGGATCACAAACAAATATGTGTGCAGTCCATCAGCAAAAGGAAGCTAACCATTCACCCAAATGTGCACAGATTTCTGCTCATCTATGCTATATCCAAAATACTTATTTAGAAACCACACAACACTTCTTTCAGCTAAATACTAGCTTTTACCAGTTACCAAAATCACTCCAAAAAAAAAAAAAGAGCATTCAACCAATGAAGTATTAGATATACTGAACTTCTATTTCAGACTTACGGTGCAATAATGGCTCTCGCAGGTCTTTTTGTGGACTGTACTTGAGAAAGCCAACCTTCTAGCTGTGCATTCAGCTGGGGTCCTGTGAAGAGACACAGAAATACTGAAGCTATAAAAGAACCTAATACATCTCAGGAACTTACAAATAAAGTTCAAAAGTCCACCAGATTTAAAAGTCATCTTAAACATTAAAGGCTGGGCTTAAATCTAAAAACAAACAAAGAGGAAAAAAAACACTCCCCAAAAAACCCCAATGCAACAACAAAAGAAACCCCAACAATGCAATGTTGAAGGTTACAATAGGAAAGCTTCAACCACCTGGTCCGGGAAGCTCATTTACTGCACATCCAAACACACACTTATTATTTCTTTCTCTGTGGGGACTAACAAACACACCACTTCACCATTAGAAAGGATGGCTGCTGATTTCAAAAGAATCACTAACGGATGATTGCTTCCTCTCATAACCATATTTGCAGAATTCAGAAGTAAAAAGTTATGATCTTGACCAAGAGAGCCCAAAACGAGAAGATGACATAATACAAAGGCCTGACATTTGCATGATAGCCAATGGCTATGGCAATAAATCCTTTATTAAGCAAGTACAAGAGCATAATCACAAAACACACTGGAACCTGGAAAATCTGCAAATAAACAGGAAAAAGATAAAAGTGAGAAGACATTATGCTTATCCTAACACCTTAGCCACTTCTGATCAATCAACATATACTACAAGTACATGAACACTTAGTCATTACAACATTAACTTTGATAAACAACATTAACTTTGATAACTGGCCAATCCGGAATTTAAATCCAGAATTTTTTTAAACTAAGGTCTGTTCCTCAATAAGTAGCAAATATTCTTCATTCAATCACTTGACAGATGATAAAAAAAGCCTTCTAGAAATACAACATTAAAAAAACCAAAACCAAACAAACCATATTTTGATTATTTCCCATCACAAGAAAACTTTCTGATGTTAAGCTATCCTTCAGGATGCAAGTCTGGCAAATACAGCACAACATTCTTTCGTATTAAAGAACACTAAACAAGCCTGCAAGTAAAATTCATTCAGTTGCTATTGTTACAAGTAACATACCATCAACAACGAAAATAGATGCACTTTTTTCAGCTGACACTAGCTTTTGAAAGAACTCTATGCCAGCAGAGTTTATCTGTAAAGTATGGTGCAGCAAGCTGCTTTTCTTCTTCTTTGCACGTTGTAGATTTTGGTATCTTCCCCATGCAGGTGTTGAACTACCAACTGCCAGTGTAAGTCAAAACCAAATTAAGTATCTGAAGCCATTTCACAGATACATTCCAAACAGCTGAAAATAACCACAGAGAACAAGAGAAAAGATGTCAACTTTTGCAGAATCCAATCAGTCCCTGACCAGGGGTAGCCAAAAAGCTTTCCCTAGGAAAAAAAACCCCAGGGGTGAAGGGTAGAGGTGTTGAAGCCATCAGTATTTATACAAAACTTAAATCCATGTGTTTCTTAAAAAAGAACAACTTCTGCAGTTGTGAAGAGCCCTACCTGCTTACATGAAGAAAGTGAAGAAGTGCAGCACCATTTTCCTAAGCCTTCAATTACACCTTGAAAGCCTTAGTTACTGTCTACAACCTTAACAAGGTGTGACACAGATTAGCTGCTGTCACTCATGTAATACAGTGACTTTGTGAAATGATGAAATTGTTATAAAAATACCACCACATACCAATTTTGTTCTGCTGCTTCTGTTGCTTGGGGAAATTACAAGCAGCCGACATGCAATAGAGATAAGGATAATGACATCTTAGAAAATGGAGGCTGTTGGGGAAGCTAAGTAAAAACAAATGGCTCTCTATTTCCATCCTCCTTCTACAGCTGCTAGGAGACTAACAAAACAGTACTCTTTTACAGTATTACCACTTTTATTTGTTATATACTTGAGTGAAGAAACAAATCACCGAAAAAAAATTTTACTTCCTAATTCTCCCAAAATATGTAGAAGGTTAAAATACTTTCTGATTAAAGCTCTTTAGGAGGACTTTTTTTTCCCAACACTGACTACCCAGACTTAAACATTACTTTGCCCCACCTGACCCCTTCTCCTCAAAGAAGAGGATCCATAGGCAGCACAACTGCAAAAGGGCTGAAATTTGTTAAGCAAAGGGAAACTCTTTCCCAGCAAAGCACTGTGCTTAGCCTTCCTCCATCCCTTCTTTAGCAAGGATTTTTCACTAAGGAGTTGGTTAAGGCGATTTGTCTTTGATTGAGATAAATCAGGTAACCTGCTGAACAGTTTAAAGACAAAGGTCAAACCATCCAGTAATATCCTAAAATTTCATGCTTGGTGAATTCTGACCAGAACTTCCCGATCTTACAGTGTAGTAGCAGAGTAAGATGCCCAGGTTTGCTTAGTCTGCTATTACAGACACACACTAACAAAGTAACATTTTCTTCCTGGAGGCAGTAAAATAACAGATCTGTATGACCCAAGGGATGAAACTTCTGTCAGTGTTTACTTAAGGACCAAGTAACACATCTGCTTTCAGATTTTTTCCCTTTCATGCCAAGTACAAGGTGCCTGTTTAAATAATTAATTTTGACCTAATGTAAACTTTCATTTCAACTTATCTGCACTATTTTAATAAAACATGCAATCAAATTTCTCTCTCCAGAGGACTAACAGAGAGAGAAAATGGAGAGTACAACATATCCATGACCTTTTACCCAAAGGGGGGAAAAAAAAAAAAAAAAACAAACAGCACCCACATGAATTGACAGAAGTACAGCCTACCTGCAGCTTCCTATGCTTACAAATACTTTAAGGGGGATACTCTAGAACCGTAATTTTCTTGTTACCAAATAAGCACCAACTTTTTCTTGAAGCGTTCAGAGAAGTTTTTCTCACAGTTTCTCAAACATGAGGATGTTTAAGGCTAAAGTCAAAATATTTGAATTGGTTATACAAAATATAAATAAACCCACACTATCACAGTAACTATGCTCTGCCATATGGAATTGTATTATAGTAGATGAGTAACTTCTTCATAAAGTGTTCTGTAAGCACATTTTGTTCATATTTAAATGAAGCTTAACTGGAAAAACAGTCAAGACAACTGCAGTAAATATGCATCTCCTTAGCTGACCAGCATGGACAGTGAACAGCACTGCCACCCATGTATCCTCTCGTTGTTGTGGTGGGAAGTAGAACAGGTCCCAGCTCCTTGAGCCTCAGGTGGAAAGCTCATCTTGAGAAAGCTGGCAGGATGAGAGCAACAGGGGTTTTAAGGCTAACCTAGACAGAAGGGCAGAAAACCTTATGGATACAATTTCTGGATTCAACAATCAATATACTTTAGCATTAATACTATAAGATCAGATCTTTTGTTGATCAAAAGAAGGTTAAGCAGCAAAACACGAGCTTCACTGAAGTACGTAACATTAAGATCTGCATTTTAATCCTATGAAGTGTATAAATATAGGTGTGTAACTAAAGATTTCTGACATTATCTGTGGATATTTCACATCCTGTTTTGTTTTGAAATCCAGTAGAAGTTATGCCAAGGTTTAAAATAATTGCAAGCACAGACCAAGTCTCCACTAGGCAAATTTATGGATACAAATACAGGCAGCATTTATTCAATTATCTTGCCTAAAAGGATAACTTATTTTAACAATCAACATTATCCCATTAGAAAGCTCTAGAGTAAGTAAGAAAGAATCCTTCCACGTTACTTGCATGCCATTGTTACAATAACAGAATGACATCTGGTAGTGACTCAGCGAAGTTCATCACCCCAATTTACAGCTGTCATGGTCCAGACTTCATGGGTTAAGCCAAACCAGCACATTCTTTCCTCAGCCAACCTCACCTTGTTGGTGAGGCTGAAGCGCTTACATGTCAAGTGCCAATACAATGTAATGGCATTCTGCTCCTTTTGCTGCAGCCACCATTACACATACAAAACATACTGTTGCAGATTGGTATGGAAGGCTCAGTGTTTGCTGTGAACCCTCAAGTCTCAGTGAATGCTTTTTTTACTGGAAGAGCATAACCCTCAACCAAAATTCAGAGCAGCAGCAGGGCAAACTGCTCAGGTCTCCCTTGGCTGTTAGTGTATAGCACTTGCAGCAAGGCAAGTAATGCTGGAGCACAACAGCAACACTGCAGTCCCCAGCATTCACAGCTCTACTTGACAGCTTTTACTCGACCAAGCATGTCTCCTACCTATAGGAGCCACCACCCTTCTTTGAGTCTTCCTCCTTTTAACTACCTTTTCCCATTGATGAAAAAAGTCTACACCTTAAAAATGCTTCTAAAATATTACAACAGGTGTGGTAAGAAGTGAATAAGTCTTTACTCTTATAGAGCGTTAGAAAAATCAAAGTAATAGTGAAACCCTGGGAGCTGGCACACAATTAGTTTAGTAACTGGAACTAAGGGAACTCCTTTCTCCATAATTTTGAAGGTGACTCTGAAACAAATTGTTAGGCAAATTCCACTCTGAAACATGACAGAGGACTAACTAACAGTTAAAATTGCAGAAAGTGTAAGGATTTTTCAAAAAACACAAATATCACTTAAAAATAAATGTTTCTCAATGCAACAAAAGCCAAATCCTTGGATAAAGAACAAGTTTTAGCTATGCAAAGACTGGGATTTGTCAGGCATAGAAGGTGATTTCCAACAACTCATGCTGATGGGCACATTCTCCACTGCTAGCATATACTCTCCTCCAGTATTGATAAAATGGTGACATCAGACTATAAGCAATGCAGAAATTTACCTATGCAAACAAGAACCAGGGGAAAAATTAAGACGCAAATAGATATTACACCAGTGACACATAAATTCCTATTTATACACATCGTAAGATGGAAATAAAACTGCAAGTAATGCTTGAATAGGGGAAAATAAAACTGAAGCCACAACAGAAACATTAAAACCAACATCGAAATCTGCTTTGGTGGCAGTTCTTACTTGCATGCCCCAGTTCTCCAGTATTCCACTAGTTCTTGATTTTACTTTACTGAAAGTTGGCAGGAATTAAAAAAAAAAAAAAATCAAACTATAACACTACTCATTAAGAATATCAACCAACATGCAGCTACCTAACTTCATAAAGAAACCTTAGTATTCAGGTCATTCAAAGATCCAAACAAATGACCTTCTGTTCCATACCTCTGAGAATGATTTTGGCTCTAATACACACTAAATGTAAATTAAATTTGTGAAAGTATTCATTAAGTGATACTTGCAGGCCTATTTTAATGATATCAAACTGCACCAAATGTAAAGCTCTTTTTCAATTCCAATTGTACAGCAGAAGTTGAATCTACATTCTTTTCTCGAAGTATTTTGATTTTGACTGTATTTAAGTGATTCAGCTAGAAATAATAGCCTAGAAATTGCATTTCTAATTATTCCAGTACACTTTTTCAGTATACAATGCTAAATAATACAGTCTGCATATTAATGCTGTGTTCCATGTTTAATTCATAAAAGAGTCAGTAATGACACATCCAGTTTCCCCATAAAAAGTCTAAAAAAAGATAAACAATCAAAGAGAGAGAGATATTACATTCGGTATTTAACATTGCAAGGCAAATACTTGATGAATTTGTAAGACACTATGATTAGTTGTTCATAGATTGCAAGGTAAGAACTTCAGTTAACGGCTGTATTTGTAATGCTTCAGCTAATGTCACAACATTAAGATTTCATGATCAGTACATTAATTATCCTGCTACTGCAGAAAGCTCCGTTCACTACAAGAGATCATAGAATTATTCAAGCTGGAAAAGACCTTTAAGATCAGAGTCCAACCATAAGCCTAACACTGCCAAGTCCACCACTAAACCATGTCTCATTTCAGCAACCCCCACATGCTTTTTCCATGTTTTCCTGGATCTATTTGTCTATGACCATCTACAAACAACACGATGATTCATTACTTCTACATTACATTTATGAACGAGCTGTGATGAGTTATTCCAGTTTTGGGGAGTATGCCAGGATTCTTGGCACACCACAATAAAGCACTTTCATAGACTCTTTTATGACATAGAGAACATCTTCCTCAACCCCTTTTCTGCATTCCTAGTCTAAACCACACACAGAGCCACATGTGATTCCCTTCAAACCACTTCAGCTGCTGCAGAAACCCATACCCAACACACTACAGAGAAGAGTTTCTACCCTAAGTTAAGGTGGGATACAGCCACGCAGGTCAGCGAACCCAGCTGCAGCATCTGCCCCGTGGGCAGCAGGCCTGGTGAATGGATTACACATATGCAGCAACATCACAGCAAAGCAGAAACAGCTGTAACCGATGTACACACTTTCTCTAATGCTGATGAGTAGCTCCAGCTCATGCCAATAAGCATATAAATGCTGGGATTACAGCACTATTCGTTAAAATGAACAGTCATTCTCACATCACTCTTCAGGGCCCCCAAGCCCCAGAAGGTATAAATGAGAACAGTTTTACTATCCCAGAATCACACTGCTATTGCACCTTGAAGCTGCCTACCTCACAGAGCTACTAACAGAGTTAGTGGGTTTTGGCATCAGAAAAAATAGTACCTGGTACAAAGGCAGTAAAAAAGCATTAATGCCGATCTTACTGGGGACTACAAAGGAATAGAAGAGGCTGCAAATGTGTGAAAATAGTGGTCAACTTTGAGGGAAATGCAACCTCTAAACTGATCGTTCATGGCACACAATTGCCTTTTCATTTATTTTCTGATCTGCTGAAGTTCTTCAAAGCATTATACTTTCCAGCTGATCTACACACCATCATGGAGACTTCCCTCCAAAAAATACGGCTGAAACATCCCTGGCTGTACGACAGCCAGTTATTCGACAGTTCTGGCATTTCTTGTCCAAACAAGTTAAAAGTGTAATCCTTACAAATGGTAGCAACAAGATGTCAGTGCCTACCTCCTTTGGGGTTCTTCTGCTGACAAGCTAGGGCAGCAGAAAACTGAACACAAGTGCACCATTAGGTTTAAAGTCTCTTCAGAGAGACACTGGGCATTTACTTGGCTCATCATAAAAAAAAAACCAGCTTTGAAGACAATAAATGCAATGGTGTTTCAAGTCGACACAGCAATTACTCTGCCAACTCAGATTTGCATTAATAAGCTTATGGAAATTAAGGTTCTCCTAGTTCAAACAAGTTGGCACAGGCTAAAAGCACACCTCTGGCCACTATGGTTTGGTCAGGGAAAGCAGAGAAACAAGTCCTAATTAATAGAACAACACACTTGTTTTGCAGGACAAGTTTCTCATGTGGTATTGTTATTCACACACATTCTCAATTTGATTTTACTCCTGTAACCTGGAAGAGCCTACTAAAAACCTTTGTTTTTTACCTGTATCACCATGCCACTGACTGGAGAAAAGCTGAAACAAGAACTCTTATCACATGCTTTAATAAAGAGCAGTACAATATGCAGTTAACACTTCCGGGGGCCAGACAAGGGAGGCCAGCTGCCAATAAGCCATGTTCAGCACCCTAATGTGTGACATCCCACTTGTCATGGCATGCTACAGAGAGGGAAAAAAAGATGCACAAATCTAATATTTATTTCCATTTCAGGAGCATATGGATTGATTTCCCACAGCAGTAACTGCCCAGCACTTACTGAATCTACTCACACCAAAGAATAAACACACCCTACCCTGCATATAGGCCATGCTCAGGATAGCATGTCATTTCCATTACATTTCATCTGCTCCTTTTGTATCTAGGAATGTGTCTGCTTGCATTCAAAGACACTCAAAATTATGCCATTTTTGTTTCAAGTTGTCCTTAATGTTCCTCTTCCCCCTGCTGGTTAAAAATCAATTTCTCAAGAGGTCTGGATACTAGGTGGTTGAATTAACACAGCAGGACTGGGACTTTCTTCCAAAAATAAATGTGAGTGGACTATTTTTCACCACACAACAGTGATATTTCCTTTTTTTTTTTAAAACAATCTACATGACAGCAGTGCAGCTGGGTGATCTTTTTATTTACGTTGTATGCTTTTATCTAAATTTTGCAAGTGTTTTCAGTGGCCAGCATGCACCAGGCTGCTAGTCCACAAAAGCAATGGCATGTCATATACCATTAACTTTTTTTAAAAGCAGACATGTAGATCAAGGTCTGCAAGTAAAGAATGAGGTTGTTTAGACCAGTGGCCTACTATCAGCAATGGGCACAGCACTGTTTCAGTTTGGAAGCTCAGTTGTAAAGCTTCCCATACTCAGTGGTGCTGCTAAGTAGGAGAAGGAACAACTGACCAGACTTCATGGCTCTGGTTGCTGCCAATCAAATGCTCCAGGAGTATACATCTGAAGTTCATTAAGGTGCTGCATTGACTGATATGGAATGAACATTAACTCCCCTACACCAAGAATTCTAGAGAAAAAAAAGTTTTGGTTAAAATTTTCATACTAAACTCACCTGCCCCAACTTCTTAAAGAACTTAATTTTCAGATTTTTCTTTTTGTTACAACAGCACACAATGAAGAACATATGGGAAGTTAAATGCTAACATCACAGTGAAGTCCATCTTTCATTTATTGCCCCCTTCTCAGCTCTACCGAGTAGGAAGCAGTGAGCTTTCTCCCTGGGACCTAACTTACCCTCTAATACAAAGTTGTTTACTCAGATGCAACATTCTAACATGTGAACATGCCTGGATATGCATAATTGCACAGCCAGTCTCACCTGCTCTACAGCACTCACTAGCATCATGCAAGTAGGTGGCGTATTCATACTAGAACGTACTGCGTGTTTATATTTTCCAGGGCAGAACCTAAGCAGTGCATATCCAATGGCTGGAGAAAATAATGGAGCAACGGTCTACTTTCAGCTGAAGCAATTGCTGTCCCATAGGAATGAGCAGCCTCTAAAGACAAGAAGTGCTATTTCTTCTAAACCCTCTTACATGCGTTGCATTGACCATCCATGAAGAATAGCACCTCCCTCTTGGTTGTGGCTTCATCTCTGATATTACTTCCACTCCTAGAGTGCAGAGGAGACTGCTAACCCAGTTTAAGAGTGTCCTCTGACCACAAAAGCTGGACTGCATTATGGATCCACCCTTTGTCTCCTTTCCCCTCAGCTGGCTTTGGCCCTTCTTTCCCAGAGCTGACTTCCACAGCCAGATTTTAGAGACTTTTTTTTTTTTTAATTGCAATGGGTGCTTCACTTTTGCAGTAAACACCCTCCCAAGTCCAGGATGCCATGCATCATCCTGGATGGTATGCTGATGTTTTAGCCCCAGGTACCAGGCGCCTCAGGATAAACTGCCACTTAAAAACCTTATCCTCACTCAGACCCTTTAAAAATGCTTTCAGATGTAATGATTTTGAACATATCTGTCAAAAATCACATTTCTCACTACCCTTTTAGATGGGTCATCTTAACTACAGAGCAGAATGAGGGTAGCCAGGGCATCCACTCACCCTGTGTAATCAAACTCATCTCTGCAGAAAGAGAGCAGTTGGGAGGAAACGGGAAGCTTAAATGCTAACCAGTTTATATATAACACAGCAAATCGCTTCTGGGCCGAGACAGTAGCGTGAAGAACAGAGGAGGTAGGAGGACTTGAAAAGACAATCCCCAGAGAACCATGGGAACACACTGAAGAACTATCACAATTCAAACTAATCCCTGCCTCAGCTCCAGCCTTGAAGCTATGCAGGCTGAAAACACATGGTAAAATCCACTCTCTTCAAGCAGAACAATTGAAGAGCCTGTGTTACAAGTTTGATGTAGCAGCCGACATGTGGGTCTGGCCTGAAACACAGGAAGATTTTAAGTTAAGTCTATGACAAACACATAGCCTCTTGGTCCCCATTTGTTTTCTCTCAAGTTTTGGTGGACCTTCCTAAATGGCACACAAAAATTAGCTTTCGAGCAACACATAATAGTTAGTCCCTGCTGAAAAGGCACAATTCCTGCTCTCACATACCCAGTGTAAAGAGCAGAAGAGAGTTCTATAGCAAGACACATAATACTCTTTGCTCATTTAAGGAAAAACATACTTCCAAAATCCCCAGCTTATGCAACATCAACCACTTACCCCTACCATAACACTGTAACAATTTAACTTGTCACAAGTACAGTTGTCATAATTCATTATTACAACATGATTCAGTTTCGGGGGTTTTTTTCATGCAGTGTGTCTGGGCAACCATCCCACATCTCCTCAATAAGCAATTGCCAGACGGCTGCCCAAAAGCAACGGGAGGAACATGCTTTTGGATGTCCTACTACAAACAAGTAGTACTGGCCAAACTAGTCACACACACTTACCAGGGTGTAGTCTAATTAAATTATGCACTGAATTTTTATAGAAAATAAAACAGTCAAAGACAGTATCCATGTCTCTTGAATTATTTTTAAGAAATTACAATTTTTATTTGCCAGTATCCAGTAATAACTTGATATGAAGTCCAATACCAAACAAACTACAAAATTTGTGTGTAAGGTCAGGTAGCCATTCCATATTGCAGATCAGTTTTCTGCCTTACCCATAAATGAAAATATAAATAGCACAACCAAGGTGATTACCACAAAGCTTCGATGTTTTGATGTCTTTGCACATCTTTAAATCCATACCTTTGACATGATTTTGTGTATTTTCTGCAGAGAACTACTTACCTTTCTAGATAATTGGAAATAAATGTAATTGCAAGCTGCATAAAGATTTGAGGCCAGTTTTGCAATGGACACAAGAATTATGTTTAGAATATTAAGCTCAGAAGGAAAACAATCATCCTCTATTGTTGTCTCGAAACTGCCTTCCCATCATTTGAAGCCCAGCTGCTTATCGCACAATCCACCTCTTCCTTCCTGTGTTACCCTCCTCCCTGTATTTCTATTCTTCCCTTTCATTTTTTGCCTCATACCTCGTTCATCAATTTATGGAGAAGAGGAGAAACTACATCTATTGTAGCCAAGAAAAGTGTATGACTCTTCACATCTAATTCTTCTTAGACGTTAATTTAGGATCCTGAATGCAACACTTTATTGTTTGGTTTTTTTTTTCAATTGCATCCCTCTATCCCTCTGAATTGCTTATTACGACAGCCTCTTGTTCATCTAAGCTCGTTCACCTGCAGTTTTGTAATCATCTTTACTCCCGAGGCCAGTAAAAGCACATCCCTTGCAAATCTTATTAACAGCTCCGAAAATACAAATGCGCATCCTTTTCGCAAAAACGGTTCTGCCCCAAAACCGAACAAAACTTATTTCCAAGCATATGTGCTATCAAGCCATTATTACAGGTTTCTGCCTTTTTTTTGGCGTGGGTAAGGGGAGGGGTAGATCTCCCTTCAATGCACCACGTTTTTCTTCTATTCTTCTGCAAGTACCACATCTTTAAATGGACAGAGCCACCGTGCACTATTGCATCGTAACTTTTCACTCCCACTAAAGAAAGCTCTCGGGAAGGAAAAACAGAAGGTCTTCTTAGACTAGAAAAAGAGAAATAAATCTCCCCATATTCACACCTCGACAAGAAGTAAAATAAACATCCGTATTTTCACACCTTTTCACCTGCATTCTAACCCCAGACAGGCGGTATTTTCTCATGGAATTAACAAAACAAAAAACGCCCAGGAGCAGCTGAAAATACTGAAATCCGTTCTTGTGTTCTGACGGAGCGCAACACTCGCTACGAAGCACAGCCATGGGCTGCTTCCAGCCCCATTGCCGTGACACACGGAGCTCCGGCGAGGCGCGTCTGCCGGGCAGGGCAGGCACACGAGGCGCAGCCGACGGCCCGATCCATCCCCGGCCACGATCAAACGCCGGTTTCCGCCGAGAGGCGCCGCTGCCCCGCTGCAGGTACCCGGGCCGGAGGAGAGGGACAGCGGCTGCCGGCGGCTGTGTTCGGGGGGCTCCGCGGCACCCCCNGAGGCCGCGGCCGCAGCTGGGTTTGGCCCCGCTCGGCTCCCGTGGACTAAGGGCCGCGCGGGCGCGGCGCCCCCATTGGGCACCAAAGCAAAAGCCTCGCCGTGATTGGCCGCTCGCCGTCCGCCGGCCCCGCCCACCGCCTTGACAAGTGCGGCACCGCCCCTCGGGGGGGGGGGGTAGGGGGCGGGGCCAGGCGGGGGAACCTGCCGCGGATTGGCCGGCGCGTTGCCGTGGCGATGGGTGCCGTGCGCGCTGATTGGCCGGGCCGTGTCTCCGTGGTGGCGGGGCAGATTCCGGGCGCGGGTCAGCCGAGGGGAGCGGGGCGGGGGGGCCGAGGAGAACCCCCCGGGGTGGCCCGCCGGGAGTGCCCCATTACCCGCTGCCTCCGCGGCTTCCCCGCTGCCGGCACGGGCGGTGCGAGCAGTTGGGATGCTGAGGACTCGAGGGACGGAGCACCGTTTCCCGAAGGCATCTTTGGGAACAGGGATTTTGCTGCGCTGGGGCTTCGAGTTTCCGAACTAGGATCCTTCCCTACGCCTCCCTGCCCGTGCCGTAACGGCCATGGCACCGTGGCATGGAGCGAGGGCCGTAGGAGTACAGCTGTATGGAAGTCTCCTGTTCTTCTCAGCTTATTACTTCCCCAGCTCTTTAATTTTTATTTAATTTTTTTAAATTATCTGGGTGAATGGACTGCTGTCATGGAGACATCAAGCGTGTCTCAAAATAGCTAACGAGGCAGAACTGGAAAGGGGAGTATGGCCGGTACAAAAGGGGGAAGGGAAAAAGCATTTTCAGCCGCTGACGTGAGAGATGCAACCAGCGGAGAGGAAACCACAACAGGAGAGATGAGGAGCTGCAGCCATTAAGGTCTTAAAGGCAGGCTGGGGCTTTGTGAGGTGGAGCACGTGTGGCTAGCTCAGGAAACACGTTCTCCTGCTCTCCCTTTGTCATCTAATTCTTCGAAAAGTCCTCCAGGCCGTTATAAATGCGTGCAAAATACAGATGTTTGGGTAGTTGTTTTGGTTTTGTTAGCTTGGTTTTGTTTTGGATTTGATGTTTTTTGCAGTAAAACAAAGGAAGCGGGGGACAAAGGCATTATTCGCAGTATGTCTTGGAGATCAGAAAGACTCATGCTGCAGACATGGCTGGTCTCCTTCTTACCAGTGAGGATCCTCCTCTGCACCCATGACACTGGCCTACCAATGCAGCTGAGGGGCAGTAAGGACTGGGGTCTTCAATTAATATTTCTAATAGGTGGTCACGAGGAAACGGGGCCCGACTATCTCAGCAAATGTCTAATGTTTTATGAAGCCTTCACTGCTCTATATATCCTTACAGTACTTCGGTTTTTTTTACAGTGTCTTGAAAAGGTTAATGCAGATTATAACTGCTGCCTAGACTTGGAAGAACTACCCTACCTGACTGCTTTAACATAAAACTATATTAGTAGTTGTGATACTCATTTATACCTCTCAAATCATTTACATAAACTTCAGTAGTAAGAGTAGTTCCTGAAGTGATCCTTCAGTAAACTAATCCTTCAATAAAGTTAACTAAATGCAGCAGAGGATAAATTTTACTGCATGGAGAAAAATAAATGTTGTGATTATATACTTTAAAAATGGGTCACATCAGGGTATATTCAAGTTATTGATACACCAGTGTCCCACAGTCCATCACCAACAGTTAGAGGAGGCTGCTAGGAGGAACATTTTAGAGGAAATGGAAGTTAAAATAATTTTTAATTATCTGGTATTATCTTCTATCATTTAGAAGAACAGTTTTCATTTTCTCTAAGCATTTCTCTTTCAGTTAAAATATAAGAACTTCTGAGTGGTAATGCAGATGGTTTAGTAAGTAAAAACATAAGTATTTTCTTCTGGGTGTACTACCTTCCTTTAGTAGTGATTTTTCCTCTTCAACTTGCCTTTTAAAATTTCTTAAATGTATTTCTTCTTTTTGTTGCTGTATAACAGGTTGGATTCCTTTTCTCCTTGTGCTTCTTTTTTAAGTTTCCTTCTCCCTTGCTTTCCTCATTAACCTTTCTTTTCATGTGTGTAGTTTTATCTCTCCTAGACTAGGTGCAGATTAGGATGAAGTTTTTACTGGGTGCAACATGAACGCAGCATTCATATAGTTGCAGAGGAACTCTACAGCTCAGTGTTAGCAGGTCACAGCGCAGGCTTTCTTTTTGCTAATCCTTAAATTGTGGTATATGCCACAAACACTGTGACAGTCAGGTGAATCTCTGCCCTTCTCTGTTATCAATTAGCACTTTCAATCCAGAGCCAGTGGAAGCTGGAGAACATCCTCCTCAATTTTTTGCTTGCTCCTGACAAAGCTTGTCAGCTATAACACTACAAAAGGAATTTCTGCCATTTCCACTGGCGAGGATGACAGTAGGATCTTTAATTTGTTCCGTATCACAGGAGGACATAATACCATTGAGCAGTGTTTAGTGATTTGTGAGTTCCGGTTGTTAAACTTTTAACTATTCTCTCCTGATCATGAACTGTTTGTATAAGGGCTGGTGATGTGCTCCCTCAGTACCACATGTAAATGAAGAGGCAGAAACAGAAAAGAAGTCAGCTCTTCAAGAAGTGTTTGGAAAATGCTCTCAGGCACATGGTGTGAGTCTTCGGGTGTCCTGTACAAGGCCAGGAGTTGGACTTGATGATCCTTGTGTGTCTCTTCCCACAGGGCAGGATCCCACCAATGGCAATGCTGGGCTTCCTGGTGCACAGGACACAGAGTATGGAAATGATCTAGCCATAGACTGAGAAACTAGGCTGATCTTTCAGTAGAATGCTGTGAAGCATGGGTTAGGTTGGGAGATGCTCCTGCTTTGTCTACAATTCTTCCAAGCACTGTTTATACGGGGAGCAGTAACAGGAACACTTATCAGTTCAGAGCTTAACATTTAACAGTTCCAGTCATTTTGCTCTGATATGCAGGAGAGAGCTGACACAATACATGGACAATCTCCCAAGTCTGCATACCCTTGAAGCACAGACTTCTGCTGCAGGTGTCTGTTGGCAGTTTGTCCCTTACCTGGAAGAAAAGCGTGAAGGCACTGGCAAAAGCATCCTTAGCATGCAGGGTTTCCCTTGCATAACACCCTGTGACCAGCTGGGATGGGACATTTTCAGCTGGCCCAGCTTTCAAGGTCTGTTGCTTTCTTGGTTTTTGCTTTCATTGTCCTCTTGCACGTGGTTCTTTCCTATGGTGTTTTTCACAATGCCCGCTTCCTGTCCCCTGCCTTCTCAGGAAGCTGTTCACTGTTACTTTAGGTTTTTCTATTTACAAACTGTTGTTCTGCATCTGAGGAATCTGCTGTTCCCACCAGTCTCTCCTTATACTGTTAAAAGCAGACACCCCCGCCTCACCTCCAGCTTCACAGTCCTTACAAGGGAAATATCTCCACTTCCTGTGTAACGTAAGAGCATCTGAGATAATATCAGTGGATAATTATTCATCTTGTAAATACTTCTCAACCACCCAGCAGTCTTTCATCAATTCAGGCTCCTCTTGGAAAACGGGTCTGTTATACACAATTGCAAAGCAAACTTCCAGAAGAGCTAAAAGTACATTTGGAATAGGAATATGACACATTCCTAGTCAGTGTTGCACTAGCACTGATGTAAACTGCCCCATAATTATTCATGGCACATTTACATTTGAAGTCCTTGCTTGAAACTGTATTTGAATGGGAACATTGGCAGAAACAGTGCTGACAGACTTTTCATCATGGTAAAATGCCTCTTTCTGTAACTGCTGACATTCTGTACTTCTGTGATCTAGGCTATGTAGTCACTCTTAAAATGAATCCTGACTCTGAAATGGAATAGGGAACACAAGCTAAGGCTTGGCTAAGAATAATTTGTTATGTAATTAGTACAATGATAAGAATATATCAAAACCTCCACTCTATGAAGCATGGTAGGCATAGGAATTCTTCTCATGTTTCCTTTCCAACCTTCGGGTTTCAACTGCTTGTATCTTTTAGAATTTTTCGGATTTCTCATTTGTTTGAAAGCAGCTGTTTTATTTGTAGAAAGTCTGATGGGGAGAGAGAAGTTCTTTTGATCAGACTGCATTTACAATGGTGACAGGGCTTCAAAAAATAAAATGGATTGCTCAAAGACGTATACTGATTTTGGAGAAAGTCCTTGATAAATCAGAGGAGAAAAAAAAAAAAAGGATTTGGCAACTTAAACTGTATTTTTAGCTGGTAACAGGCCTCAGAAAGGATGTAGAATCCTTTGATCAGACCTGCTTTTAGGGGGAAATCCTTTCTTCTGTCATTGTTCCCTTCCAGGTAAAAGATAGTGTTCTCGGTGGAAGCAGTTAAAAAAGCACACTTCAAAATACTGCATATGACTCATATATAATTCTTTCACAGTTACTGAATAGTAACTTGTGGATATTGGAGATCTAAAATAGTTATCTTGAAAGTCATGTTGTCAACTAAACTAGGTATTCCATTTTATTTTCTACTCAGTTTTACTGCCATTTGGAGCATATACTGACTCAGTTACCTGGGGTAGTGAACACTAAAAAAATAATTTTAAAAAACCCAAGAGATAATGGCTTTCAGCTACTTAGTAGCGGCCTGTCATACATCTAAAGTTGCCATTTTCAAGTATTTTTTCAAGCTTTTACTCTAAATGTATTTGTACTTCAAAATTAAATACAATTTATCTTGAAGCTTTCAGAACTGTTATTTCCTGTGGAAAAACAATACCACTTTCTTTCTAGATTAAATTGGGATAGCAAGCATCTGTCAAGTCTCTTCACAGAATTTTCATTGTTTTGTAGTGGAGAGAGTTTAAAAGAAGTAAGTACTTTGAAAATTTGGACTTTATCATTACTTTTGTAACTGAGAACTACATAATTCAGGTAGTAACTTGCTCCTTATTCCTGTTACAGAGTTATCTTCTATGCAGAAGATCTCAGTTGGTGAAGCCAATTTAACAAGTAAATGAAAATGGTTGTGCTTGTCTTGTTGAGTTGTCATACCTTTGCAGGAATCACTAAGATTTAATTCTTAGAGCTGGTGAGTTCACTGCTGCTAGTCACATTTCAATTTATTTCTCAAAAGAGACTGCCCAGAAAAGCTGCTGTAGTAAATCTTCTAACATCATCACTGTGTGAACATGTCTTCTTCATTCTCTTGAATTAAATCTCTAGCCTAGATGGGAAGACAACAGCAGATGACACCACATACAAGTGACACCAGCAGTCATCTGAGTAGATGGCACGCTGCTGGCAGGGACAGCTTCCCTTAGGACTGGGACTGATGCTTTGAGATTCCAGGTTGATGCAAGAGCTGTGCAGAAAGCCAAAGTGTTTCAAGTTTTGTGCTGCTGCTTGACAGGTGTTACTGTGAAGTAAGAAATCTGATTGTATTCTAAATTCAGGTACAACAATCTAAGAAAATTGATCTGTCTGGGGAAGATTAATAGTGAAACTACTTATTTTTGTATGGTCTTGCACAAATTCTCAACATAGAACCTGGGGAGCAGCATAGATTCCCCTTGCATTTAACAGTTCTTACAGTCTTGCAGAGTTTTTACTTATGAAACACTGGAATGCCATTTTAGCAATAAATTTTAGCAGTACCAAGATTTATGGTGTCTCCTTGTCTTCACCTAAATGTTATAACTCATTCTACAAAGTCAAAACACTGTTGTTAAAATCCTTTCAGTGTCTTTTTAGTGTCGGTGTTTGATGGAGACTGTGTTCACCACAATGCAATAGAATTAGTAATCTCCTTCCAAATTTTGGTACATTTTCCAAAAGACATCTTTTAGGCTTGATTTTGGGTTTGCAGGCTTCTTTCAATTTTTGTTCCCCACTCTTACTGCTCTTAGACTGTATTAATTCCATTTTTCTGTTTTAAGATACTACGATATATGTAAAATAGTGAGAACCTTCCTACTAAGAATAACAGCAAGACCTCAGTCCCTGCAAGTTTGTAGAAAATTGGAAAGTTAATTTTTTTCCTCTGAAGGATCTGTCTTCTGACTACTCTTACACCCATGTATCTAAACTATTGATGTTAAAAAAAAAAATCTTCAGATTACCATGGGAAAGTAAACTAAATGTCAGTAAACTAAGGCAAAAAACTATTTGTGCAGCAGGACACTTAATATACAGCAAATACAGTGTGTATCTTTAAGTTATTAAGCAAGAAGTCAAATGAGAGCTCCAAGTCTCTTTGTGAATTTATGCATGATTACCAAAAAATATGCAGCCTTTTCATATCACACAGAAAAAACCCCTAATCCTTCCAGCAGAGAATTTAATTTAAAGGTTTTAACTGCTTGCTATGTTAAAGCAATTAGCTAAGAAACACAGAGTGGAGATGGGAGTAAGATGGCAGTATTAAAGTGGGGTTTTTAAATAAGAATTTAGGATTTTGATTAATTTAGCAGCTCTTGGAGGCCAAGTTCACCATTTCTGTGACTGTCACACAAATTCTGGCTATTCTTCCAGTCTGCGAGAAATGGGGCCATGCATAATTGGGATTCAAGTATCAACTGAACATTGATTATGCTCCTTATTACAAGTATCAGAAAACAAAAATGGGAATTCTGAGGGCTGGGTCTAGTCCCTGCACCCATTGCCAATATGTAGTGAGTCCCCAGTATTCATAGTTTCAGAGCTTTTGTACTATAATTTCATAACATACTCTTTTCTATCTTAATTCTTTTTCTTCTGATCTCATCTTCAGTTGCAACTTCTTATATTGCACCCAGAGGTTTGTGGCCTTTACCTCTACTGAGATTACAGGAGAAATAAACAAGGGGTCAAAAAAAGATGTTAAGCATGGGAAAAACAAAACAAAAGACATGCAAGTAAACCCTATGGGGGAAAAAAAAAAATCACAGTACTTGGTATTTTACTGTGGAGATTAGGATTATCTTGGACATGAGAAAAAGACTTTTCACCAAAAGGGTGGTTGGTCACTGAACAAGTTTCCCAGGGAAGTGGTCATGGTACTAAGCCCGTGAGAATTCCAGGAAGGAGCATCTGGATGCTGCTCTTGGTCATATGGCTTAGATTCAGGTAGTCCTGGGAGGACCAGGGAGTTTGACTTGATAATCCGTATGGATCCACTCCAACTTGATGATTCTATCTCTGACAGAGAAGAACATTCCAGCTAAGGGTAGCGGTACAGAGAACTGAATTACAGAACCCTTATACATCACTTCTGAATTTATTCTGTGTTTCAGCTGAATCCAGTACACCAGTCATAGGAGATCAATGACAAATGCTGAACAGCACACCTCATTAATGTACCTATGTGAAACTGGACACTGTCTGTAGGTGATCTGTTCAGCTGCTGGATCTAATTGTTTGTTTTAAATAAACCTATTTCCTGGTGTTCTGAAGCAAGTTCTCTCCTCTCTACTTAATAAATAAATTCTAATTGTTCTGCATTTGTTTGCTTTCTGTTTAGGCATATTGCACTGGAGGGTGCTATATAAAACCGAATTAAGTCATATAAATTATCAGCATGTGATTCCCATAATAATTTGTTCCCCTTTATTTCATGCATTCAGAGGATGTAGCCCCATGGAATTATTCAGATTTTCATCCAGTAGTGCAATTTCAGTACTTTATTTTGAAAGTCTCTTAATAGCTACTTTAAAACAAGAGAACAATTAAATGTAAAGTGTTCTTTATTAAATAAACTCAAAAGATAAAGCAAATTGTGCAGTTAAGAAAGACAACAACGTGGCCAAAGGATTTTTACAGCAGAAAACAAATTGCGGCAAATGAGCATTTCAGTCTAGCAGCCAAACTGTCCTCATTTTTATGGAGTTAATTTCGGTCCTCAAACTGTGACTTGTTTTTTAAAAGATATGCTGCTAGAAATTCAATGGGATTTGGTGGTCTGCAAAGAAAAAAAGTAAATCGAAAGCAATTATTTTTTGTTATATGAAATTAGGTAGCTGAATAACCAATCATCTTCCCTTAAAAGCAACATAAGCATTGATTTAGGGATGACCAGCTACCTAGAGTGACTCTGTAAATTTCCAGTTTATGTCTGATGAGAAAGTTTTTAAAAGGGTCTTAGTCACTGTTGGTTCGATGTTACTAAATTGCTAGAACAGTTACAATCCTAAAACCAGGGCATAGTCTGTAAGCATAAATACTGTCATTGGATATGACATGCATTTGCCTATTTCTTTAACTCATGCTATATAAAGTAAAAGTGAATCTCTGGTTTTTTGCTTCATTTTTTACAAGTGGTTATTATGTAGCTTTGTGTATTGAGAGTTGTTTTCATGGTTTCTGAAAGGAACACAAAAAATCTTCAAGTATGAGAAGTGCTGTAACTTGCAAGTTACAACTTGTAATAGACACTTTTGATCACTGGCTGTAATTTTTTTTTTTTAAACTCCTCCAGCTACACCACATGAATCTTGCTAATCTGGATTATGTCCACAGAATAAATGACCAATTTACTTATTCCACACTAGGTCAAACCAAAGGTCTGGCAGTGAGAAAATATGCCTAAAAAGAGCATAAAAAACTGAAAAAAAATACACAGAGATACTTCTCTGGACTGTCCTTTTGGCTTCCAAGCATGTACCAATTTCTGAGCTAGCACCCTTAAACAGTCTTGGGTGGATTCCTCTACAGCTTTGACCACCTGCCTCTTGAGCACAAATAAAATGTTAATGTCCTCAACTGAAAGCAAAAAAAAAGAGCTTAATTATGTGACCTGTGAAGGATCAGCTCCTTTTGTTCATTATAAATTTGCTACCTGCTTTGCTTAATTTGATTACTGCATCGGAAGAGATAATAAACAGTCCACCCTAATCCATCATCTCTGTGCTGTTGTGATTTAATAGGTTCCTAATATGTTCTTCCACAGAAGCCTCTTTTCTAGATATCATCTATTCAGTCACTCCATATACAGATAGCTCTCCATACTTCTGACAACCTTGTCAATCTCACTTTGTCACATTCTACCAGAATTCAGGGGAATTGGCATTACACGTAATATTAAAAATACAAGAACATTACAAATTTAAATAGTGACATTATGCTTGTTTTTTACCCCTTTAATTTTAAGTTGGTTTTACCCCTTCAATTTCTAAGTCCTACCATTCAGAATTTATTTTTGATTAAAGCAGTGCATTGACATATACATGTTAATAGTTTAAAGACACTTTTCCATAAGGGTAATTTTCAGCTCAGAATCTAACATTTTGTCACTAGTGTTTGTCATTAGCCTCCAAGGTCCACAATTTTATGTTTATTTGGATTCAATGTCACTTTCTGTCAGTTTAAATTTTTCATGGCAGTCTTCACAGTTTTATGAAATCCCTGTGCAATTATTTACAATTGATCAACTTAAAAAAAAAAAAAAGGCAAACAGAAACTGAAACACAAAACTCCCTAATCTATTCTGTAACTCAGTCTCATTAACAATTTTTGTCAGCCACTTCTTCAAATTGTTATAAGTGATCTTTTCCGTTATTCTAATGTTGACCTCATTTCACCATGAAAATTCAACATTTACTTCTACCCTCTACCTCATATCTTCCCATCAGTTCCTCATCCATATAAAGGCATTTCCTTTAATCCCAACAGCAACTAACTTTCTTTTAAAGTTCTTAGCTAATAATTATGCAAAAAACTTTTCAGAAATTTAAACAGTCAGACTGCATCATCTGCATTCCTCTTTAGGTATGCTTGCTGACTCCTTCAATAAACTCCAAGACACTTAAAAGACCTGACAAAAATTGTGTTGACCTCCGCCCAAATATGTCATTTATCCATATGCTCACTATCCTGGATGGTAATTTCTACTGAATTCCAGGCATGATCATCAGATGTTCTGGGCTGTTCCCTGAACATTTCTATATTCCTTTGAAAAATAACTTAGCATCCACTACTTACTTTCCAGCTCAATTTTAAGCAGTAGATTATACAGCAGAGCCGATAGTTCAGCTTTCTCACTCCTGAGAATTTATTATGCTCAGCTGAACAGCCAATTTTACCTGGCAGGTTCATACTGTTCAGATTTTTACCTGTATGTTCCCCAACCCCCTCCTATCAACGATCCAATTTCACTCCTGTGATGAGTCCCCATAAAGAACAGCTCCTTGCATAAAGAAAATGGAAAGGAATAGGAAAGGGAAAAGGAAAGGGAGATGGAAACAGAAAAGGGAAAGGAGTTTGCCTGTCACACAAGTATCCAGAGTGTAAGGGTAGGGTATTAACCTTGGGCAGTGTTTTACACTGAGTCTGCAGCAGAACTCCCACAGATGTCAGCTGAAGATGTGCACATCTCTCAGGTGTGCACATGGGGTGGACCTTCCCAGGTGCCTAATCTTGCCCAATTAGCTGTTTGTACACTGCAGTTTAAATTCTCAACTCCTTCTGAAGTTCATACACTGTTGATGGTTGTTCTGACTGTAGGTGCCATGATGCAATTATGGTTATCTATACCAGCTTTTGATTGTATTATTTCAATTTGAGAGATGGTTACATGCAGCACGATTTGCCACTAGTGAGGGTACACCAAAAGGCTAGAAATTAGGTTGGATAAGATGAGCACCTGTTTGCTGTTATTGAAGGATCTCTTTCTACGCTGACTGATAAAGAGAGCTGGAGTGCCTAAACAGCATAATCTTTACTCAGAGGATAAACTATCAGTCTGCTTCTTACTGTGTTGACAGTGCAGGGTCAGCCTCACCCTTTAGAAAGTACTTTAATCTCTGACAAAGATTCATGTCATGCCTGATTTGTCTTTCTTTCTTTTAAATGAAAGCAAGAACTATTTATAATTCAGAACTATATAAGCAGAATTATTTATAATTCCACACTACAAAAATCTTCAGAACTAGAACATCCTCTTGCCTTGCTTCTCTAAGGTGAATTACATGATAAAAATAATAATAAAACCCCTCCCATTTTTCCCTTCAAAACTTTTGCAGTAGCATACCTCATTGGGAGATCATGAATTCAATAAATAACTCTTATCACGCCATACACACCTAAGAGAGGAACACATCATGCGTGGTCAATCACAGTAATTCACAGGTTCATAAACCCGTTGTAATGATGATCTTACGAAGAGCAAAATCATGTGTAGCATGGGAGGCCTGAAAGGTGCTGCATTGCCCAAGCTTGAGACCTACATTATCCTAGGAACAGAGGGAACACTGAAGCATCTTACCTCTCTTTTGCAAGAACAGCAAGTCCCTGTAGCAAGATAGGTACAACTGTCTGATCCAAGTAGGCACGTGTCGGTAATGACTGAAGATCCACCTTCTGCTTTGATGTTTTCTCAGCATTTAGTTTTTCATTTTCTACTATCCTCTGAAGTAAAAAAAAAAAAGTGAATGAACATTGATAATAGCAGCCACATCTACTTTGAAGTGTGTGTGCAAAGTATCCACCTCTGCAATTGAATGGCAATAATTTCTTTACATCTTTTAAGAAAATTTAAGACCATATTTTTCCTTGCACAAAAACTTAATCCAGAGGAACTTTCTGTTAAATTCTTATGTTTTGAGGAAACAACATTTGGAAGTCGTAAGTCTTCTACAAGAGAAGACATCCAATCTCAGTAATTTTTATTTTTGCTTTTGCATTCAATGATTTGAACTCTACGCCACTAAGACAGGACTGACTACTAACAAGTCTCAGTTCCACAGTTCCTGTACACACGTGCTTTTAACACAAAATGCTAAAAGCACAAGCAATTCAGGTGAAAGAATTCAGGAAGTCTGAC
Organism: Aleadryas rufinucha; assembly: GCA_013397815.1. Lineage (NCBI taxonomy): Eukaryota > Metazoa > Chordata > Aves > Passeriformes > Aleadryas > Aleadryas rufinucha. The sequence goes on from VZTH01005543.1 coordinate 128,890, forward strand.
AAAGGGGACTCTGCTAAAGTCAAGTACTTTGAGACTGTACTCTACTCAAGTATAGATGGACACTTAAAAAACATACACAAAATGCTTCCAGGTACTTTTTGGTCAAAAAGTGATGAATCATCTTACACTGTAACTGTAGTTAAAAAGTGATACCCTACCACTGCCAGTAAACCAAATGTATTCAATGCAATGTACATGAATCTCCTGACGGGACCAATGAGTTACGATTCTGTAGTGGAAGTTGAGGCATGGAGACAAGCAATTATCAGGGAGACAAGTCACAGGAGATGTTTAGGAATAGTTTCTGCAAAAGCTTAGCACAGAGTAGGAACTTATAATAAAGGAAGACTGAAGGCTTTTCTTTAATAAGGAAGAGTAAATAAATGCCATAGAGTTAGGAAGTGATTGTCCCAGTCTACTCTTCTCTGGTTAAGCCTCATGTGGCTGGCTTTTTTTGTGCCATAATATATATCTATATCTCTCACAGGTAGCAATAGAATAGATAATAATCATAAGATACTTCAAAAAAACCCAACTCATTAAAAGGCTCATTATTTACTTCAGTACCATTTAGCTCAATGGAAATATTGTACTAAACAACAGAAAATATATTTACAGCCATTTATGCAAGGGACAAGTATCGCTTGGCTCCACTGGGAATATTACATTTGCTGAAGTTAGACTCAAGATTCAACTTTTTCCCCCAATCACAAATGGGACTTTCACTGCAGCAAAATCTTTATTACCTCTACATTTTCAGTGAGGCCGTATTCGGAATGAGGATTTTCTGGAACCTGTAAAATAAGACGTGGTTAGCAAAGCTAAAATGCTCCTTTTACACGTATAACATAATGAACATAAAACATTTTTTGCAATACCTGTGGCTGTCCCTCCATAATCTGTTCTCCCTCCATGATTCGAAAAGTGAAATTCGCTGGACGTACAGGAAGATCTTGGAAAGCAATAGAAAAACTGGTCAGCAGGCTGAGACGAAGCCCACTGTGAGTTAAGCGATATTGCATCACGTGGTTACTAATGGTTACTAAGGCACAATTACTAGAAAGCAGAGGGAGTTGCTCCGTGCTCCCCCCCGCGCCAAACTTGAACTGGTTTCTCCCGTACGCAGAACCGAGAAGTGCCTTTAAGTTTCGAGTTACGTCCGCTGAAGAGCGCAGTACCGCGATTAGAAAATACAGCATTCATCCCCCCGGGAAGCCGGAGACATCCCTTTCCCTCCCTCCTTCCTTCCTTCCTTCCCTCCCTCCCTCCCTCCCTTCCCTTCCTTCCCTCTAAGCAANCCCCCCCCCCGCCGCCCGTCCGCCCCTCCCGTGCCCGCCACCCCACCTCACGCCACAGCGCCCCGAGAGCCCCCTCGGGCAGGGCCGGGCTGGGGCCGCGCCGCAACCGCGGGCCACGTGTGGGCACCGCCCCCGGCCGTGCTCCAAGCGCCCCGCGGGAGAGAGGCGGCCCCGCTGCAAGGCTCTCACCGCCGGTCGGTCCGGGATGGGCAGGACACCGGGATCGGCGGGACACCGGGAGCGGCGCCGCAGCAACCGGGGCCGCTGTCGCGAATTGTTTTGACGTCAGTGAAGCGGTCGCGCGGCCGCCCCCGACGCACTGCGCGTGCGCGGGTCGGTCGGGCCCCGCCCAGCGCTGGGCACCGGCCGCGGGGAGGGCGGAGCGGAGCGGGAGGCCGGGAATGGATTCACCTCCAGGCGCCCTGCTGGGTGTAGGACTCGCGGGATGAGTTCGCCTCCAAACCAGCCTTTGAAAGACGCTGGCGCTTGGGGTTTTGGGATACAGAAATGTGCTCGTAATCAGTGCGGCTTGGTGTTGGAGGAGGTCACTGTGGTGTTCACGAAAAGTAACCTTGCTGAAGTTAATTTGGGTCTGAAAGTGGGGTTTTGTTAGTGAAATAACCTTCCAGAGCTGCGTAGAGTGTGGTTTGGACAACGGTGACTGCTGGCCGTTAATTTCGTCTCTGTTAACAAAATCGCGGCTGCTTAGCTTTCTCCAGGGATCAGCTTCAGTCGTCCTGTCCTGACTTGAAGCTGTCAGGAACTGGAAGAGTCTGCTGCTTCTGTAGCTGTTGTGCTGTTACAAACTGTACCAGTGTTTGAACATCTGCGCCTGACTGGATTGTTTTCATTAGAAATTAAATTTGAGGAAGAACTTCTTTACATTGAAGGTGGCAGAGCACTTGGAACAGGCTGCCCAGGGACGTCATGAAGTCTACCTCTCCGGAGACATTAAAAACCTGCCTGGATGCATTCCTGTGTCACCTGCTTTTGATAACCCTGCCTTGCCCGGGGGGTTGGACTAGATGATCTCCAGAGGTCCCTTCCAACCATAATGATTCTGTGAATTCTTTGTCTGGTAATATGGTTTGTGCTAGTGAATTAAAAGACCTTAAAAATATTTTTTAGGTTTGACTTGACAAAGTAGTTTCATTTTTGTATGTTTGGGGTTTTTGGGTTTTTTTTTAGAAAATAAACTTTCCTTTGTTGCTTTACAAAAATAGGTCTACTTCTTTTTCCATCTTCTTGCTATGTTTTCAATAGATTCTGCTCTGATGTAATCATCTAGTAGTGGTAATAATGAAGTGTGTGTACATAAATGAATTTGAAATAATGTTTGCAGAACTGACAATGTTACCAGTGTGATAAGCAGGCTCAAAAATTAGTGTGGTCAGTCACAGATTTGATACTCTAGCAATGGACTTGGAATTAGAGCAAAATTGTGTCCTGTCTTTTTGTCTATTTTAGTACCTCGTGCTGGCAAACTTACCTGATGCTAAGGAGGCAAGGTGAAAACACTGAGATTTTTGTACTGAAACTTAGAACAGGAATACAAACCACTTCCTAATGTGAAGAGGTATAATCTTTTTAGTCCGTTTTGAGCTTTTCTCTGAATTTTTCATCATGTTCTAGTAATGCCATTTTAGAGAATTGCACTTAGAATACCTGAAAAACGCCTAGCCCTGTTTCCTGATTTATGTATTCTCTTTTATATGCAGGTTTTGCAGAGAGGTCATGGTGGGAATGAAAAAAGGTTTTCCAACTTAACCTTTTTGTGCAATGGTAAATTGTGGTGTCAGGGTAGGTGTACCTTCTAATTCCTATGACTATAATGCTGGTCTGCTCAGGTTACCAGACCTTTTGCTGAGACACCAGATTGTACCTCCTGTATTTCACAAGTCCTCAATCTTCAGTGCAAAGTCAACAGTTGCCTGCTCCGGAGAAGGAGGCTTCACTTCTTCCACCCTTTGCTGGTGTTCATCAGAACCCTCGCTGAGCCAGGATATCTCACTAAGACAGCAGAAAGCCATCTACTGCTCTGATGTGGTTTAAGGGTTTGTGCTTTTTTTTTTTTTTTTTCAAACTAGCATTAATCTTATGCCAGATTGTTTGTTAGAATAGTTCACTGACAAGTCTAATGACTGCTAGAGCCGCCTTAATATAGGAGGGTAGGGAAATTCAACTTGCAGAGCACTAAAATATTTAATAGCCACAATAGTGAACTGGTTCTGTAGGTTTTCAAACTACCATTAACACTTTCTCACAATTTCTGACTGATATCTGCTTTGGAAGCTGTGTTTTGGCTTAACATGTTGTTACTCCCCTAATAAGTGCACTCTTTTATTGTCATGACACAGTAACATGATTTACAAAGGTGTCATTCTAATCTCAAATCTTTTAAAAATTAGAAATAAGTGAATAAATTCACCAGTCAGGATTGATTGAGATAAATTGTCTTCTATTGTCATTCAGTCTGTCCTTGTTAATAAACTTATTCCTTCGCTGGCTTTTCTATTTTGCTCAGGAACGGGATGATACTTTAGATAGTAGTGGGATAATAAAGACAATAGATCAATCATCTGTTGTTATGCGCTTATTTCACTTCACATTTTTAAATGTTACTTAGTGTTAACACTGCTTGCAGCTTCTGGAATTTCTTTGGTATTACAAAATCTGTTAAACCTTTATATCAATAATCAAGAGATTTTTTTTAAAGGACAGTTAAGTATACTTAAAAAAAAGTTTCTCCACTCGTGAGTGGGCTGGAAAACACTTGATGGTATTTTCATAATAGAAGTACATAATTCTTCTTACAAAACACAGAAGAAAAATACTTGATGTACATTGCTGCCCTTTTTTTCAGCACTCATAGCTTCCCTATCTCTGTCTAATAATGGCCTAGGTCAATAGTTATTTTGTTATATGGTTGTATGTTGTTTTATATGTTGATAAAATTCTGTATTTTATACAGTAAGAAAACTGTATACTGTGTACTGCTCTGTCATTAAAAGAAAACCACTCCACTCTTTCATTTAAGAAAATAAATACACATTACCAGGGGCAACTGGAAGGGGGTAACTATATGAGGCATAAACAAACAAGAAAGAAAACCCCAGTAGTTTTATAGCAATTTTGGAAAAATGAATAAAATGTTGCAGACAGTAGTGATTTTAGTTTGGCATATCCTTTTAATTAACATGCCCCACCAACCGCAATTTCTTGCTATAAGATGAGGGAAACTTGTTTGTGCACTGAATTATCTGTCTACAGTTTTGGGACTGTCTCAGCTACTGGGTGCAGTTCAGGGGTGCGGCAGAGAGGTGATCTGTCATAACCTAACATCAGTACCTCAGTATTTTATTTATAGAACAGAGAGTGTGTGACAAAGCAAAACAATGGCGAAAAAGATCAGCCAACAGACAAAGCAACCACAAAGGTGGGAAGATTGAAGCACAGAGGAAGGTGTTTGCTGAAGTGGTGAATATAGGGGTAGGCACAGAAGTGCTGGTGTAGGGATGCCTCCCCTAGTTTGCTAGACCAGAGGTACCAAAGCATTTTTAAGGTTTGAAATAACCAAAGGAGTAGGGAGTTGGAGGGTCTATCATTTAGTAGAGACACAAATAAATAAATACTGTGGCTGGGCAAATAATTGACAAGGGCTTGGACAACTGGGTGTTCACTTTGGTAAAGAGAGTGAAATTAGAGTTAAGGTCTTGCTTTTTCCAGAGCGATGTATCTATAATGTATACTGAATTCCATTAGCTCCGTGCATGTGAGGAGGCAGCCTGTCATTCCCATTACAGAGATGCGGAGCAGACAAAGCACCGGAGCACACTCTCCCGGGGGCAACTCCACAGCGGCGGGAGCAGGGACACCGGCGGTGACTGGCTGCTTCTCGCCTCTCCGTGCGAGGGAATTCCCCGGGCTCTGCCTGTGTGCCACTAGCAATGACTCCAGGCGGGAGCGGCGCCAGGAACCTGCGCTGCATTGTGCCTGCGGGGCGGCTCACAACCCCAGTCAGAATAATTAATCCTATTAAATTATTCATCGCCCGTCCACTCGGTGCATTTCCATGGGCCGACACTGAACGGCCTCGGCCAGGGCTGGAGCGGGCTGGTGCTTTCACTCCCCAGCTGCGCTCTCTACAACTCCCCGAAAGGAGGCTGTAGCCAGGTGGGAGGCGGCCTCTCCTCCCAGGCAACCAGCCAAAGGACAAGGGGACATTGCCTCAGGCTGTGCCAGGGGTGGTCCAGCTTGGATACCAGCAGGAATTTGTTCACAGAAAGGGTTGTTTAACATTGGAATGGACTGCCCGAGGAGGTAGTAGAGTCACCGTCGGTGTAAGACGTTCAAGAACTGTCTGGACGTGGTACTCAGTGCTATGGTCTAGTTTTGCATCGGTCAAAGGTTGGACTCGATGNCCGCTTCGTCGCGTTCCAGCTCGGGCTGCTCTTCGCCTGGCTCTGCGAGCGCCTCTCCCGCGGCGCCCTCATGGCCGCCAAGGGCAGCAGGGCCGGGGCCAGCGACGCGCCCGAGCCCGGCGGGGCGCCCGAGACGGTGCGGGCGTGCCACAAGCGGGCCTTCGAGTGCATCTCCATGGCGCTGCGCATCGATGAGGACGAGACAGGTAGGGAGGGAGCGCCCGCGGCCGCCGCGGGGGGAGGGCGGGCAGGGCCTTCCCGCCCTGTGCCGTGGAACCACTTTCAGCTAAGAACAAATAAAACCCGCTCATGAGAGAAATGCGGGCCGTGGTGGGTATGAGCCGTGCTGTGCCCGCATGCGGTGGCGGTGCTTTGGTCCCCGGCCGGGTCGGGCCCTGCCGCAGCCCGCAGGTGCGGGTTGGAGCACAAAGCTGCGGCTCGGGCTCGTTCCCCAGGCAATNACTCGGTGCATTTCCATGGGCCGACACTGAACGGCCTCGGCCAGGGCTGGAGCGGGCTGGTGCTTTCACTCCCCAGCTGCGCTCTCTACAACTCCCCGAAAGGAGGCTGTAGCCAGGTGGGAGGCGGCCTCTCCTCCCAGGCAACCAGCCAAAGGACAAGGGGACATTGCCTCAGGCTGTGCCAGGGGTGGTCCAGCTTGGATACCAGCAGGAATTTGTTCACAGAAAGGGTTGTTTAACATTGGAATGGACTGCCCGAGGAGGTAGTAGAGTCACCATCGGTGTAAGACGTTCAAGAACTGTCTGGACGTGGTACTCAGTGCTATGGTCTAGTTTTGCATCGGTCAAAGGTTGGACTCGATGATCTCAGAGGTCTTTTCCAACCAAATTGATTCTGTGATTTTGTGCTTTCCAGGCCCAGCATTGAGCGTCTCCGAAAGCCCGCCCCTCGGGCCGTGGGAGCGGGCCAGGCCGAGCACTGTAGGCGCCATACCGTCACCTCCCATGGTGGCAGGGGCGGTGCCATCTCTCCCCGCCTCCGGCCGGGGCCGCCCGCATCCCGCCCTCCGTCCCTCCCTCTGGGCCGGCCGAAAGGGGCGTCGCCGCCGCCGCCATCGCCATGGCCGGTTGTTGTCAGTCCCTGGCAGCGGGTTATGGCGACGGCGGTGAATGAATTCTCCGGGCGGCCGAGGGAAGAAGAAGGGCTCAGCCGGCTCCAGTTTTGCGCCTCCGACCGCNTTCCCGCCCTGTGCCGTGGAACCACTTTCAGCTAAGAACAAATAAAACCCGCTCATGAGAGAAATGCGGGCCGTGGTGGGTATGAGCCGTGCTGTGCCCGCATGCGGTGGCGGTGCTTTGGTCCCCGGCCGGGTCGGGCCCTGCCGCAGCCCGCAGGTGCGGGTTGGAGCACAAAGCTGCGGCTCGGGCTCGTTCCCCAGGCAATACAAGTGCTTGTATTTCTCCCCAGTAACTTAAGAGTTTTTGCTGCGGGAGTCTGGGTGAGGCGATTAAAAATTGCGGGCGAGTGTCTGACTGTAAGTAGCCTTCACCAAGCCAGCCGGACAACAAAAGCACCAAGGACAATAATAAGGGTGCATCCTTGAATGCATTGCTTGACAAATGATGTGAGTGCTGAAGCCAGCCTTCAGGTTACGTGGCCGTCAAAATGCTCATTTGGAATGGTCTGACTTTTAAGGAAATAAATATTTATTTGTATTTTGACAGTTTCTTAAAAAAATGTTTTTCTTAAACTGTTTGACATACATACTCTTAAAAACCCTAAAAATCGACCACTGTGTGATGAGAAGACGTTAAGGAGGATGTTCAGGGTTCAGTTAAATAAAACACAGGAGTGAGGATTTTTTTTTATTTTTTTGTAGAGCTTTAAAAAAACCAATCATACAAAACACTTGATACTGCATTTAATTTAATCGTTTATTCTAAATGCAGCAGCATGATTCTGTCAGTATGCAAAAGGTAGGCCTTGAGGGCATGCTTTGCTGGTTTTTAAAATTCTCTGGAAAAGTCAGAATGTTTTATTCTAAACTTTCAGTTGAGCCTTAATGAAACTGCTATCCTAGAGGAGGAGATTAAAAATATAGGAGTAGCCCTTCAATAGAAGCTACATGCTGAGAGCACCATAAAAGCATGGGATGTGTCCTCCTTTGCGTTGACAATTTGGGAGTGGCAGTAGTAAGCTCTGGGAGAGGAAAAAAAACCTGCACCACGTGCAGCAAGGTTAGTTCAGCACAGATGTACAGTGAGAGAGCATTGAGGGTCACAGGAGCAGAGCATGAAAGAAGGTGAGGTAGCTGAAAGCTTTGGTGGTGTTGATGACTGCTCTGTGAGGAGTAGCAGTCTTAGGTTATCAGGCACCCGTTCCACTATTGTGGCCTTTAACTGTTGGTGGTTTGGAGGGTGAGCCCTTAAATACCAATTCTAATCACAGACTTGTTGTGTAGATACCTTTAGGGTGATTATACATGAATTAGCTGCACAGGTCACACATTTAGTAAGATGATCTTTGCTGCTAATATGAGCAGTTGCACAACTGTTGCAGCCCTGTAACTGCAATATACATTCCACTAAGAAAGAACTCCCTTTCCTTTAATACATAGATTTGTTATTTATCTGATTTTACCAGAATACTTGTCTATCTTTGAAAATTTTTTGATCTGTAAACAAGCTTCTTATAGCTTCAAAGAGAAAACCGTATGTTAGACATAATGTGTGAAATGGGTGGAGTTTCTGAATTGTCTAATAGCCTATTAGTTGTGTGGCATTTTTGCTGTTGTGGAACCTATCCATACTTTGCACTTCTGGTAACTTTCTATGCTTCTAAATTATTGGAGCAATTACTCTTGTTTTGGTACTTTCACAATTGAGCTTAATATCTCTTCCTAGGACTAAGAAGGCACACGTGGTGTGTTGACCCCTGCAAGCAGTTAAGCATCCGCACAGCTGCTTATTTACTCCTCTCAGTGGGACAGGGGAGAGCATAGGAGGAGCAAAAGTGAGGGGAAAAAAAAATTAAAAATCTTTCTAAGCAATGATTGCCTTGGAAGACAGTCTCCATCCAGTTATTCATCTACCCAGATTTATGTTGATGAGCATTATATTGTATGATACAGAATATTCCACTGGCCAATTTGGGTCAGTCGTCCTGCTAGTGTCCTCTCCCAACTTCCTGTACACTCTCAGCCTACTCACTGGAGATCGAGATGGGAAAAAGAAAACCTTGGGGTTGTGCTGTTCAGCAGTACCCAAAACATTTCTGTGTTATCAACTGTTTTAGTCACAAATCCAAAACACAGTGCCTTTGGGGCTGTTTGAAGAAAATGACCTCCATTCTACCAGAGCCAATATAGCAAATCAGCGATCTCCAAGGAATGTGACATTTATTTTATTTTTAATGTCATAATCACTGAGAACTAGTTAACCATTCTGTGTGGGGCTGGAGCACAACCTTTGCAAACAACTTGGTGTGGTATAGTGCTTTTAAAACATTCTCCAATTACAAGCTGGAAGTGAAATTTTAATGATGACCTTGGCATGTTTCCAGCTGCCCCTAAGAATACCAAAGCAATTTGGGAAATAGCAGAGGTGTCTGGAATAATCTCAAACCAGATCTTTATTTAGCTATAATCAGTATTAGATGTACGCTGCAGTCGAAACTGTTTCTTTGGTGGTGGGGAGAAGAAGCTTAAAAAGTCTTAAAGAGAGCACTCAAGTCACTCACCTTGGATGATTTGATTTATCTGGCTTTGTCCTTAACAGTCAGGATATATGAGGCTGGTGAAGAAAGGGCAGTAATGAAATTACTCCCAAGGTGTGTGGTGTTCATGACTATAAGGAGGTGCTCTGTGGTTTGTGTTGGTAAGAAGAGCAGGGCATGAAATTACCTGCACAGGGGAACTTGCCAAATGTTATTACTAAGAGGTTTTTTGTCTGAAGAGGAGCAAGAGAAAAGCCTCAAGAGGATTCTAGAAATGTATTGAAATATTTTTACTGACACTCAAATTTGCTAAAAAATAGGTTTGGGACTGAAATTATCGAAATAGCTGAGTGTAGAAGCACACAATCACTGGCAACTGGCACTTAGGAATAGATTTGTGAAACATTATGTCATCTGAAACTAGGGTAATGATATCTAAGTTTCACTGTAGGCATTTTCAGTTTTTTCTACCACTAGCAGCTTGTTAATGCTGACCAGGTTTTAAGTTCTGATACCTAATCTGCTGTATTCCTCTGTGGAAATGCATGCTGAGTGTGATATAACTGTTGCAAAAGTATTTTTCCATATGCAGGCAAATATATATTTTTAATGCAGAATATTTATAGAAAGGGAGTGATATGAGGTAGATATTTATAGGTCTTCAGTGGTTTACCTGCAGTTTTGGTGTCATAGGCAGGCATAGGCATGTTCATGGTTGTTTGCTGTAATATCTATTTAGGACATGGTTGGTACAGAGGTGTGCTCTAACTCTACTTGTATTGTGCTTCATGTGAAAGTTGACACACACCTGTAATACAGCAGTTTCGTAATAGCACAAACAAAGAAATATTCCCACGACAGATAAGCTGTACTGTACAAAAGTTAACCAGAGAAGTGTCTCTCATCTCTCCAATGTAGTGTCTTAGAATTGTTTTCTTCTTGAGTTTCTGTGCTTCTAGTGTTATTTTGGTATTGGCTATCACTGGAAGATTAAGAGGCACGTCTCTAGTTGATGTTCCAGAAGTAAAAACTGTTAATTTCATCATTTGTGTCGTGAGTGAATATGTGTAGGTAGGTGAGCTTTTTTATCTTTTTTTTCGGATTGAGGGGGCGGGGGGCGATTTATTTCTTTAAGGCAGATGTAGAATTATTCTTAAAACAGGCAAAAGTGATTTGAGGCTGGTGTAGTACCTGTTTTTAAGAGAAAAGCATATTTGATACTTAAATAGATATAAAGTTGACAGTGTCCCTTTAAGACTTTCTTTAAATCACAGGATTTTGTTCAAATATCTCTTCCTCCCTCTTACTTGTTTTATGCAGCATTATATAGAACCATTCCTAAGCTTTAATTCGTTCAAGAAAATAATGGGCTCACTTCCTTTTTAAGCAGGACAAAAGGAACAAGCTGTTGAATGGTATAAGAAAGGAATTGAAGAACTGGAAAAAGGAATAGCTGTCTTAGTAATTGGTCAAGGTAAGCCAGTTTTGAGTTTTGTGGAACTGATTGTGGTTTATGGCTTCTTTGAAGTGAGAAATCTATATTACTAAGTATGGTAGGGGCTAGGAACATTCTGGTGTATGAGTTAATTCATAAGGGTCTTTCTTATTCCTGTTTCAGCTGTAGGTAAATACTGGTCCATTTCTCTGTTCCACCTTAATATTCTGGTCTATATCACATGCAAATCTTGCTCCAAATATTTTCAGACTCTGCAAAATCATAAGGAGTTCATGAACACTGTTAAGTAAAACACATGATTTCTTATATAATGGGAATGCCAAAATACTGAGTTCTGATTTGATTTGCTGAAGTTGACAGTTCATGTTCTCACTTATGCAGAATTTTATATTCCCTTCAGTATAACTTAAAAAGAAACGCCCCAATTTGGAATGGCCTGACATTGTGTTTCTGAATAACTTAGGCCAAAATAACTGAACATTTCCAACAAAGGAAGAAAGCCATCTCTCTATGTGGAAACATTTTAACCTGTAGTGTAGAAGCAGGTATGTACCATAGAAATACAGGTGTAGTGAAGAACTTGCTGAGAATTTCTGTCCTCAAAATATTATTATAATTGTAATAGCAACCTAAATCACCTGCCCCAACCCCAAACCTTGTAAGTGCTTTTACAGACTTTTATTTTGTTCCTCAGCTGTGTTTAGAAGTATATGGTGATCTTACTTAGGGGGCAATACCAGTGGCATTTGGTAGAACCTGTATAAGTTGCACAATTTAAAACAAAAACCTTGACTTGAACAGACAATATTTCTTAGGAAGTGGTGGTGTTAATGTCTAATTCTGTGTTTTGAAATGTAAAGGGACACAGTCAACTGAATTTAAATCTGTTAATTTTGCCAAAGTGAATTCTTTCAAATTGTACTTGCCTCTCAGTCACTTTTCAAGCTTTTTAAAAATCTTTTTTTATTTGACTTCTGTTCAGAGAAATGCAAAGACAAGGGGCATATTAGGTCAGCATGAAATGTTAGACGGTATGCGAAGCACTGTTTGGGTTCCCATCACTCCATAAGCACTATTGTAAATCAGATAGTGTCAACTGACTTTAAATTCTTGATTAAATAGGAAGCTTTCGATTTTTTTTCATTAGTTTTGTAATGATGTTTCATAGTGGAGGGGATAGATAAGGGGTGGGGGGAGGAGGAGGAGGGAAGGCTGGGTATCAGTGTTTTAGCACTTAAAGTTAATTTATGGAATTATGTTTTAACATGGATTTTTCTTTGTAAGGTGATCAGTGTGAACGGGCTCGACGTCTCCAATCTAAAATGATGACAAATTTGGCAATGGCCAAGGATCGGTTGCAGCTTTTAGGTACCAGTTACAATTCATGACTTTGGAAAGTTTGTAATTATTTGCACAACTTCATTTAATGCATTCTTCTAAAATATTACTTTGATTTTTAAAGTGAAGGAGTCATTATCTTTGTAGGGTCTCTTTAGTTTAATTTTTAGTTGAGAGTAAGTGCTGTTGATGGATATTGAAAATGGAATTTCATGACCTACTTTCAGATATAAAGTAACTGAGAAGTCTTATATCATAGCACACTTGACTCATAAAGTGAGGAAGTCTTGATTAACTCCTGATGGAGTTTGTTCAGGATTTTTCTGCTAGAGCTGTAGTGAAATTTATGATATATTGCTGATTGGGAGTGCCAAGTGTGCTTCCTGTAAGTGTAACTACTTCATGTTCTGTTAATTTTGCTGTCACTTACATTAACAATTTTCCTTATTATTGGTAAATAATAATGATGATGGTGATGATAATAATTCTTTAGCATCACGTAGACCATGAGGTTGTGAAATTCTAATTTTCTTGATTTTTTTCTGGTAGTGTTCTATTTTAAAATTAGAAGGTAAGGTCACTTTTTTCAGAAGCATAGTGTTGTAGAGGTTTGGCATTATTAAAATTAAGTGCTGTATATAAGCTCTTAACAGAGTAAAGATCCTCCCATCAAACAATAGACCCACGGCTTTGTGTAGTGCATCCTCTAAATTTAGAACTTTGAAAATGCTTTCAGTTCAGCCAGTAAAATTAAAATAAAGATTTTTTTTTAAATTGCTCTTTAAGGGTAAATTAACAAATGTACTTGATTTTAACTTGCATATCTCAGCTTTAATCTTACCTTCTCTTGTGTGGAGTTCTACTAACTCATTCTTCTAGGAGCATATAGAGAAGACAGGAAAACTTGGGCTCTTTTCTCCTCTTACACTTTGTAGTTCTGTGGTCCTAACTGGTGATTGACAGGGAAGTTGTGACAACCACAAGAAAGTGAGCCCCTTTTGTTTCCCTTGAGTTCCTAATGTCTGTAGTATTTTCTGAAAAAAATTGAAGGAGACAAGAGGTGAAGGAGGCATCTGTCTTCTATGCTTTCATATGGGTGTTTCTCAGTACAGCTTTAGTATATGGAGAAAAGAGATTTTCCACTCACTAGGGTTAAAGGCTGACTTCTAGAGATAATACAAACTGGGGAACAACAGAGTGAAAGTGATTACATGCTAACAATCTTTTATGAGGTATGGCTTGTTGCAGACATCCTAATTGCAAGTAACTAGAATTTCTTTCTAGAAAAAATTTGCTGTTCCTTGAAGCTTGAAGTAACAGTATTTGTGTTTTGTGGGTAGTGCTTCATCCTTGCTTGTATTACTTCAGTAGCACTTGCAATGTTGATAAGTTGCTTACTTGCTGTGATCTGATTGAAAAGAAACAAGGGGTAAAATTCACAAAAAACCCTAAAGTTGAAGTATACTTATCCTTGTCTCTACTACCAGAATGTGTGATCACATGCCATTTGTTTGCTTCATTCAGAGTGCAGATTGAAAGGTAAACAGATAGAATAGTGTTTATTACGTAAGTTGATGTAAAATAATTCATTTTTACTTTAAAATTACCAGTTTAATACTTTGTTTTGCCTAGGTTCTTGTTAGTTTTTGCAGAGGATGTGCTTCATATAATGTACCTAAAAGCGAAATTTGGATAAAAAGGAGCAAATGAAGTCATGTGTCCCTTAGGAAGACAAAAGATGTGTTTTGGAGAGATATTTCAATGGCTTTAAATCACTGCAAGTTTGATCATTAGGGTTCTGAGTAATATTTTTATGCCATCTAACCAACAAGCATTGACAGCATCTTTTTTTATTATTTTTTCTGTCATTTTACATGGATTTTGTAGAAATTTAAGGTAATCTAGAGTTGAATTCCATGTGCCATTCTAAACACGCTTTTGTCCTGTTACTTGTAGTAACAGATATTTGGAAGTTTTTAAGGAGTGTAAAGACCCTTTTGTAGTCGAATTAAGCATGAGGCTCTTGAAAATACTACAGTTTAATGAAGTGATGTTTCCTACGAATTGAACTCATAAGAGTATTGTCTGCTAGCTTTGTGGGATTTCTCCATTTCTTAAGGCAGAATAGGCAAGTGCTTTATTGCATTAGCTGGAAGGATAAAACAAACTTAAACTAGACAATAATACCAAGTATTTCATCCTGCTTGCTAGACAGAAATGTGATTGCTGACTGCCTAACTCAAATGCCATCCAGTCAAGCAGGTTACATTGGTAGTACATACAAAATGAAAATTAAATCACACTGATTACAGCTGTCCCTTGAAAGTGCTCAGTATTTTGTTGTTGTTTTTTCTTTTTTTTTGAAGTGTTGATACATCAGTGTAAGTTTAAGTTGCATGACCCCACTGATGGGGGTGTTCGACACCACTGATGAGAATGTGTTGTCTGATCACGCCTATGTGTTACCACTGATGCCTTTTAATGTTGGAAGAGGATAGAGCCACGCACTTTGGATGATGGATTTTCTCTTTTGAGCCCTGTTTTCATCTTGAGTGTAAATTAGGTTTAAAGCTGTACTGTGACACAGTCTGAAAGCTGAAGTGACTACTAGTGTGTTTCAGGTCACCTCAAGGGGACTTGATCACTTTGGCAGTCCATTGACAATACTGGGTTGTGTTGGCTGTGAGGGGACTTGAAAGTTCTTCCATTTGATTCGCTGGCAACCCCCCATTTTTGACATGGTTTAGGGTGTGTTAGTTGTGTGGCTAAACCTTGCTTTGATGGTCTTTACAGACCTGGTCTCTCCTGGATGACTGATCACCCGTGTTAGAGTCATTAAATTTGATGTATTTAGAATGACAGGAGGGTATTTGTTTTCTGCAGTCAATACACAGAACTTGGCAGCTTGTTGTTCCTAAAGATAGATGGCTGCAATT
Source organism: Aleadryas rufinucha (assembly GCA_013397815.1). Lineage (NCBI taxonomy): Eukaryota > Metazoa > Chordata > Aves > Passeriformes > Aleadryas > Aleadryas rufinucha. The sequence continues at coordinate 144,014 of VZTH01005543.1, forward strand.
GCCAGTGCAACACTATTCGGTTCTAATGCTATTTATGTGTTTTACCTATCTGTGTTCTCTCATTTCAGAGAGACTTTGTGTAGGGGGATAGATTTCTTTCGTGACAAGTGCCTTCCTGAGTATTATGTGTAGCTTCAGTATTTTGATCGAAAGGTGTATGTGGCACATAATTCAAATATCTTTCATCACTCTCCTCTTTGGAGGGTATTAATATTCCTCTATTCTGCCTGTATACATACGGTTTTCAGTGGACACCTTTTGGAATACTTCACTTTCTTGGAGGAGATGGTGCTTTTTGCTTCAGGCTTATGTTACAGGGTAACATTTTTTTAGTAGAAATTGGTTACCTTGAACTCAAGCTCTCCTGTTGCCTAAACAAGACAGTGGTTGCAGTGCTGTTTGTTTGGTAGGTTTATGTCAGCGTTGTATCACCAAGGTGAAATAATGAATGAGAATCTGTAAACTTTTTGTCAGTGTCTGAAGAATAGGGAGAAAGGATTTAAATGGAAGAGGATGGTATCCTATAATTCCCTGGAATAATAGCTCTATTTATTTTTGATATTCCAGAGGATCCTACAGCTATACTGTCTCTAAAGAAAAGTGATATGTTTGCTTTTTGAAATTTTATGTGCAATACTAAAATGACATGTTAATAGGTAATGTGATGAGAAGACTCTGTGAGTTGAAACTGGACAACAGTTCTTTTTTCTTTGGTTGGAGTTCTGTAGTTCCTGAATATGTGGAACTAGCTAAGCATTGATAGTTGTAGTAGAACCTCAGTGTCAAACTGTAGCATTGAAGCAAAGGGCATTTCCTGAGTTCCTACACAAACCAATTGATGTTATTATGGTCACTCACTAGAAAGTCTTTTTTGTTAAGCTCAGAAATGTTCTCCAAAACTCAGCTGATTGTCTAATATCTTAAAAGTCCATTAATATTAATTTTGTTTCCTAAGCTTCTGTATGTTCTTTCTATTTAGGTTGCATGCATGGGCAGGGAGTAGACCATTCTGCTGCCTCCTTTGGTAGTGCTGTGTCCACTAAAGTAGTACACTCTCTGCAGTCAGTCGTGCTAAAAGGACTTTCCTTACCCTTCTAGAGAGGAAAGCTCATGAGGGTAACTTCTTGGAAGTTGGAGAGCTTATGGTTGTTTGTAGGCTGTTCTTGTGTGACTGACATTTTTTTTGTTTTACTCTACCTGACTATTCAAAGCTTTCAATTTAGAATGAAGTAAACCTTGTGTACATGTACTAATCTTGAACTTTAGCTTTTCATATTTGCCTATGACTACCAAGTTTTCATTCTAAACCACATCTTGTTCAACTTAAATGTTATTAAGCCATCACTTTAACTATGAGGTGTAAAGATACTATTCAGGAAAGCTAAGCAGTGAGTGATCAGGAGCAGGCAGAAGAAGAAAGGAACGAAGCAGGAAGACTGGAGAAAGATCTGTAGCAGGTGAAGAAGCCTAAGGAAGGAAGTGCTCATGCATGTTGGTTGTACCATCTGCAGGCTCTGAATGGCAATTCTTCCTCCAGTCAGGGCATTTATGATCTTAATTGTGTACATTTTCAGTAGAATTCATCTGCTTTTGCAATATGTGCTTTCATATTACCAGAGGACATCTCTTCTCTACTTGGCATCTCTTTTCCTGCAGCTTCTTGGTACTGTTATCTCTTGGGGGGGAAGTAGAAGAAAAAAAAATGGGAGAGGGAATGAGAGAGCTTGACAGTGTATGCCTTGCGTCCTTACAGACCAAGATTTGTTTTTAAAACAAGAGGGGTGTGTGTGAAATAAAGGTGGGAGAGGCAGTAAAGGGCCCCGAAAGTACAGCCTAGAGGTTTTTAACTGCAGTGGGGAAAGAGGAGTGGTAGCTGGGCTGCAGAGAACAAGTAGTTCTTAACTCTTTTTTTGTGTTTGCAGCATTACACCTCTTTGACTTATGGTTTATCTGTTTTTCATTACTTTTCAGAGTTAATTTCTTTCTCCTTAATCTTTAGATTTATAGATATTGTATTCAGGTGTTTCTGAAGTTAATCCTCCTAAAGAACGCAGTTTGCATGACAACTTTATTGACTTAATTTCAAGGGAATTAAATATCTAAATAGAGATCTTAAAAGACATCGTTGTAATGTATATATGGTGTTCTGCTTTAAGCTTGAAAGTTTCTGTAAAATGTTAACTGGCTGTTACTACTTAAGTGAAACATTCATGCAGAGAAGTGAGGACTCCTTGCAGCTGGTCAAAAGTAATACCTTGAGGTGGACTTTCAGAAATGGGTTATCAACATAAATATTTAGTAAATTAAATTGAGTTAATCCTGAACATTGTTTTTGAGAAGTAACTGCAATCACTGGACTGGAACGATTGTTGTAGTTAACTCAGCCATAAATGGTGAGTTTTAAAACTGTTTTCGGTCATGCTCATACTAACAGAATTATCTTACACATTTGCTGAATGTGTAGAATAGATAGGAATATTCCTTTTATCTTTAACTATAACAAAGCCAAACTTGACATTTCTGTGTTCAACATACATAAATTTTCTTGGTTCATTTTTGGTTTTTGTTTGTTTATTTTGTCCTTTTTCCTCCCTCCCCCTCTGTCTACTATGTAGAGAAGCTGCAGGCAGTTTTGCAAATGTCCAAGCCGCAAATGGAGGTCTATAATGACAGTACTAACCTGGCATGCCGCAATGGACATCTCCAGTCAGGTGGGTTTGGTTTTACCAGCGCCTATTGAGAGGATGTCTCTCAATTTCTGGTGTATTACAAGGCAAAATAATGCAATGCTTTATTCTGGCCCCACCAGGTTTAAAATAAAATTATTTATATTTCTGTTTTTAAAGGCTTCGTATAAAATTCATTCCATCCTTTCCATGGCTTTGACAACGCTGTTTTATTTTGTAGTACTCAGTTTTCTCTTACAATGGCTGAATTCCTACAATTCAAATCTATTTACTAAGGCAACATTTTAGAAAATATTTCTCATGTTATATTCTTCAAGGAATTAAATTAAACGTGTTTTAGAAAGTGTTAAAGTCAATGTAGGATATATAGGTTATATGTTGTGCCTATGTTAATTAGCCCTTCCTTTATGATATTGTGAATATGCATTTGCATTAAGCAACTTTAAATTTCAGGGGGTTTTTACATCAAGAACGTCATATGCAATTGAAATGAGGGGAGAATGACAGCAGCTCTTGCATTTTGTCAAAGAAAGTTGTTTTAATCCTTTCTCAAAAGACTGAACCAAACTTACTGAAATAGCAGAAGTAAGCTTTTTTTGTCCATACACAAGGTGTAAAGTTACAGTGAGGTTTGTGATTTGTCTTTGGGCCATGTCTAAAGCCAGGAGTAAGCTGTTGTCATAAGTGTGATCTCAAATGATAATTTGTACAGTAGACTACAATGAAGTTAAGTAAAATAGAGAGCTAATAAACACTGGAATTTATAAAGTTTGTTTACTGAGTCAAGAACAGTATTTAGTTTTTAAGTTAAGTAAACTGAAACATTGTAAAGCACATGCTTCTGTTTGTTTTGGGGGTTTTTTTAAGATCCATTTCTAGTTTTGAAGTCATCTTGCTGTTTGGTTTTATTCTTTCTAAAGTATAACAAGTTGAAGTAGTGGAACTGTTTCATGTTAGGCACCTTTACATTACTGATTTTTGTTAACTGTGTTTGTCAAAAGTGTAGTTGTGTAGATTGACCTTGAGAACACTCTGTCTTAAATGAGCCAGTACAACTCCTGTTTTTTTAATCAGGCTGGCTAGACACTCAGTGAACAAATGCATACATATACACACAGAAGTTGATAATATGTTCTTTTTAGTGTGAACAGCTTTTTCTTTAAACTCTTTTCTTAATATTTGCTTGTACTTTGTTTGAGTGTATCTCAGAATTGAATACTGCAGAAGGTTATACTGAGCTTTCAGTCTTAAAAATTTTAATGTACTTAAATCTGTTACTAACAAAGCATAGAATATCCATTGGCATCTACTGGAAAGGAAGAAATGTTTTGCCAGTTCTGTGGCAGGTGTTTGTATTCACAGAAGTTGTTGTAGCAGAAGGTGGTCGCTATTGGTAAACTTGTGTAAAGTGGTATTAGCCCATTTACCCATTTGGAGTCATACTCAGGTGATTTAGAGAATATGATCCACTTCAGCCAAACTGTGGAGGAAACAACTGCAAAGGGCTGTGCTCTTCTGGGAATGCATTTTTCTGAGTGTGTTCCCAAAAGGAGTGTGGGATAAGAGAGAATGTTCATTTACCAGACTCAGTGGAATCTGAGGAGAGACAGAAGGACTGAAGAGCACGTCACTAAAAAAAAATCAGGTACCAGGTGTCTGCTGATTACTTTGAACAAGACTTCAAGAGGCTTGTTCCATTTCTATTTGCATTTCCATCTACCAAAGGTAAACTTGAGATTTATAATTTCTGGAAGTCAGAGGATTACCCAAAGTACTGAATGTTTGCAGCTGTGGGATCCCTGATACAGTACCATGAAAGGCTATTAACAAGCATCTGAATTTCTTAAATGGCTGGTGCCTATGCTCTTGTGCTTGCTTTCTCTGTCTCTCTTTATGGGGTGTGGGGCAAGGGAGTCTTTTTTGTAAGAACATACTAGTAATACACTTTTTTCTTAAAAGCAATGTAAAAAAGTGGTTTTGCTTCAATCTGTTAATCATCTTGCTGTTGTTCTTCCTTTATACATGTAAAATAGTATTTTTATACGGACAGCTCTAATAATTTAAAAAGTAGATGACAAAAATTCTTAGAAAACTACAAAATCAGTTTGCAGGCTACTTCAGATAAGAAAACTGCTGTTACTGAGAAGGCAGAGGTACTTCAGAGGTATTGAGCCACAGGGCTCTGGCATAAGCTTAGTTTTCTATCTGTGGAAAGTATTACCTGTACTGTTGCCTAATCACGTTGGGCTTTTTAAAAGTTCAGGATTTTATGAAGTATGAGCCGTAGTCATTCTTACTTTTAATATAAATAAAGTGTCTTTTTGCCCATCATTTGTTCTAAAATTACATTGTTTTCTTTTATTTGCCTTTAAAAGCTAGAGTCTTTACAGATGTTTTTGCTTCATAATTTTGTGTAAGATTCTGTTCTCACAGCTGTATTGCACATTTTTTATATTTCCAAAGTGTTACTGATTTGAGATTCTTTGTTCTCTCAAGGTGCTATTTGTGTCAGCCTTCCTGACCGATTTACTTGATTCTAACACAAATCCCTGTCTTCAACATTTGTGGTTTCCAAACTTATATGAATAGCTAGAGATTTTTCTTGAAAGTTTATCTTCCAGATTTATACTGACATTTTTCAAGACCTCATTGCAGTAGTATCACCTGCCTTTCAGTTGCAAGGGACTGTGCAGTAACTTGTCTAAAGAGAATAACAAGTAGCCTTGACCCAAACCTTTATTTTGAAATAATGTCAATTTAATATTCATCATTCTTCTTCTCATAGCAGTCTTAAATTAGATGAAAAACAATTTACCTGTGTTTGTTCCCTTCAGATGTGCTTGCTTTCCTTTGCACTGTGGATTGTTGTTTTTTGTTTTTAAACAAGCTAGGGAAGGAGATGATGTCAGTCTTGCCAAAGGCAGAGTTTGAATTTTATGAACTCATTTACTAGTCATACAATACTTCGAGTATTATAATAATTCCAGTGTATACCATTTTACATGTAATCTCAGCATGATGGATGGCCAGAGAAAGCAATACATTTCACTTAATTACCTTGACACGAATACTATGCAGCTAGCTAGTGTTTTATCTCAGTTTTCACATGGAAGGAGTTGCTGGCCTGTCTTCAGTAGTAGACATATATTGGCAACATTTGTCACGCTGTAAAAGTTCTGTTATTAATACTGAAGTTTTCCAAGGAGTTCCCCCAGCAGAAGAACAAGTAGCAGTAAGATCGTTTTTAACAGCATAATTTGAAAAAAGCAGATCTCTGACTGATGTGGCTCTGTCAGTTGAGAAAGGAGAGCAGCTGTAATTCCTCGCCTGTGTAGCTGTGCTACCATTTAAAACATGCAGCATGTCTTTCTTAGTTGCTGGAGCTTTCTGTTAAGTAGCTTCTATTATTTGAATCTACCTATTTGAAAAATCTGAACTGAATTTTTGAAGAATTGCAATTTTGGGAGCTATTGTGAATGCTGATGCTGAGTAATGATCAGTCTTGCAATTGCTGCAAGTTTAAAGCAGCAATTTAAAGTTTTTGGTTTTGTTGGTTTTTTAAAATGAAACTACATACATAAAGTTACATATAATTCTGGACTGGTGGATTTTTTTTCCAACTTAGTGTCCACAGATCATGTACAATAACTTTAGTCCCTTCATATTATTTATCAATAGGCATATGTAGAGAATTTCTGAGGAATATTCACTCATGATGTTTAAGATGTCACAACTAAAGGCTGGAAATTGTTCTGCAATACTGGAATTGCCGTTGTTAATTTGAATTAAAACTTTCTTTTGGATGCTTAAGGAGTTAGAGACTAGTAGAAGCTTGTTTATTAACATGTGCTTTTATCTGGTTTAAATGCAGAAAGGAAAATAAAATGGGTTTGCTTCTTAGAAATATAAAGGATGCTGTTATATTAAATAAATGAGCTACAGCTGCATATTTTTAAAATTGTTTTTGCATTTCCAGGTATTTAATATAATCAAGCTTCTCTTAGATTTGTTCAAACATATTTTTACTTTATCTTTGAAACCAGTTTAATATAATTGTATCTATTATATAATAACTTGTAACATTTCTCTTTGTAAGGGAGTCTGAAGTTTGGCACCTGTGTCTGCAGCTTATCACAATTTAACCAATAGAAACTTTGCTACTTGCTTGTTTGTAATTTGTGTTGTGTGTTTGGATGGCAGATTAAAATTGCAGGGATGTTTTCAGGACCAGACAGCTATTATGTCTGTGTAATCCAGTGGTGTTAGCCTGGAGCTATAAAGTAAATTATTCTGTCCGGAATTAAAGAGTAAAATCAGACTGATTAAGCATCTATTACTATCCTGTAAGTATATATGAAGCAGACAATTGAACTGTTCAGTGTATCAAATACACTTGAAAAAATTCCATGGCATCTCTTTGCGATTAAACCATATTTTAGGCACTTCCTTATTGTGTTAAACAGAACAGTGAAACATTTGGCAAAAGGCTGCTGGAGATATTGTGAGGGTTTTAAGGTCACTTGCTATGTATTTCCAGTCTTTCAGTAGATGACAAATAAAAATGGGTAAGAAATGTATTTGGGGGGTTTTGCATTTGTTACGCAAAATACGTATCTTGCATAATGGAACAGTAGGAGCTGTCTGACAAGTGATGTTCACTTAAACACCTCATGCTTTAGAAGTAGGTAAACTTTAGATAAACTGTAATTCTGAACAGTTTGATAAAATTTTTATTTGTTACTTCAATGAAAATTTGTATATAAAATGAAGTTTCCCTCTGGAATTGACACTCAACAAGCAGCTATGTTCAGGAGCTGTTCATCAGTGCTTCTTTATGTGCTGCCCATCAGGACTGACAACAAAGCGTGTAAACCTACCGGTCTTCAGTCCTGGAGGCACAGTTAGAGTAAATCATAATTTGTGTTAAAACCTTGTCTCTTTTCCCTTCTTTCCTCGCTTCTGTTTCCAGCTTCCTGAAACACTCCTTACCTGTGCAATTTTATGACCCTCAAAACTGCAACGTCTGTGTGTTGTTCTCAATGTGTGGGGGTAGTTCTGGGAGAGTGAGATAATTGAGCAGCATGTTAGGGTGAAGGACATGGAGAAAAACTAATTTAGGTTTTTGAAGCCCTCCCATGTTGACTTCAAGCCAGCTGTGCAAATGAAGTTGAGGCAGTCTAAAAAAACCCCAACCAAACTGAGTGCCACCTTTTGATTAAATTGGACCAAAGTGCTGAGTAGCTAGATGTTTTAATAGATTCATGTACTGCTTTTTGAACTTGAAAGTTACTATGTATGCCTAATTTTAAAGAGTTTTTGACTTGTAAATTCCTGTGCAGTAATGCCTAAGTAACCGTGTCCAGCTCTGGAACTGTGTGTGGTTTAGTCAGTAGCCAGTTTTGGTAGTTTTTCTTGTTTTGTTTTTTGTTTCTTCATTTGTTTTTAACAAGAAACATATTACAGGTAAATGTACTTAATTATATTGTTCAGTCTTCCTTGTTTCTTGCATATTGATACATCTGCATTGTTTATTGTGACCACTGCAGAGTTTCTGTAACTCTAAAAAGGGGTGGATTTGTGACTGAAGAAAGGCTTTAGAAACTTTTTCACTGAGTTGTTAAGGATACCTACAGGCTGTGTAGAAATTTGCTTCTGTTAGTATGTTTAAGGAGGCTGAGAACGTAGTAGTAATTAATTGATCCTTCCATGATCCTGTTTGACTGAAGTATTCTTGAATTTTTTAAACACAACATTTAAAATTACAAGGCTTTTTACTAAGAGTATTTTTCATTGAACTGCAATGTTCTAAGTTAAAAATTCTTCATAGAGTCACTAATTTCCTTAAAAATGAGAGTTCTTTGGCCTGTTGCTTAAGACTGGTGCATCAAATTGAGTTGCGAGTTTCTATAATCCTAGTGAAGACACTTAGAGCTGAAATCTATCTTGAACTTCCTTACCTCTGATGCCCTATTTATCTTATCTAATCAAAAGACACCTTAATCCTTTTAAAAGGATATAAAATAAGACAGTATTTACAGTTTCCATCGCAGATGACAGTACTGTACTAGACAGTTTCCAGTAATGTATTCCCACCACAAAAAAAACCCTGATCTAAAGCTATGCTCTAATCATTAACCAGCCTGACCAACCTGCCTGCTTGCTGTATCACCTTCTTACCTCTTAATCTCTGATTTGGTGTTTTACTTTTGCCATTTCTGTGCCAAGAAAGTTTGTTTTATTGTGTATCCCATATGGAGAGCGTAGACATCAAGTGCTATTTTGTTTACTCTGGACCAAAATGGCTTTTTGTAGTTTGATGACCTGTGGCCAGTATTTCAGGTTTGTGTGTCACCTAATTTGAGACTTTCCTGCTTCATCATGGAGGTGAATAACTAGTGTGAGTGGAATGTCTGGTGATGTTTAAATATATTTTAAGACTTAATTTTTAATGTAGGAAGGTAAACTGCTTCAGAGCTGTCCATTCAGAATTTACTTACCCCTTGAGATTCCTAAAGTGAAATAAAGTTGAAAGAAAAAGCACCTGACAGACACTTGCAGGTATAACTGTTGTAATTTTTCCAGATTAAAATGCCTCGGTGAAGCTTCTGTGTGGAAGGTGCTAGATAATATTAGCTAGCATCCAATTGACTAGCCTGCTAACGTCACTTAAAGAATGAACACTCTGAATCTAAAGTCTTGAAATTTGGGGGTTATTATGATTATTTTTAAGAGTTCTTGGGAAAGAAGACAGCAGAACACAAGCCAGAAGACTTTGCATCATAGGGAGTAGATGGTGTTCTTCCCTTGATAACAGGACTAAGTTATCTCTCTGCCTTTTCTAAGATGGCTAACTAGGGTTCATTTTGAGAGCTCCTAAAAATTAGAATTTTAACTGTAGGTGGAAGCAGCAGTCAATATCCCCTTAAAAAGACTAAACCTCTTCAGAAATGTATGTTATTCTTCTATAATACTGTATTATATGTTTCAACAGTTATATCTTCTAGTTGCAGTTGATGGTAAAAGTATGACTGCTGCAGATGTTCTTATGAGACTGGTTTTCTTTATAGAAAGTGGAGCAGTTCCAAAAAAGAAGGACCCCTTAACACACACGAGTAATTCCCTTCCTCGTTCAAAGACTGTTGCAAAAACCGGATCCACAGGCCTTTCAGGTCACCACAGAACGCCCAGCTACAGTGGGATATCATCGTCTTCTGTGTCTCGACCAGCATCTAATCCTGCACCTTCAACTCACAAGGTACGGTGAGGGTAAATATGGAAGTATATACTTGAAAAGTCAGTGTAAATTCCAGAACAAACTTTGGATTTAATGCCTTAATTGCAGTGTTGTAGCAGCAGAAAGTTTTTTGAAAAAACTGAAACTCCAAATTTTTGGCCAAATCTCTTGAGCTAGGCTGCAGAGTGGATTTTAGAAATTGGAGGTTATCAGGTGGATGCATGGGCAAATGAATTTTAAGTATAATCACAGTAATAAATAGAACTTGTTTGGAAAATTGCATGGGAAACTGACTGAAAGTTACCTAGATGAAAAATAAATGTTACTTTCAGTATGTAAAAGATGGAGGGAAAAAAACCACTTGCTTCTGAACTACAGGATTTTCCCCCCTACATGTTCTTCACTTTAATGCACGCATGCATGCACAGGTTGTATTGCAACCACACTGAAAAGCAAATTGTGGTTAGGCTGTGACTGAAACACAAAAGTAGGTCCTATACTAAGAATACAGAAAAATACAGCATTTCTGTTGACCCATCTTTTCCCCTTCCATCCTTATTACCCAGTAAAGCAGAATGAAGAGCAGAATGGAGTGAACATAAATGTTCTGTTAAAACATTGTAGCTGCTATAATATGAAGACTTTTAAGTGGCCTGTTACAAAGTATGACAGCAGTAAGAATTCTTGCTTATAGGTGTTGAGAACCTGGGATGGTTTGTGATGCTTATTTCTAGAGTATGCTGGGGGAAAATACTGCAGTTAAATAAATGAATTATCAAACCAAAAAACCCCATACCAAAGACCCTTCACCACTGGAGCCTAAGATATTCTACTTGTGGCTGACTAATGATAGTATGATTTGTAGCAAAATGCAGCATTAGAATATTGGGTTTTACTGGAGCAAATGAAATGTAGATCTTATTTTGTTTAGCACTATACTTTTAAAGTATTAATCTGGGATTTTTGGGTTTTCTTTTCTTCCCTCCTCTCCAGGCCGCTCCTAAAAATAGCAGAACAAATAAGCCTTCTACTCCTACCACTGCTCCTCGAAAAAAGAAAGACACAAAGATATTTAGAAATGTGGACAGTAATCTCGCTAATCTTATCTTAAATGAAGTTGTTGATAGGTAAGTATGAAGAAAAGTAGGCTTTTCAATCCAGTAAATCAGTTTTTCATTCAGTACAATCTTGGTCCACTTGGAATGAAATTAATGCTTCTACTTTGTTGTGGGTTTTTTTGAGGATTGTTTTGGATGGGGTTTTTTTTTATTGTTACTTTGGCAAAAGGATGAAAATTCAATTCAGAAATGCTTATGTTTTAAAATACTTAACAATATGAGTTGTAGATTTTCTCAAAAGGGTTCTGTATAGATAGTCAAATGCATTAAATTCGTCAGCTGCAGCTGAAAAAGAGGATCTCATTGTTAGACTAATTAGTATTCCATTTCTTTGTTAGTGGGCCAGCTGTCAAATTTGATGATATCGCAGGGCAGGAACTGGCTAAACAAGCTTTGCAAGAAATTGTTATCCTTCCTTCTCTTAGACCTGAGGTAAGCAACTGGGTATTGCTATCAATCTGTGACAGGATCAAAGGAATGTACTGTGCTTCACACATGAAGTGATGATTCTTGAATCCTGTTTTTACTGATTATGATTGCTAAGGGTAGCTGTGTGGTGATAGCCATCTTGGAAAAGGAGAATAGAGGATTTATGTGTTAAAATACTACCATGAAATTCCTTGTCTTCTGGTTAATCAATGTTGCAGAAAGTGACTGGAGCAAGAGCTTAAAAAAAAAAAAAAGAAACCCCCAAAAAACCCAAGCCCAAATCAAATCGGCAAACCACAAACCCCTAAAAAAACTAAACAAAACCAAAAACGCAGCACCCCCACAACCCCACAAAAAAAACCAAACAACAAAAACAAGCAAACAAAATTTCTCCCAGTTTGTCAGGCTGCCTATTCAAGATAGGTGTAGCTGTGTGTCCAACCCTATATGGCCCTGTAAAGGACAAAGCCCAGAACTGGAAGAGTGAAATGGAAGAGATTTGTATAGGTAAATTAGGTTGTGACACTACCTAATTGGAAAAGTGTTACTGTTATTTTGGTCATCCTCTCTATGAGGATGTTGATTAAACACACTGAATAGTTTATTCACAGATGGAGAGGTTGCAAAGAAGTGTAGTGAACAAACAAATACACTGAGGTATGTAACATTTGAGGGCAGATTTCCTCTTTAGATGGCTGTATGGAAATTGGTCATTGAGGCTTTTATTTATCATAGATGGTACCTCAGCTACTGTGACTGCCTAGATTCAGGCCTAGTCTGTATACTACTGGAATTTTCTGAGCTACTTTTAAGAAAAAATGAAATTGGTCATTTTCTAAAGCTGAACTTACTAAAAGGTGCGGTACTTTTGAGGAAATTGCATGCAATGATTTCCTGCAGTGCTCTCACGAGACCCCAGCTGGAGTACTGTGTCCAGTTCTGGGGTCTCTAGCACAGGAAGGACATGGACCTATTGGAGCAAGTCCAGAGGAGGAGCACCTTGATGATGAGAAGGCTGGAGCACCTCTCCTTTAAGGAAAAGCTGAGAGACTTGGAGTGGTTAAGCTTGGAGAAGAGAGTGCTCCAGGCTGACCTTACTACATTTCTTCAGTACCTGTAGGAGACCTACAAGAAAACTGGTGAGGAACTGTTTACAATGGCAGGTAGTGACAGGACAAGGGGAAAACAGCTTCAAAGAGCTAGTAGTTGAGAGCAGGTTTAGATTTGGATATTAGGAAGAAATTACTCACTGTGAGGATGGTGAGATCCTAGAACAGGTTGCCCAGAGAAGTTGTGGATGCCCTATCCTGGAGTTGTCCAAAGCCAGATTGGAGGGGGCTTTGAGCAGTGTGGTCTAGGGGAAAATGTCCCTGCCCATGGTAGGGAAGTTGGAAATAGATAATCTTCAAAGTCCCTTCCAACCCAGCCCACTCTATGCGCCTGACCTTGGTGTAGGTTGAGATGTAAAAAGGACAGAGAATCCCATGAATTTTTAAACTTTCCTTGGAAGTAGAGAGGGTTGGTTTTATTTCTTGTAAATGAACACAGTTGATGTGGCAACTGTAGGGGGATACTTAGTAAATTAACACTAGTTCAATTTTAATCTTAATGAGTTTTGAACTCAAATTCATATTTAACAAGCCAATTAATGGTATTTTTGTACATAAATAGGAAATACTTGCTGCAACCATTTCAGTGGTAAGATGCTAATGAAATGATAGCAGTTTCAGACCATGTTTAGTATAATTAGTCTGTTAACAAAAACTTGAAAAGCTTAGTGTGTCTCAGTGAGAAATGGCAGTTGCAGCTGAACTGTAGGTGATGATCAAGGTGAGGAAGAGTTACAGATTTGATTTGGGCTATGTGAAAATGGTGGAACTCCCCAAGAATTATTTCAAACAAAAGAAGTCAGACAAAAAAATGCACATGGTGGTATGCAGCATGGAAAGCAGAAACACTGGAGTGTTCACTTAGTGAATAGCTGGGTAACTACTTTTAGTGATCAGAGTCAAGCACAAACAAAATGCTGTGGGTGATGAAATAATAGAGAAAACACGTGTTGGTCAGTCATGACAGCAATACAACACTGGTAATGGAGCTATTTGTTGTCATGGATATTGTGGAAAGAAATGCCTGCCAACAGTGCTGTTTGCGCATGGGATGTATATGAGATACCCTCCTATTGCTTTTGCTTGTTTATTGGAATTATTGAAAGCTGGAAGGGGGGGGTGAGTGTGAGACCAAAAGAGAAACTCTGAAACTTTTGAGGGAAGGGGTAAAGACCAAGTGCTAGAGAAGACAGGCAAGAGTAGTAACTAAGAGTTACGTATTCTTTGAGAATTTGTAGACTTGCTTGCTGTGATGCTGCATATGGTGGGGGCAATTTTATAGAGTGGGGAAGATGAATCTAGTGCAAAGTGAGAGAGAGGAGATAACTATCAGTAGCATGGAGAGAGTAGGTGGTTGTTAAGTAATATTTTAAATCATTTCCTTGAAAGCTTGCCTTCTCAAGTTTCATTTAATAAGGAAAGATGAAGGAGTTCTTCCATATGGAGTTAGTAGGAAACTGCTTTAGCTCTCCTACTATACACCTGCATTATTCCCTTTTTAACTGGAATTGATGCTTTAAACTTGATAGGCTAGTCTGTCTTGTGGAAAGTGTTTTAAACTGCTTTCACAGTGCATCCATGCACAGAACAATTACAACATAATTTAGCTCCTGTGTGGGAAACAATAGTGGTGTGCATTAGGTCAAGTTAGTAACAGAGTGTAGTTCTCTCAAAGCCTGTACTGTTGCGGCACTGCTAATGTTACTATCAGTGCTAGCCAGTCAGCCATTCCTCAGTCTTAAACCATTCTCTTACAAAGGTAAAGAACCATTTTATTCAAGTCTTTGAAGGTAACTTATTATGATGTCCTTTTCAGTTATTTACGTATCTTAGAGCTCCCGCACGTGGTTTGCTGCTGTTCGGTCCACCAGGAAATGGGAAGACAATGTTGGTGAGAAAATTACTTCATGCATGAGTTGATGGGCGTCAAATGTAACCATGAGGGGTGGCTTTCAGTTTGGGGCTTGGAGTAGTAAACTGTACATTCCTACAGAATATGTATTATGGTGTCATTTTATATATAAAAATGCTAAATTGCTCTTAACCCTGGATTTTATGGAGGGAATTGCTAAACTGTTCTCTCTTCAATTATTTTCACTATGACAAGTAATATTTTAAAACTTAAACCAGCAAATCCAGGTTTCATTTTCAGAGAGAGCAAAAGGAAGTGGGTTAATTGTTTTGTACAGCAGTGATTAATCAGAAGTTATCTGCTCTCCACTGAAACATACTAGAAGTACATTTTGGAAATGGGGAGAGAGCACAGTAGCAAAAAAGGGGATTGTCTCACTTGCACGCTGCTGTGCCAAGAGCGTAAGGGCTGTGGAACTGCCTGGCTGCAGTTTGTTTTCAGCCTGTGGTAGGTCCAGGGAACTGGAGTGACATGGCTGCGCATCAGCCAGGGAGCATCGAGTGTCCTGATGCAGCTGAGCCGGGCACATCGTCCTGCATCACGTGGTGTGGCTGCAGCTGCACGCTCTCTGCTGACACTGGAGCTGGATCAGCTCTGAAGTGCAGGAGTGTGAATGTTGAGCAGCTCATGTAGGCTCATCTGTTATGTTTGACGTACTGGAACATAATTGCTAATCACTAAAATTAGACTCTATAACCAGAGAATCATAATTTCGTGAATATGGTGAAACTGCTAAAGAAGAGGGTAGTCCGAATGAGCATTCCAAGTGATTATTTTTCCTAGCTTTCCTTTGAAAACAGCTTTTGCATAGATAAAGGAGGGGGAAAAACATGACAATTTTTTATGTGATTAGAGCCAACTGATGCCTTAATTTACCACCCTAAATTAGTTAACACTGGCTTAGATGTCTATTCAGGATGAATTGAAAGGAAATGGAGACCTTTATTCTTCAGAAAGCAAGTTGTAATTGGCTATGGAGCTGATGGGGTTAGAGAAGTCTATGGGAGTCTGAAAATTTCCCTGTCAGTTTGACTGCATATCCATTCTCATTTGTAAGTGGCCTGGACAGAAGTTTTCTGTACCATTTACAAGGTGCTCCCTTTGAAGAAATAGGGGTTTTCAAAATTGTCTGTCAGGACATGAGTGCTCACTACAGATGCAGAGAACTGTCATTGACGTGATGTTTTAAAAAGTACTTTTGTTTTTCCCCCCTCTCCTAGGCCAAAGCAGTTGCTGCAGAATCAAATGCTACTTTCTTTAACATCAGTGCAGCAAGCCTGACTTCAAAATATGTAAGTAATGGCTGTAAATTGTATTGATTTGAGAACACCCATGCTGTAATTGGGGCTTAAGAAAGCCAGAGACTTCTGATGAGTCCTTGGTGAACTGTTAGCCTATAGTAAACATGATTTTTAAAAAGTGTCTTGTGAAGTAAAAAAAATTTTGTTTTGTGCTTGTGATAAATCAATGTTGAAGGTTTTTGCAGCTCAGCAATGACACTGACAGTCATGCAGATGAGTGGTTGTGGGGTTTTTCATCTTAAAAAAATGAATGAGTTGGGTCCCAGCTCTCTTTCACTCTGGTAGTTTAGGCACCAAAATCTCTTGGTAGTTAACTCAATTGTGACCATAAGAGAAGTTGTAATGTTATCTTTTAAGATATAAACAATACCATTGTATGCACTGAACCGGTGATAATCTGAATATGTTTAAATGCACTGAGTGTGATTGGTTACCACCAAGATTTTCTGCAGGTCCTTCTGTTAGCTGTCTTGTACTAAAAATTTTTAACCCTGTCCAAAACCAGTTTATTGTTATTTTAGGTGGGTGAAGGGGAGAAACTGGTGCGTGCTCTATTTGCTGTAGCCAGAGAACTTCAGCCTTCTATAATTTTTATTGGTAAGACCGTAAATGTTAACTTTTATTTATTTTCTTAAATAATCTTACTAAAGATGAGTAAGTAATTAACTATTGGAGTAGTTGGGTAAACGTCTTTTGGGTAATTCTGCAGCACAGGACAACTGTCTCTGATATGACCTATGGCCAATTAGTAGTTCATATAAAGCATGTTAGATTACTGTTATGTTATTTAATTGGTGGTAATAGTGGGAAGAGATGCTCTCAAAAAGAAAAATACTGTACTGCCTTTACAGAGTAAGTCCATTAAACTTCAAACATGCAAATGGGTTTGCTTGTCCTGAGTAGCAGTTTATTATCAGAAAGATTTATTTTATTTTTTTTTCCTCTCATCTATGCTTGGCATTACCTATTCAAAGGCCAACACATTACACAAGTTTTTAAACTTTCCTAAGATCTGTCTGGCTCCTAAGGAGTAAAGATCTGGTCTTTCGTAATGGAGCCCTATATTAACAAAGGAACTTAGGCAAATACAAAGGCTATGATGTTGTATGCTTAATTAAGATGTATTTCTTTGTTTTTTAGATGAAGTTGATAGCCTTTTGTGTGAAAGACGAGAAGGTGAACATGATGCTAGCAGGCGTCTAAAAACAGAATTTTTAATAGAATTTGATGGCGTAAGTATTTAGTCTTGGTATTGTTTAATTTAGCTAAATTGGCTAATAAGTGGGTGCCAGTACAACCTATAGGTGAATTACAAAGGATTTGGCTGCTGGGGCTTAGCTCAGCCTCCTTCCCACCTCACTGTCAACAGCAAACAGCTTTTTTTGGTTGGTCTTAATTTTCTGCCTGCTTACTGTGGTATTCTGGAAAATGCAGTCTGGACTGAAAGGTAGCAATCTGGAGATGAGCTGTAGTAATGTGTTGGAAGATTATGGACAGAGAAGAAAGGATAACAGATGGCAATAGCAGCGGAGCTGTGAGGACAAATGTTCCTACAGGGCAAGAGGGACATTTGAGGGTCAGGGAGAGTTGAATCCATGTTTGCAATTGCATGGTTTGATGAATCACTTCTCTTTATTCTGGCAAAGTAAAACAAGATTAAATTGCTTTTAAGTAGGTTTTGGTTTCAAAGGAATATGTGTCACAAGCATGCGCTGTCAAGGGGTGAGACTTGAGGGATCAGGATTTCAAACAGACTAGTTCAGATGATACTTATATATATATATATATATACGTATCTTGTGTACACAGCTCTGACACATCAGAAAGATTCATTTCTGTGTTATTACAACTTTTATTGAACTATAACTTTTTTCTTGGCATCATAAGCTAGAGAAGGCAGAATACAGTAAGAAGTATTTAATGGCATGAATGCAGTACTCAGGAAGAGGAACTGGGTTTCATAGTGGGACACACGCACAAATGAGTGTCAGTATTTTTCTGTCACAGCACTGTTCTTGTATTAAATTTTAGTTTGTGTTCCATTAGCACAGTGGAATATTGCTACAGTGGTGAAACAATAGTAATGAGGTACAGGAGGAGCAGATAATGATATGGAGAGACAGCAAGGTTGGAAGAAACTCCACAATGGATGAATCAGGACAAATAATGCAATGTGACAGTGATATGCAGAAATTATTACATACACATGTAGAGTTTTCCCTTAAAATGAAAAGGGAACAATAAGCCTAATGCAAAGTTTGCTGACTTAATGGTTAAGATGTAACTACGTCATACAGTATTTTTGGGGAACTTTTTGAACGTGGTGAGGTAGCAGTGAACTTAACTCTATGAAGGATTGGACACTAAGCAAACAATAATGTCTCTGATAGCCCAATGTTTTCTCTGAAGTTTGGAAGTTCTAAGTGTCCATATTCTTGGGTATAAAATCAATTGAGTAAATTCGGAAGGAAATTTCTCTGTCTTTCTGATATTATGATTATTTTATGGCTTATTTTGATTACTGGATTCCTGTGAGGCCTGTGCTAGACAGATCTCCAATCGGATTTGGTGGTTCTGGTTATACTTTAGTTTAAAGTTTTGATTCTCACCCTGTAGGCTTCAAAACAATGTTTGGTGTTAAAACCCTAGAACAGTGGAAGGTCTCTGGCTTTTTCAATATAATTATCCTTTGATGACTAAACTTATGAGTGCCTTTTGTAGTTTTATAGTCCTAGTTTTCTTCAGAAAGACTTTTTTTTTAACCTTTTCCTGGTTTGACTTTACATTTATCTGAGGAATATTTTGAATCTGCCTTAATGAGGAAAAAAAACCAACGTGTATAGTAAGATCCCATCAGTGTGCTGTATATATGACAAGTCTCTAACTGGTTTTGTTGTATTTCTACTTAATGTAGACTGTGTAAACTGAAAGCTATCTTACCTTCCTGCATTATATAGGTGCAGTCTTCTGGAGAGGACAGAATACTTGTGATGGGAGCAACAAACAGGCCTCAGGAGCTTGATGATGCTGTTCTCAGGTATCAAAATTTCTCTTTTTCTGAATATATAGGAAGATGATATTCATTTTGAAGAACAGGTTTTGGTTAGTATCTTGGTGAAGTTTTGTAATAAGTAAAAGCTGTTCAGCAAGGTTAAATTATTTAACCTCTCTAAGAGGGGCTTTACTCTTCTCTTTTGGGATGCATCTGCATGATTGTGATGGTCTTGGAATTGTCTGAAACAGCAGTACCTGTTGAGATCAAGTTGGTCTTTTTTAAATTTCTTGCATCTAATATGTTGCTTTTTTGTTATTTGGATCTTAATGACAGAATAAAGGAGAAAATTTGACCAGCATTCTAGATTGACCAGAAATCCAGTATTTCTTCACTGTGAATTTTGGACTTCTGATATCCCATGCTGTAGATTTGCCTTAGGACTTTTTTGCTAAAAGTGCTCATACTTTATTCTCATTTCATTCTTGATTGAGGAAAATAGATATGTCAGCACTGCCTGAAGAAATTATTCCAAAGACTTTTTTGTGTAAAAATTAAGAGATGCTTCATTTCGTTACTGGTAGTCAGTGGTATTTCTACCTTTAGATTGTTTCCCCTCTGGGAGGAGTCTTCAAATAAGAGTAAGGTAAAACCAGTGGCTTGTACATGTTGTTTGGTTGGTTGTTGGTGATTTTTTCAAAATCTAGCTCTGCTTCCTAGAATTTGATGATGGAAGTGAAATTTTGGCACTTAACCAAACCAAATGTTCAATTTTTATGTGCTAAATAGTTACAGAATAATGTGAACAATGTATACATGTTTTGGGTTTTTTTCAGACGATTCACCAAGCGGGTATATGTGTCTTTACCAAACGAGGAAGTAAGTATTGTTTTCCACTCATATTTTTAAGACACTTATAGGCAATTCTTAACTTGCCCTCATGGGTGATTACAGTTCTTTGAACTAAGTTCTGGCCCAGCTTGACCATATACTCTGTGCATTAATTCTGGGAACTATTTTAAGTTTTTGCCTCTTTTTTTCTCACTCATGCTAGTAGCAAATCTGATGCTAGCTACTCAGTATGTCTTGACTAGTGAGGTGTTGCTTTAATACTAGCAAGACATGGGCAAGTGTGAAGTAGGACTCGCAGGAGCATGTTTGTTTGGCTGAAGGACAGTGTTTTATTGCAAAAGATAAAAGTAATTTTCTTAATGTTTTTCAGTTGAACAGGAGATCAGGACTTTTGATGAGGATTCTAATGACTTATTCTTGATACTAGTAGTTAGGCCCTTGGTCTTGTTATTACCCAGTTCCTAGCTCTGCTCCTGAAGAGATGATATTGTACAGTCTAATTGCACAAGCACTATAGGCAAGTTTAAACTGGTGAAGCACAAAAGCCAAACTGACAAAAGCGTAATTCTGCTCTTGCAACACAATTCTAAGTGTTCCGTGAAAATGAGTTTTACATCTGATAATTTTATCTTTCTCTCAGACAAGATTGATTTTGCTGAAAAATCTTCTAAGCAAGCAAGGAAGTCCATTAACCCAAAAAGAGTTGGCTCAACTAGCTAGGTAAGTATTTTGTAGCTATACTAAATAAATGTATTCCTCTATTGCATTTATTTAGACTGTTTAATTCATTCAAGGTATAACTAATGTAAATCATCTGACAGTAACAACAGGAATTGCATGCATTTGGGGAAGATGGTTTCCTGTCAGACTGTATGAAAGTGTTTTTATATATGCATATATATATATGTATAGGATACACCCAGTCAGGTTTCTGTTGTTGAAACATACTTATCAGCTCTTTCCTTTGAGGAGGAGGGAGGGGGAGGCTTCTTTCCACCCGTCCCTCAAGCAGTCCAGCTCTCCTCCCTGATGCAAAAAGGTAGCACCAGTTTTGCACTTGGCATTCATTTCAAATAAAAAGCAAGTTCTCTTTGCTAGTGCCTCGCTAGGCTTGTTGAATGTATTACCAACATAGCAGACAAGCACTGGATAATTTTAGATTCTTTTCACTGTCATATTTGATTGGGAAAATGTGGGTTAATTTTTCCCTCCTGTTATGAAACAGAGTTGTTTTATGTTTTTCATCATTAAGATTGACACAGTACTGCTGTTAGTCACCTAAATCTCATAATGGGTGTGAAGGAAGTTAGGCTAAAAAGCAGGTAGGGCAGGAAGGAGTGAAAACAGAGCATGAGATAACAGAGATGTGCAAGTAGATGTACTTTAGTCTGTTTCTCTTTGTGGTAGTACACTGGGCGTTAGTAGAGTCTTGGATGTAGCATTTGTCAGCCTCAGTAATATTGCAGAAGTTGATGTGTAATCCAGCTGAATATAGTCCCTCTGTACTTGAAGGCTGTTAGCTCAGGCCACATTTAGGCTGCAGTAATAGCTAACTGGAGGAAAAACACAGTCAGTGTCTTGTATTATAAACTGCAAATATAAGACCCAAATTACAAATGCAACTTGAGTACATCTTTTTTAAAGGGTTTAGAGAAAACGTAAAAGTTGAGCATCCTGCCTGCTTGTTTTCCATCTTTCTGTGTTTTGAAAGAGAGAAGTATTTAACCTCCATTATGATTTTGTGTTCCTTTGCTCCTCTGCAACTTTTTCTATAAAATGCAACAGACTTCATGATCTCCAGAAGACTAAGCTCTTGCTACTGCAGCTAGTCACTGCTCTACAGGGGTGGGGTTTTTGTTTTTAAATTTTCCTTTAGGTAACCTGTACTAATTTTCTCTTAGGTTGGCATTTTGTATTGGTGGCTTCCTGGTTCAGTGGAGGCCTTTATTCTCCAACGTATTTCATTGGTTAACTTGAATATTAAGTCTAATTCTGGAAAAGCTCCCTGGTTCGATATTTTTTTTTCTTTTTTTCTTTGTACTCCCTACCTAATAGTTGTGAGGATTTGGATGATCTTCCAGGTTTATAAAAATAACAAACAAACCCTAGTGGGTAGCAGAACTTACCTTCCTTTCAGTTCCCTTCGTATCATATTAAACCCATGGTATTGGGTTTTCTCATTGTACTGATCAGATTGAACAAATGCAGGACAGCTGAGGTTTTGGTGTTATGGTAATCTGATAAATGCTGAGCAACTACTGGTACAGAATTCTTGTAACAAATAGTAAATGTGCTTGAGATCAGTTTTCATCTACAAATTCTGGTTGCTACTTTTTTTTTGTTTGTTTCTAGAATATTATTTGGGACTTGTATATCTGTACTTTAAATTTAAACTGTGAAAGATGACTTAGAGTGAAATATAGATCACTTATAGTGATCTTCTGATTCATTCAACTTGCAAAATAACATCAAAGTAATACTTCTTCTGATTAAGTAATGTTTTGATTATCTGCAATTAAATTGATGTGGTTTGAAGCAGGTTTTTGGTTTTTTCCAATCCTCCTTGACCCCACTCTTTCCTTTGACAAAGAATGACAGATGGATACTCTGGAAGTGACCTAACCGCATTAGCAAAGGATGCAGCGCTAGGCCCCATTCGAGGTAAGCTGCAGAGATTTTTATTTAGGTTTTGACATTTGAGATACATTTTCTTACATCTTTATAATTCTCAAACCTCTGAAATGAAGCTTTTTACATTGGATTTTAGTCTGTTCTTCATAATAGCATCTTTGTAAGATTTACTTACACAAAACCCTTCAGTATCTCACCATGTAAACCAGAAAATTTTTGTGTCTTAGGAGAAAAGCAGTGTGAAGTGCTTCTCACTGATTTGTGAGGTTTTTAACTAGCGTATCTTTCTGAGGCTGGTACCAGTTCTGTTGTAGCCAAATTATTACTTGAATAGCAACTGCTGGTTGCATTACTTGTCTTTATAAAGTGGTCAAATCTCTTTCAAGTCTAAAGGAAGGAAAACTAAAACAGAAGCAATTTTATGGGGTTTTTCTAGATCCAGTTTGAATGTATATATAGCTTTTTATATTTTTAATTCTTTATGTTGAATTGTGGTCCACATTACAAATTTGCATGAAATAGAGCTTTACTTATATTTGTTCTCTCTGTGACATTTCCAACTTTGAAAAAAACACAGTTTTAATGTGAATACCTTTTTTCCAATATCTCCTCTCTTTGTTCTGTTTAACTAGTTATGTGTCCAGTAGCCACATTTGAAGGAACTGATCTTGTTTAGTGGAGATCAGTACTGGGATTTTTGTGTAGAAAAGGTTGTGAAGACTTAGTATTAGTTTTCTGTTTGTAGACATACTGTCCTACTTGACAGAAAGGTAGTAAAGGCAGGCAAAGCAGAAGTGTTCTGTAATATCAGCCTATTATGTGTAAATAAAAATTGTTGCAAGTCTCTTAAATTATTTATGAAGAGGAGAGGTCTGTGCATATTTTGTGGGTGTGTTTGTGTTACTATTTTTTTAAATCTTATAGCATGCATTTTTGCCAGTGCCCTATCTCTTTTGAAAGCAGCTATGGAAATGTAATGTTTTTTACCCACTGTCTTTCAGCTGTTGTATTTGTAAAGCACATCTTTCACAATCCTGCATAATAACTGGAAAACAGAACTGCATTAAATGGCTCTCATAAGAGACATCATGTCTCATAAGAATTTGAATATATTTATTTAGAGTGGTGGAATTAATAATGTATGCATTTAGGTATGCAGGCTTTACTTTGCTGACAACTCACTTCACACGCAAGTCCCTTTCAAGAAGAGACCGTGTAGCATTGTGCAACATATTTCTTTCACTTGCTCCTGCTGTATTCCATATATAACAATATATTTTTGAAATTCTTTTTTATATCATCCATGCCAACTCTGCCTAGTTTCTTTGTTTCTTTCTCTTGTACTCTCATTACAAAATGTTTGCTGTTACGTTGATACCATAAGATCATTGCAAGTTAAAAAAAAAAAAATTGGTGAATGATACAAGAATATTTAGATCTCATGAGCGCAGCATAGGGCAAGAAACACTTTGATATCACCCTGCCTGATTTTGTTTCTGTGTTCTTGGCTGACTGTACCTTCTGTTTCCTGAAATTCAGTAGGGAGGTTGTGGATACGAGGAGTAATATGGGGGAAGGTAGCTCTGTTGGCTTGTGTGCTGTTTTCCATGCTTTGGGAAGGAGGAGTAATTCTGCTACCACTTTGTACTGCATCTGCAGTAACTGAGTGTGAGAGCAGCCTGGTTGAGGAGCTGATAAATGGGGAAGAAGGAGGCAAAAACACCATGTACCTTTCTGTACAGGAGACTGTGTTGAGGCAGAAAGGTACAATTTTTAGCTGCAGGGGTTGTTCTTTTTTCCAGAATAGAAGTGCTTTTAACATGTTTTAGTTGTCAGAAGTGATGAAAATTTTCTTAGGAAACTCACTGATCTATCTTTATTTTTACAGAATTAAAACCAGAACAAGTGAAGAACATGTCTGCCAGCGAGGTAAGCTGTTCTAGCAGCTGTATTTTCTCCTTTGAATAGAATGCATGCTCACTAGAAACTTTTAAGGTCCCTTTTTTATGTGTAGTATCATACAAAATGGGATAATTTTGGGGGGTATTATCCTTTTTAATCACTTCTTCACTAAGGAAAATTCTGTAGAAATAGCGATTGAGAAGATCTGTCCTCAGATGTCTGAGGTTCATGGGTAGTTTGAAAGTTGGCTTTCAGGCTTCAAAGCACTTCTTTTTCTGTAAGTCTGTTGTTCTTTGTTTCAGCTGACTGTCCTGTCTTTTCCTTCACACTCATCTACAATATCTGTTACTTACCTGATGATGTCAGAGGCCTGCCTTTTATTTGCTCACAGTGTTACTTCCCAAGAACATTCTCAGAAGTATTATGTGAAATTACTTCTACCCCCTGCACCACACCTTTACATAAAGCAGGTTAACTTAGGGAGAACCTAAAACAGATTTGTGTGTGTATGTGTATAATACTTACATTCATTCACATGGACCATCATAAAGGAAAAAATTAAGCTCCTCACCACAAACTGCAGCTGTAAACATCAAAAAGAAAAGGAAGTGATTGGTTCTCTGTACAAAAGTTTCTGTTCAGGTGTGCGTGCAAACCATGGTTACACAGGGGAAAATGAAGCAAAACTTAATTTGTCAGTTGCTTTTTGTGTTTAGCCTGAGGTTGTGGCTAAGGCTATGATAAGCTGGATGGATTGGTTGCAGGAGAATAACAGCATCTGTGGTCATTTGTTGTGATGTCCTCATATGCACCACCTACTGAAACACGAAGTAATGACACAGTCTCATGAGCTGTTAAATAACAAGGCAGACCTTACTATTAGCAAGTGCTAGTATATTACAAATGGTAGATACTGGTAGTCTTAAATTACAAGACTCTTGCATCAGGTCATAGAAGAATGGAACACCCCAGTTTGGAAGGGACCTTGAAAGATGACCTGGTCCATCCTTTTGTGGGAAAGAGAACTTAGATAAGATTATTTAGCACCCTGCCCAGTCATATCTTCAAAACCTCCAGCAACGGAGACTCTACCACCTTGAGGAGGTTATTGCAGTGAATGACTGTGCTCACTGTAAAAAAATGTCATCCTTACATCAAGATGCAGCACTCATAGAATGTGTTTTGTTAAAAGTAAATACTCAAGTAACTCTTGAATAAACGGAAGTACATAAACCACTTGTGACCCTGATGTCTTTAATTTTCTATTTAGATGAGAAATATCAAACTATCAGATTTCACAGAATCTTTGAAGAAGATAAAGCGCAGTTTGAGCCCTCAGACCCTGGAAGCGTACATTCGCTGGAACAAGGACTTTGGAGACACCACAGTGTGAGATACTACTTAAAGCAAAACAGTGCTGCCTGGGAAGCAGTTGGTGCAGACGACTGGGAAGCAGCCAGAGTTTACCGGACTTTACAGATATTTCAGTGTCTGCATTAAAACTTGAGATTAAGAGAAAATTATACAATGTGAAATGTGTTCATCAAAGCCTCCTTGCCATTTAGTGAGGATTTACACACTGTAAGTAAGAGCACAATAGGACTTGACGTAAGATTCCTAGCAATCTGATTCTGGTTTGAACATCAATATATGTATATTGTTTCAGCTACAAGGCTCTGATGATATTGATCATTGGAAGACCTTTCCCTGTGTTGTGTGTGTGTTTTTTTGTTTTTAATTTTGCCATGACATTGATGAACAATGAACTTGGAACAATGATGTTCAATTTGAGGTTTGTAAACTTCAGTTCATTTTTTTGACTTTTTTATCCTTAATGTGCCAAATAAAACAATTTCCCTGTGCAGAATGGAGAACAGCATTGGGGAATTACGATTATTAAAATCTTAAAAGCAGCTGGTCTGTTATTATTTGTCTTTTTGTTTTGTTGTAATGTGACTGAATTGTTCACAGGACAGGTTTAAAGAAGACCTTTGATAGCAGAACAGCAAAAAAACCCAACCTTATAAAACCATTTCAAACTGCCTTTTAAAAGAAAAATTACTAAATAAAATAATAGATATTCATTTACTGGCAGTATTTTCTCTTAATGCATTTTGTAACGCTTCCATTGGTAGAATGTTAGCTTATGCTTACAGTGTACAATTTGAGCCCAGCTGATGTTTGAGAGAGAGTAAGTGATGCTAATTGTCGAGTTTCAGAAATGATGTGTTTCTACTCTGTATTTTGGTCTGTTCATGATAATTGAAAGTCAGATTTCCATTGCGATAATTTTTTTTAATCTCTACATGTAAGCATTAAAATATGAGGCTACATGTTTAATACATGGCACACATTAATGTTTTTATAGCTTTCATATGTTTTGGTTTATATATTAAAGTATGAAACACTCAACTGATCTGCTTTTTTAAAAAGAAACTTCATCTTTGTACAAATACTTGTTTTTATTATATAAATTACAAGCTATTAAAAAAAAAACTCTTAAATGATAGCCTTTAAATATCATAATAAAGGAAAGCATTTTTGCCTTTACTTCTAAAGGCCCAACATCTTGTTTACAAATTCTACATGGATTAAACACAGATGTTTGCAAGGCAGAACACTAGTTCCTTGTTAAAGCAGGTTTGTGGGTTGTTAGGGGTTTTTTTGGTTGGTTTTGGGTTTTTTTACAACTCTCTCAACTTAGTGATACTGCAAAAATGTATATTGTTTACTGTTGTTTTAATGAAAATGAGTTGTGTTTGCTTCTGGTCTTAACAGAAAATTTGTTTTTAATTTTTCATTTAACTTATTTTTTGGAATGACTTACCTGAAAGTTGACTATAAATAATATATTATATGTATATATGAAAAAAAAACCAACCCTAGCTGATAGATGCAGTTGTAGGTATAATACTCTGAGAGGACTGTGCTCACTGTGTGGTATTGAGTACTAAATAGCAGAAACTCTGTCAAACCTTTGAGATGCACATATGCAATATGTTTGGGATTCTTCTTTTTTTTTTTTTCAACTAGAGATGCTTTTAACTGATCTTAAGATTAAAAGCAATCAAATAAGAGAAGATTGTGTTCCACTACTATGCCTTTTGAAATAGTCTAACCAAACCACTTCTAGCCTTCTAAAGGTAGGACTCTCTCAAATGTACATCTTATGTAGATGAAACATGTGACTTTGGCTCCCCTGATTCACATTTTCGGAGAAATACTAAAGGATTTCAGATTCTTAAATCTCATGTCTTGCTTTGCCTTAGTTCTGCCTTCAGTAGACCATCTCTCTTGTTGGAGATTCCTGGCTGACTTGATCCATATTTGTAATATTATGCATAGTGCTAAGCATCACTGTTACTGTTGTTATTAGCATCTGCCAAATAGCTACAGCTAAGAAAGGGTCTTGGTTTTATTCATAAAGCTTTGGTAAACTTTCCTTGAGATCCTTGGCAAATGAGAACTTTGAAGATAAAGCTTCTGGTTTTGAGTGTTCCTGTGATTGTTATAAAACTCTTTGTTTTTGTCCACTTAATTTTAAGGAATATACTGGTTATTTATTTCAAATACATACTCATTGGCATGGGATAGGTACCTGAAATGTTGAGATAGAAGTCCCCATCTGCTAAAGTAGCACCAGTATGCAGCACAAAGAGTCAGAATCACCAGCTGCTACTTGGAAAGAAAAGGGACCAGCCCTTCCCCTTTTTTGTACAACCAGTTCAGGTCAAGACTGTGTGTGACTGGTACAGCTGCTTTTTGGTCTTCTATTATGCCTGATTGTTTTCTGCTTAATGGATGACCTACAGCCCTATAAATTAGTGCTGAAACACAGGAAAAAGAAGAAAATTTTGTTGTACAACATCAGTTTGCCCCACAGCTGCTAGATTCTTAGCCCATGGCCAGGTGCTGTTTGGTTCATAAATCTCCTTTAAATGTCTTGTCTTATGCTATTTTCTGGATAGTATCTTTTATGAATGATTCTGTTCCCTTTAAGGCATTCTCTTGTATCTTCTCATTTTATATGTACTAAGTCCCAGTCCCAGTGATTCCATCTCTGTGTTGGATTAACTGTATAAGAGCAGATCTGGGGAAAAACAGCCACAACAATGGAAAAAAACCACCAAACCCTCCCCTCCCCCCCCAAAAAAAACCCCAACAGCATCAAATTACCTGTATTTCCCAAGTCTGTAGTACTTATATAGAACTTTACAACTATATTTTCCATAAAATCAAGTTATATTCTAATACAATGTCTTGAATCAGGATAAACGGGACAGCAGCTTGGGTGCTTTTAACCTTTGCAAAAACTGCCGTTCCATTAGCTCTCTGAACTGGTTTTTTCCTTTATTTTTTTTTCTCTTTTCTTTTTTTTACCCTTCCTTTTTTTTTTTTCTGTGAATCTGCCCACTGCTAGTGAATGAGCGACTTGACCCACTTTTTTGACATGATTAGTAAGCAGCTTGTCTGGCTCTCTGCAAGTGTGTTTTAATGATTTTCAAGTGTAGTGGTTACTGGAGGGAGAAAATAAAACCAACCCAAACCCCTTGTGTTTTTCCAACAATCTTCTTTGTATATCTTTCTGCTTTTATTAAGCAGGTTCCTGCTGTTTATTAAGCAGGAGCCACACTTTGACTTTCAACATACTGGAAGAACAATGTCTTTTCAGACAGCAGGCTCTTACTTTTGGTGGTATAACAGGAGGGGGAACCTCAAGCACTGTAGATTGCTCTTTCTCCTTAAAATGAGAAGTTGTTATGTGTTACGATGTTCCCTTTACTAATGTTGACTTTTCTGAAGACTACAGCAAACCTGTACAGGTTTCTCTGCATATGCTAAGACAAAACCAACACAGAATATTAAAGATAAGCCTTAAACTAGGGTATTTATGCACAAATAAGTTTCTCTGTCCTGTTAATTTCTTAGACTTTACAGGGTTTAGTGTATTAGAAGTAGGCATTGTGCCCCTGAGATGTCTTACTGACTCAAAGCCAGTTGCTAATACAGTTCTGTTGAATATGGCCCTGCAACTTTGTCGATAACAAATGTGATAATAATACTTTAAAATGAGTAAGAATGGGATCTCTAAACTGCGAAGGAATGTTGTCACTGCACTAATTAGAGGCTATTGCTGGTTTTACTGTTACATTCTCTCAAATGTTTTTAAAATGACAGTTTTTATACATATAACTCAATTAACCTTACCTTCTGGTGTAGAATAAATAATATTTTTTCTATTCTAAACAAGTGGGTTTTAGCACTGCTTGGCAGTGCTGTCAAGTCCCTCTTGTGAAATTTAAGTACTTTGTACTGGGAATACTGAAGTCAGATATGCTGGCAAATTGAACTGAGACATCCGTTCTACAACTGGAAAGCAGCATTCTCCTTAGGGTTTCCTTAATCACCTATGGTGAGACTTTGTGCCCTAGATTTTCATAGTGCTTTCCTAGCCAAGACATGGATAATGCGTAGTTGTGCCTAGGACGTGCTTCTCTAGCTTCTCCAGCGCTTTAGTGATGCTTCTGCATGTGGCAGTTTTGGGAGGTGGCCGGTGCTACTGTATCTGACCAGATTTTCATTCGTTGTCTGTGGCAGCCTCAAGCTTTTGTGATGCTTTTAAGTTGTTGGGGTTTCTACCAGATATCAAAAATAGAATGAAGAGTAGCAAGCAGGTAGTGAATGCAACTAGTTATCTCAGTCATTGTGCTAATTAGAGGCAGTCTTACTATTAGTTTCTCTTGAGCTGCTATTTAGTGTTGAAGAATGTTGTTTTACTGACCTATGTGAATTTTCATGCTTAGGATGATCTGCAGACATCCTAAGAGATGACCACTTGATCAGCTATTTTATTTTAGAATTTTTTATTTAATTATGATTTTCAATATTTTTTCTTTTAACTATGGTAATTATAATACCACAGGCTCAGGAAGTTAGACTGTAACTTCCTGCAAATACAAAATCATCTTGTAAAGTATGGGGAAATGTGTATTCTGTTTTTCTTGCTTCTTGTGTAAATTGTTAACTGTCTTAGAATGGAAACTTCTTACCTTGTCAATAACTACCTCCTGAGTTCAGCAATAATTGGCAAGGTATACACTCCTCCAGTGGATTCAATATACTGGCTCAACACTGCAGATGCTTCAGAGTCTCATGTTTTGATTTGAAAACGCTTGACATTACTTCTGGAAACTACAGTGATGAACCTTGTTTTGCTGTAAGACTTTCCTTGCCTTCATAAGATAGGCTTCTTAAAATCCTTTCTTCAGAGAAGCGGCTTTGAGGATAAAAGGTCAGCATTCTTTGTAGCTGGTTAACATAGGCATATTTGTCAAAGATGCCGGGGTGTGGCCTCTCAGTTATGCAGAGTTTCCTCCCATTAGAAGTGGTGAAGAAAGTATTTTATCTAATAGTCGCACACCTTTCAAAGGGACTGGAAATACAGAAACTGTTTTTGCCACATGATTCAAATTTTTAGTCATGTGAAGGGCTAGTCAGTATTTTTCAGAAATATGTATTAAAGTGATGAAAACCAAAGGTGGAGACAAAACACCATACCCCACCCCCATGAAATATTTTGGACAACTCCAGTCTGGGATGGGATTAATTTTTGTATTTTGTTGTTTTGAAGCACTTTTGTTTCGTTGTTCTTTTAAGAATGTTTTCTGAAATGTTAAAACACCATTTTACTAATAAGCAATGTAAAAAAGCATGATGAGCAGTCACATAGCTTTAGCTCACAATAAAATGTTTCGTTTGTCCTGTTCTTACTGTTTTCTTGTCTGTTTATCAGATAAAATGTCCAAAACTAAAAGCCTTTTCATTAAACTTGAAGCCTATTAAATTGCTGCTGGTTTAAAAAACAATTAAAAACATCAGGTGTTGTATACCAGATGATGGAACAATAAATATGTAAATAAATCAGTTTCTAAAGAACCTAACTCAAGTTCTTAAAACTAATGTAAACAGAAGTGCTACTTCCTAAATAAATGTGCTTAAACTGAAAGTGTGTGCTTATCCTAGTCTTGCTAGATCATGGTGAAAACCAGGAGGTTTCACCTAATTCCAGGTCATGGTGAAGTCCTGAAAAATTTGGAGTCAATTTCCTTCAAAATAGCACCTTTTCTTTTGCAGGGGGGAGAGTGCTGCTGTTAATTCTGAGTTAACAATCTATATTTTTTACTTATCCCCATCTCCTTACCATTTGTAATTCTTTGTCTAGAGACTGCATGTGGACTGCTTACAACTACTGGGGTGTTCTGTTCTTAAGAGTTACATCCTGAAGATAAGATTAATCAAACTTTTTTTAAAACTCATTTTAATATTACATATCTGGCAGCACTAGGGATCTCTCAAAAAAGAGCCATGACCACTGCGTTACACACATCATCATATCAATCACTGCTAAAACCAACCAAATAAAAATCAATACAGCAATCAGGAAAAAACCCCAAGGTTTTGGACTGAAGCATATGAGCTATTCCTGATTCTGTCAAGGAGTAATTCCTTAGGATAGAAAGACATCCTTGTTGTCTGTCCAAGGTCTCTCGCTTTGGCTGAAATACTACTGCTTGGAGGTAGATTTTTGAACCACTAAAATTATTTCTATTGGTAATTTTGTGTATAGGTTACAGACATTCAAATATTTTTTTCTTGTAGATGGGATAATCACATAAATTAAAATTAGTGAAGATGGAAGAGCATGAAAAAAATACCCCACCATTTGCTATTTTGAAATCTACGGATACTTTGTTTTTGGCAGCATACCCTGGACTGAAGTATCTTGGACTCATTAAATTGTTCCCATTCCAGCCAAGACTGCATGCCTAGTGGTATATGCAGGCGTATCTCAGATGGAGATCTATTTATTTCTGTATTTTAGTGCTCTAAGTTAGCCAGAGAAAAGTGAGAAACAAGTAAAGTTGTTGGGTTTTGTTTTGTTTGTTTGTGAGGTTTTTTTTGTTTGGGTTTTTTTGTTTGTTTGTTTGGCTGGGTGAGGTTTGTTTTGTTTTGGGGTTTTTTGTTGGGTTTTTTTTTTCCATTCAAATAATCTTGCTATAAATTTCCAAATATGTCATGAAGTTCTGAAATCCAGCCTATTTCCTGCAAGGGTTCATATGGCTCTGGAAAAGACAGTTATGCAACGTTCTCTAAGTCATTTTTTATTCTATGTATCATGATAAAACAGAAAATACATGTAGTGATGAAGGCAGAAAAATATAATTTAACTAAAATCCATCTCTCAACACTTGTGGGATTATTCCAGGTGCTGTGTTGTAGCTATATTTAAAAAACCCACATGTTTTTCAGAATATTAGCCTACAAACAACTTATTGAGCAAAGTGTGTTGTTTTTACCACACAGTTTTGAAAATTAGACTTTTTTGGCAAGTATGTACTGTAAGAACAATATGTTCTTTCTAAGCCTGTAACTTCTGTTATTTTCAAATCTAATTTTAGCAATTTCTAAAAGGCCTCAAACTTGCCTCAGTTGTCAGACACCCTTGAAGACTGTTAGTTTTGTTATGTGCAGGATGCTAGTATCAGCTGTGCTATTGCAGAATTTGTCTTCTGTGAAGACACTTTTACAAGTGCCGTTTCTAATAACTAACTATTGGCCTCTTCTGGGAAGAAATACTCTGTGACATGAAATAATTAAAAATCCTGATACTATGTCAATAATGAAGTAACCAAACAACTTTGTGGAGCAGAACTCAGTGGTTCACCTGAGTTCTGCTTTCCTCCTTAAATTTGAGTGGAGGCAGCAGCTGCAGTTTGAATTCTCTTGCCTGTCATCCAGAGTCTATAAAGTGCAAATCTATTTTCTGCAAATCATTTCCAAAACTTCTTCCATACACTGGAAAAAAAATTACTGCTTACAGCCAGGAGCTTAGGATGAGGTCTGAGACATTAAATACATCTTATGGAATACAATTACCTGACCAGTCTGATAGTTATTCTTAATGATACTGTGTCCTCTAAGGACCAGATACACAGAAAATCTGGAAAATAAAAATTATTTTATCTTTTTTTGTCAATAATAAAATCACATGCTCTGCAAATGCACAGGAACAGGAGACAATACACACTTAAAACTTATCTGTGAAGCACACTTAAACTGGGAAGCAGATTAAAGGCTGGCTTGTGCCTGGTTTAATTTGATGTACAGGCCTCTCTCTCACCCAGAGTCAGGTAAGTATTTCTGTATGTTTTACAGAACAGGTGAGATGTAAATAACATTTTTAACCAGTTTAACTGTGAGTACTGGAGAACTGAATAGACTCCCAAAAGAACAAAGATAAGGCAGCGTTACAGAAGGTTGTTTCAAGTATCTTCCTAGGCACAATAACCCGTCTTAATAAAATATCTCACTTCAATTTTTATTCCTACCTCTTTTCCACCCACTTTGCAAATTCAATAATAAATAAGATGTCTTGTGACTAAATCTTTCAGTACATTCAATCCCATGCAGGTGCTTTGCAACACAATTTTTCTTGAGAGAGAGCTATCCAAACTTCCAAGACGACTTCTGTATTTTGTTGTACTTTGCACGCAAAGTGGTCCTACCGTACACATTCCTTCTGACAGGAACTTCTGGGCCCAGTGAAGCGATCTGCTGGCCACCCACACCAAGGGATAGCTGTCACCTCGCAGCCCTCGTGTCCCGGTGTTCCAGAGCCTCAGTAGCAGTAGTCTCTAGCAGAATCCTCTGTCCAAGCCTGCTTTGGATAGCAGCAGACTCTAGGACGGGGTCAGACAGCGTGCAGATCCCTCCTCTGGACTGTAGTGCTTCTAACGCTTGTCATATTCAGAACAACGGGAGCAGTTCTAAGAATCTCAGCACACAACAAAGTGACTAAATTTTCAACATAATTCCTGTAGTTTGGAGAGCTGCTGTCCTTTGGGGGTTCTGGTGGGGAGAAATACCTTTTGCAGGCTGTCCTGAGTGCCCTTAATGCCGAGCACCGCGGCAGGGCGAGGGCTGGCGGTGGGGACGCCAGCGCCAACTCCGGTGCACTCCTGTACGGAGGAATGCTTGTACTGGGAAGCAAACCCATCCTTGTGGAATTGCTGTAGTGGAGGATCGCGACAGACTATAACAGACCTAGGACTACGACAGTCTTAAGCTGTGCCATAGGAAATTTAGGTTGAATACTAGGAAGAATTTCTTCACAGAAAGGGTGGTTAGACATTGGAATGGGCTGCCCGGGAAGTGGTGGAGTCACCATCCCTGGAGGTGTTTAAAGGAAAGACTACACGTGGCACTCAGTGCTACGGTCTAGTTGACATGGTGGTGTTTGGTCATAGGTTGGACTCTGATTCCGCGATGGTGACCACCCGTCGGAGCCCCTTCCTTGGATTCTCGCAGGCAGCGGGCAGATAAATGCCAGACGTGCGGTGCGGCGGCAGACGACACCCTTATGCCCCAAGGTGGGCCGCCAGCTCAGCCTGCCGCCGGCAGGGGAGGAGCGAGGGGAGGGCGGCTTGTGCCGCACATCCCGCGGGAGCCGCACGGAGCCGCAGCCGGCTCCCGGCGAGCCCCGCTTCCGCCACGTGTCCCGCCGGGCCCGCTCGTTGCCGCGGCGACGGGAACCTCTCCCGCCCCTTCCGGCCTCGCATGGCGCCGTCTCTTCCGCTGCGGGGAGTAATATGGTGAGTGGCCCCTGCTGGGGGCAAGGAGGGAAGGAGGAAAGGAAGTCGTGCGTGGAACACGGGGTGAGGAGGCTGTTGGGAGTGCCCCTTCCCTCACCGGGGCGGCGGAGCCGCGGGGCATCCGGGCTGCCGCGGCCCTTAACGGGCCCGGGGGCAGCGCGGGGTGCCGCTGCCCGTGCGGTGTTTCCTCCTCGGAGCTCTCCGCCCTCCCCTCGAGCGCGGTCACCGGGCGCTGTCGGGGCCGCGGGCGGCCGGCACCGGGGGCAGGGCCCGGGGGGGTGCCCGGGCCGTGGGAGGCTCCTGTGCCGGAGGTGCGTCTCGAACGGGTCGCCGGGCTGCGGTCTGAGCCTCGGAGTTCTCCTTCAGCGGCACATCGGTCAGGGAGCTGCGGCTCGCCTCAGGACAAACAGGTTATAGTGCCTTTGCTCCCCGGTGTCGGAGCTGTCTGAGGCTCGCTTCCCAAAGACGAAAACCCGTTCTTTTGGGAACGACCGCCGTGTGTGCGTGTTCGTCTGTGCGGCGAAATGTTCCCTTTTCATGCTGAGCACCGCTGAAGTGACATCGGTATCAATAACAGGTGCTGTCACCTGTTGGCGCAGACAGTGCCGCTCGCTGCAGAAACACGTCTTGGGGAGCCCTTTTAGCTCCACACGGGGACCCTCAGGCGCTGAGGTGTGGGGCAGCCGCCCTGCCCAGCACTGAGCTCTCGGCAGAACTGTAGGATCTAGGGAGGCGTTAATGCCAAGGTGCAACACATGCTGAGATGGAGCTTGCTTCCAGGGGTGGGCTGTGGCCTGCGTGAGTTTGCACGAGGTTCCCTGTGGCACGGAATACACAGCTCTAGTGCACGGCATCCTTTGGAAACAGGGAGGTGTGGCACGGTATGGCTGGGCCGTGGACACAGTGCCAACAGTGTGGGAAAGCAGTGGGTGCGAAGGCGACAAGGAGGGCTATGGAGGTGTGAAGGGTCTGGAGGGGAAGCCATATGAGAAGCGGCTGAGGTCACTTGGTCTGTTCAGCCTGGAGAAGAGGAGACTGAGGGGAGACCTCATTGCAGTTACAACTTCCTCATGAGGGGAAGAGGAGGGGCAGGCACTGATCTCTTCTCTCTCGGGACCAATTACAGGACCTGAGGGAATGACCTGGAGTTGTGTCAGGGGAGGTTTAGGTTGGATATCAGGAAAAGGTTCTTCCCCCAGAGGGTAGTTGGGCACTGGAACAGGCTCCCCAGGGAAGTGGTCACAGCACCAGCCTGGCAGAGTTCAGGAGGCTCTTGGACAATACTCTCAGGCACATGGTGTGACTCTTTGCATGTCCTGTGCAGGGCCAGGAGTTGGACTCGATGATCTTTACGAGTCCCTTCCAACTCAGGATATTCTATGATTCTTTGTGATTCCGTAACACAGCAGCTTTCATAAGCAGGCAGTCCACTGCTTGTTAGAAAAGCTTTCCAAGGTGTTCTGGCATCCTGCACGTGTCTGTTAAGGATTAAATAATCATGTAACGATTTGCTAGTAAAAAAGAGAGTAAGTGCCAGTGTTTTGTTCCAGATGAGCTAAACTTGGGATCTGTAGTAATTTTAAATTTAAATTTTAATTCATGGCACACTTATATTTCTCAAATAATATGAAATGCAGCTGTGTTGACAAAATGTCTGAAAGTTAATTGAATTTATTTTGGTGAAGAGTCCATTAGTATGTCTTTTTGCCTTCCGCTGGCAGCTAAGGTGTGATAGCTTAAAATCAAGCCTTATTTAATCTGGCCCCAAAATGCTGCAGATGACAGAACATCCATTACAAGTCCACAAATTACTTTTGCGAATCAGAAGGGCTTTTCATGTGGGAAGTTTACTTTGTGGGGAGAGCAGAACGAAGGACAACCAACTAGAAAGTTGGACCCTGTGAGGGAAGGGAGCCAAGTGGCATGGTAGATTAGTTTCTCTGGTAGTCTGCTCCCTGTCACACCTCCAGGAGAGCCATGTAGCACCCCCCCACTCCCATCTCCATGCCAGGACAGAGCTCTTCTGCAGGTCTCTGTAAGGTAGGGGAAGGGAGCACCTGCACTGCCCACAGTTCCTGTGCGCTTTTAGGTTGAGTCAGAGCCCAGATCATTGGTAATGTCTCATTTTGTTACTGGCCTTGTGTCTACCACATCACCAGCATTGTTTTTACTTCTGTGGTGGGTTCTCCTTTATAGATCTGTAAACAATATTTTCCTGTTTAATAAATCTGTTGCCTTGTGGTGGGAAGTGTGCTTTGATAAAGAAAAACATTTGTGTTTTCAGACTGTCTTGTAGTAGTTACATCTAAATAAAAGTTAAAACCCACTCTTTAAATGATCCTTTAGTATCTTTTCCAGTAAACCTGAGTTCTGGATTATGTCTAAATGAAGCTTGATTCTAAGTCATTCATAATTTTCTAATATAATAACCATGTGAAATGGCTACCAAAATATTGTTGAGTTTAAAGTTTATGTGATATTTCTAGTTAACAAAAAATTCACCTGAGTCTTTGATAT
This sequence comes from Aleadryas rufinucha, assembly GCA_013397815.1. Lineage (NCBI taxonomy): Eukaryota > Metazoa > Chordata > Aves > Passeriformes > Aleadryas > Aleadryas rufinucha. The sequence continues at coordinate 181,350 of VZTH01005543.1, forward strand.
AATTATGAAAATAGTTCATAAATGAAGATTTACTTTTTGCTAATTTAGATTATGGTTTAAGTAAAGTTTTTAATTAAACTATTGATTTTTTTTTTTTAAGGGGACAATACACCTGTTCCGCAAATCACAGAGATCATTGGTTGGAAAGTTAACACATGAATTTAGGTTGGTTGCAGCAGACAGAAGGGTAAGTATTGCTTTAAAAAATCATCATCATAATAAAAATACATTAGCTGTGATAAGTGAAAATACACTATTAAGTATATTGTGAAATTTTTTCTTCAGATTTTTCTAGCTGTGCTTAAAAAAAACCAAATCTATCTCTGAAGCTGTATTCCTTCCGGTGCATTGTCCCTGTCAGTTAGTGTTCTGAATTACACTTATATCTAATGGGTTCAGTAGAACTGTAAACTGAATATGTGCAGATGTTTTTGGGACCAAAGTTTCAGCACAAAAAAGGAACCCACTAATGTAAAGTTGCCCAAGTTGGTCTTCAAAAGTCAGATGCTGTGTGCTGTAATAAAATGCAAATATTATAGATGGGTGGGGGTTTTTTTAGACCAAAAAGGTATTTTAAGCACGGTGGCATTCATAAATGAGTTTTAAAATAATCTGTAAAGTTTAAAATAGAATAAGGGCTTGTTCTGAAATGAGTGGTGAATTTTTGGGAGGGAAGAGAAGCAAGTTCTGTTTGCATGACCAAGTACTGCAATACTGTTTTTTAAAACCAGGTAGATATATTTTTGTCTTGTAAATTTTGGAAGGTGTAAAATACATATTTATTCTCATCAACAGTCCTGGAAGATTTTACTGTTTGGTGCTATAAATTTAATATGTATTGGCCTCCTGCTCATGTGGTGCAGCTCTACAAACAGCATAGGTAGGTGGCTCTCATGTACTGAAACTACAACAAACTACAGCGTGTTTCTTAGCTTGTGAAGTTCCAACTGACTGAAAAAGCCAAGTCCAGTACTTAATGGAGTTAGGGATTTGGTTCAGAAAGTGCTTCCTCTTGGTTTGCCACAGTCAGCTTAGAAACATTTTTCACAGACAAGTTTGGATGGGTGAGAGTCCTTCAAAGTTTGCACAGTTTTCCAGTCCTGCTGGTCATTTGGTTCCTGCAGTAGCTTCTTCAAGACTGAAAACCAGTAGAGTTTTGAGTTACTAGTTCTCAAACTTGTCCCCTGTATAAGTAACGCCAGTGACATACAGAGACCCTCACTTGCAGTTGAATGAGGGTGTTTGTAGCGTGGCAAAAGGTTTAAGACTTCTTTGATTCCAAGGAATCCTCAGCAGTAGCCAAAACACTGGAGTGTTACCAACACCTGTGTAGCAGCCACTGCAAAGCACAGCACTGTGAGGGGCTGCTGTGAGGAGATGAACTCCAGATCAGCCAGACCCAATGCAGTATGCCTTCTGCTTTTGGATAGGGGCTTCGATGTGCTTCCCATCATCTGTACTAAGAATAAAATGCTTTTTTAGTTTTTAATTTTTTATGCAGGTTTTCTTGCAATTTCAGGATAGGTTAGAGATGCAAAACAAGTAAAAAATTCTGTTTAACCTACTTTTCACTGCAATAATGCACATAAGAGATCCCTTGCTTTGGTAAGTGATGTGTTTTTGGAAGATCTTCTGACTCTTTAGTACTTAAATTCCTAGTCACAACTTAGTCACAAATGTGATACCTTGTGTCTGTACTTATTTATTATGTGCTTTAGTTGAATTATGATTGCCATAATCAACCTGCTTATGACGTTAAATATATCAGTGTCTTTAGAAAATTCACAGAGACTTGTTCTATCAGCAGAGGCAGTTTATGTAGGTAGAAGATTGAAAAGAGCTGCACAAAAGGGACTTGGAATACAAGTGATTGTTGCATTGAAAAATTAAATATTAAGTTTTAATATTTAATTTTCTTTACAGCTTTAACTGCTTACACATATTTGACAATCTTTGACCTTTTCAGGTGAGTTTTTTCCCATTTTGTCTTGCTGTTCATTTGTGTCCATATATTTCTATACATTTAAAATTTACTAAAACTGGTTCAAAGACATGTAACTTAGTCATCAGTATAGAAACAGTAATTGGATTAAATATAGCTTAAATGAATATAAAATTGCACACAACAAATAGATGGTAAAATCTACCATAGCTATATTGAGAATGACTAGTAACTGATCTGTTCAGTCATGGATTTCTCTGTGCAGATGCATGGCACCATAAAACAATATAGCGTAAACCAGTATAGCATAAAACTATTGTCTGGTTGTTCTCTGATTGTGAAGTAACCCTCAGTTCTAACATCAGGAAACAAGAAGCATGCAATTCTATTTCAAAAATATTTCGTAAGCTGGATACCAAGCACTTTGCACATAAGAGCATTAGCTATTTTCAGTATTTTTCTTGTTTCCTAACAAAATTATATTAAAAGAACTTTTAGTATGATAGTTCTGAACGCTTTTCGTAATATTGATAATACAGACTGAATGAAATACATTCAGTTCATATCTAAGATACAGAATGGTAGTAGTGGTTGGGAAATACAAAGTACATATTTTAAAAATATTAGTCTACATTATTTCCCTTGCTATCTCATTATCTTATAAAAGATAGGGATCAGCTTTCTGAGTCATACATACGTCCACTACATGCTGTAACTTACTTGACTTACAGTAAAACATTTATAAATAACATCAGCAAACATGCAGAAACAAAGATGACTTGTTTGTATAGGCAAAAAAAAAAATTGATTTATGACTGCATTAGAATTGTGATTTAACTTTAATTAATCTTGTATTTCTCTTAGAATTTTGTATCTACTGAGTTTTTGTCATCTTGACTCAAAATACTTTTTTCATCTTGGGGAAATTGGGGCAAGTGTTGATGTTGTATGTTGATGTTGTATTTCCCATTTGTATAGAATTT
>VZTH01005543.1:184313-218628 GCA_013397815.1 Aleadryas rufinucha
TGTTTATGTTGTTTTTTTTTGTTTTATTTCCCATTTGTATAGAATTTTTTTTTTTTTTTTTAGTTTTAGAAGAAGGTAGAACACCCCTGGCACTCATATCTTAGGTTAATTAGCAGTTGGACTAGAAGATTATTCTAACTCACAGCAATCTCTTTCAAGAGTTTTGATTTGCTGTATGGGAGAACAATGCTGAGTAATTCTGCTGCAAAAATCAATTTCTGCTTCTTTTCTTTTTGTCATTTTCCTGGTTGTATATAATAGTCCTGCTGAGTATATGAATTTACTATTTTGTATATGAACAGTATTATTTCCTGTGTTTTTACTTTTATTCTACACAGCTGAGGATCAAGTTGTGAGGATGTGATTGTTCATCAGTTGTAGGAATGAGTTCTTGATCCAGTCTGATTTAACATTGTTATTAATTACAAAAGGAGGGCATGAAAGCACAGATGGCACCGAATCCATGTGGATTACAATTGAAAAAATTGTTCAAAGGATTCAATAGAGGAAAAATAGGCAAAGAAACTATACTCATCCTTGAAACATTCTGACTATTGCCATGGAGATTCCAAAATAATTGGAAATCCAGATGTTCAGTATGAGAGAAAAATTTGGACAGAAGATAGTGAGAGGGACCTGTGGCTGTCAGTGAATGGCCAGTTAGATTAGCTCTTGGTGTAGGTGAATGCAGCCAAAGAAAGTAAATCTGTTTTGGCCATATACGTAGAGAAATTTCACTGTGAAAAACAAAGGCAATACTTGTAGTGGCCTGAGACTTATTCTAGAGTGCTAAATCTAATTCATGGTATATCTCTAAAAGAAGAGTTCAGTGGAGAGATTTCTGTGCTTTTTCTTTCACTCTTCTGTCTTGCTTCTTTCTCATTTAAATGGTTTTTCTCAGGTTACAGCATTTCTAGGCAAGTTCAAAAAGGATATGAGGAGCATTTAGAACATCACTGTGGTAGTGACAGAGGCTGAGTTCAGGGCGAGACGTGGTTGTATTCGTTTGTTGAGTTCTGGTGGCTCAAGTGTGTATTTGTAGATTATACAGTTCGTAAAGGGTGCAGTTATTTATCATAGTCTAATTCTCCCCCTTTTTTCAGTTTGGTAACGTGTCTAATAAGCTACTGGGTAATGATGAAGAAACCCAGCCCAGTCTATTCATTTGGGTAAGTACTAATAACAAGATGTAGTGTTTGATAATAAAACATTTCATATGTTGCTCACTGTCATTGCCTGGACCTCCGAGCAGCCATCAGTAATAATCTGTATGTGAAAGAGCCTAAAAATGAGAAGGGCCAAGACTTGTTGTAAAGAACAGTTACAAAGGAGGGAATGGACAGGAAGAAGAACTAAGAAATGCTTAATTTTAAGGTGTCTCTGATGAGTGGAGTGTTAAAAGAAACTGAAAATGTTGCCTATTCCATAAAACTTCCAGTTTCTTCCCATCTGTCTGCTGTTGAATGAACTGGAAGGAGTAGGTGTATTCTGCTGGTTCTTGCACAGAAAAGATTTTTTTTGATGCATTGTTCAATGTTCAGTGTTTCTAAACTTAATTCTCAAATTTCAGGTTTGAAAGGTTTGAAGTTCTAGCTGTATTTGCATCTACAGTTCTGGCACAGCTTGGTGCTCTTTTTATACTGAAAGAAAGGTAGGGTTATGTACGGTTTTCTTTAATTTTTTAACACATGAAGATATAACCCAGATCAACCAAAAGCACATGCATTCTACAAGTGCTGTGTATAGAGACATACTTTAGAAAAAACTTAAGATTTAAAAAAAAAAATTGCTGAACCTTTCTGCTTGCTTGCATTTATTACAGTACATGTAGGCTTTAGATGTAAAGATGGGAATTGATAAACGTACTTTAAAAGCTTTCTAGGAAAAGATTTAATGGTTTTAAGAATATTTTTTCCAAAAACTTGGGTAATTAATTTAATGCATTTCCTTATGCATCTTGTTTTTTTTTTCTTCTGTTACTTTTTGAAGTCAAAGCAGCTTCATTATATATCAAGGATTTGACTGTTTAAAGCATCAGCTTCTTCACTCCCTCAAAATTTGCTCAAGTATTAATTTGTCATACCATCTATGCATGGAAGCATTTGTATTTTGAGAGGTTTGCCTAAAACATTATTTTAAAGATGAAGAGGCTTTTGTTAACTAACATCTGGAATTTAAAACTGGGGCAGTGTACCTTCCCTTTTTCTATTCAGGGGCTCTGTTTTCTGTATAAAGGGCTATGTTAGCAACTTAGCAACTTTATACTATAAGGTCAGTGTATTGAACTGACAGTACACTGGAACGAATGACCCTCTGTCAAAACCTCCAAATTTGCCAACATCAGTGTTAAGAAATTCCACAAACTTACCAGGTTTTTCTGTTACAGCTGAAGCTCCTTTGTTAACTCACTGGGTGGGTGAAAAAAGATCTGTATCTCCACCACAGTGTCCAATGTCTACTTTATTTGACCTTGGTTAGTGTGAGGCTGTAAGTCAGGAATTTCAGACTTAGTTTGTTGTGTTCGCCAACACTGGTGGTGGTGCCGGTAGCAATATTTTTTTGCATGTTCATTTACAAGCATATTTTTATCATGTAGGCAGCATTCATGGTAGCTAGCACATATGTGGCACAGTTTGGTAATATTTGGGAAATCTAAATTACATCTGCTTTGATTTAGTGTTAAATGCTTTCATTGCATATAAAAGTTGCTGTTTATTTAAGCAGTCCATTTTTTTGCAGTACTGTATCTGATTTTGTTTATGAATGGCAGCTAATGCTGCAGAACTGTACAAATATGCTTCAGGTATCAAGGCTTTACTATATGAATATAACTCCAGTGTTCAATTATTTTTGTAGTGCGGAGCGGTTTCTGGAACAGCCTGAGATACACACGTAAGAAATGATTTTGACATGTAGAATGTGTTACTGTTCTTTTATGTTTCTAATTCTTATCTGGCATATATTAGTTATGCAAGTACTTCCAGTACCAAATTGCTTTTGGTGCCTTGGCATTTGTTTCAAACCATGTGCAAGCTATACTGCAAACAGTTCTTTCCAAAGTACAATTGAAATTTGATGCTCATGCTCTCTCAAATAGTGATTTAACTATATATTGCTGCTTTTCCTAGTTCAGTTCCTTTTGTTTCTTGTGGCCTCTTGGAAGGCCTGGTGTTTGGGGGGAAGGATGCTGTGGTCATCAGGAAACTGAAGGCGTTGCAAAGATTCTGAAGACTATAAAGAGCACGGGGAAAGGAAAAGAAGGTGTTACGGGGCAAAAGAATAGAACGTGGGATGTATGTAGAGGTAGTTCTAGAGGAAGGCTGGGGGTATATGGCATGGTTCCATAGCAAGCTAATCTTCTTAGCTGCACTGCTGAGGGGACAATGTATTTATATCTTCAAAGGACAAATATATGTGTGTGCATATATGCAATTAGTCGAGAGCTGTTACTCAACATTATGAGAATTATGTGATAACAATAATGTACAAAGTTCAGTGATCTTGTATAACCCTTACAATGATAATACACTGCTGGTTATTAAGTATTACACTAGTTTATCGTACTTGTTTTCAGCCTCAAGCTGAAACCAAGCAAAGTATTCTGATACTGTTATTGGTAGTTGCAGCTTGATGACATGTTCTGTGATGATGGGAAATTAAGACACCTTTTTTCCCCTCCCTAGGGGACGACTGCTGGTTGGTACTTTTGTGGCTCTCTTTTTCAACTTATTTACAATGCTTTCCATTAAGAATAAGCCTTTTGCTTATGTGTCTGAAGGTATGTGATAAATTAGACTATAACAAGAATTGAGAAAAAAATGTTAATGTTCCTATTTTTATCAAGGTATAACTTGTCTGGTAACTTTCTTAACTAGTGGGTATCTATTATAATAATTACCTCTGTTAATGTAACTTCATGCAGTAGAATTGCCATCTGATTTTCAATTTCAGTTTGCTTATAAGGTTCTGAGTAGTATGTAGTCATTAATATGATAAACCAAGTATCATTTTACTGCTGCGGTATCCTTTATTTTCAAACTTTTGAATTCAACCAGTGAAGGTCATGTGACAGATACCAGAACTTTCAAGACATTTTATGGATGTATTAATGGATTGAAAATAAGTTAATGCAATAGTTCTTTTTAAAACTCCTTTTACCTTTTTCATTGTGAAGTAGGTTTGCAGTCATTCCTGCAATTGTAAATTGTCCATAGTTATAAATATACATTATATTATATGAAAGACATTGGTTATAACCTGCACTTATATTTGTATTTAATCAGTTCAGGTTATTATGAGAGATGGATGTACTTGCTGCCTGGAAAAGACAGACCGGGCTTTTTTCAAGTGCCAGGGTATCTGTTGAGATATATTTACTCACTCACAGTGTATTTATTGCATTCTTCCCTTAAAATAAAACTTACGTGTATTTTAAAATGGATGTGTTTACTTGTAGTAACTTTATTACCTTCTTTCTTTTGCAGCTGCCAGCACAAGTTGGCTTCAGGAGCATGTTGCAGATCTTAGTAGAAGGTAAGGCTTTATATTGTTTTTCAAAATCATTGGCTTCTGGAAGGCAGTTTTGGTTTTGTGTGTATAATAACAATTTGGAGGGGTATTGAGGCATAAACTTGTATTAGTGCTTTTAAAATAGCTTTACCTACTGTAGGTCTCATGTATGAACTCTGGAGCAAACATCGTCTCCCATAGTTCCCAGATACATTAACAGAAATATGTCTTTCTGGGTATGTTTTCTTTTGAATGTATGTGCTCAATACATTGTGTGTAATTCTCCTTGGATGAGATGAGGAAAACTAGCATTATCCTGTACATAGTTGAACTGCATTTCGTGACATGCATTACCAAGTGATATATTTTGTAATAATTTATGTTTATTACATATATTTATTTGTGGGCTGGGCAAATGTTTCAGGTGGTTGAGTTTAAATGTGATATATGAAATAGTTTACTCTCTGAACCATAGCTATAGAAATTGCTCACCTGTCCAGGAGGAAGCTGGAAAATCTGTGTCTTCCAGGGGTATGAGCAGTGTTGCTCATTTATCTTGTCTGTTCACTGTCTTGCTTGTATTGGATATCTGAATGCAGGATAACATTGTTTGCAAATAGTTTTGTCAGGTGTCAGGAAAGTTTGTTTTAATCCATACTTGTTCTTCCAAGTATGTGTCAATATCAGAAGAATGTTAAACCAAGTTGTAAAACATGTTAAGTATGCTTCAAAGCCCATCTGTTTCTGCATCTTGTGATCTTTTTACAGTTAAGAAAAGCAGAGAATGCTGACTTGTTAAACAGAAGAATTGATTTCATATGGGTATAAGATGTTACATCATCACAACCAAAATCTGTGAAATATTTTTGGAAGACTAATAATTATGTTGCCCAAGTTTTAGTGTAAAGAAAAAAAACCGGTGGATACCAATCACAGACAGTAGCACAGTTTTCCTTTTATCAGTGTAGAAACACAGTGTTATGGGGAAGGACACTGATGGATAACTTGAAGAGGTCCCAGATCAAGAGTAATATAATTTCTACTGGGTTTTGAGACAACCTGTATACAGTTAAGCCAATTAAAAAAAAAAAAAATTAGTATGTATACAGCTATTTCAGATGTGTTATGTGACGGAGTGTTGATTAAAAAATATCTGCACCTGTATATAATTATGTTGATTAAAATTCTTACAGCAGCAGGCCAGCACATGATGTCTAAACATAGGCTGGCTTTAACCATAACAACAAAACATTTCATGTTGTCTTTGCCTTTAAATTTTCCAGTACATGACATGCACTTACTTTCACTGGGAAGTACACAAACTCCTTTCTCTCTTCATACTTCCATTGACCGGAGATAGCTATAAATAAATTATTTTCCCAGCATTCCCTCATGCAATTTTTTTGGTCTCCTCTTGTATAGCTGCTCTTCTTCCTCCTTTCAGACTCCATGAATTAATTAGCTTTGGCTTTAGGACACTTTTGCACACCAAGGTGGCAGATGGATTGAAGACTGGTGATATGCAAATCCCTCACTGCATACATCTATGTAATACCAGTATTGAACTCATAAAGTACTTGTGTTGCATACAGCTGGTACAGCTGTATCACAGAGCTGTTTTACCAGAAGATAACACTTGATTAATTTTTGCTGAGAGCAGCCTTTCAGCAGAATTAGTGGGGCCTTTACAGTACTCATCCTATTCTATGACAGCAACGTGTGTTAGAAGTCAAATGGTAATTGTGGTTGTAATTTTGAAGTTTTGAAGAAATGATGAGGAGCTGGCCAACAACTGCTTTTTCTGTTTTGTTGCAGTATTTGTGGAATCATCCCAGGACTGAGTAGCATCTTTCTGCCACGGATGAACCCTTTTGTCTTGATTGATATTGCTGGAGCTCTGGCTCTTTGCATTACATATATGCTCATCGAAATCAAGTACGTACAGTTGTTATTTTAAAACAGTAACTCTTTTTGTATCCAGTCTATGTATTTTCTATGGCAAAATACATTTTTTACATGAAAGGAATGATCTCATCTAGGGCTGTATTTTGTATGAATGGCATTGCAACTCTACAAATGCATCTGTCTATTGTCCAAGATGAATGAATTCAAATGAAATTAGTATGTGTAAAATTCTGTACGTGTATATAATTTAAAAGAATGAAAAAAGAATCATAAGTAAGTTCTTCTGCCTTTCAAAAACGTAAATACCAGTGTTTCTTTAAAATTGCTCTTTCTCCCTAGCAATTATTTTGCTGTGGACACAGCCTCTGCTATAGCAATTGCCTTGATGACATTTGGTACCATGTATCCCATGAGTGTCTACAGTGGGAAAGTACTACTCCAGGTAAGGCAGCCTCACAAATCAGTGGATTTTGTGGTTTTGGTTTTGTTAAACGTCCTCATTTTAGAAAAACCCTTTAAGATCTGTTTTAAGCTTGAAAATAGGAACTGTTCCAATGGGAATTTGTGATGTGCCAGAAGAATGTTAAGTGTAGTGCAAATATGCTTCATAAAGTTGTAAGAATTAAATGAAAATGCCATTGGTCTCCTGTGTGGGTAGACCAGACTTAAAGGCTTTCTTACTTAACAGGGCCAGTTAATTTTTATTATAACTTTTGTCTTTTCTTTTCCTCTTCTTTTTGAAGACAACCCCACCTCATGTGATTGGCCAGTTAGATAAACTTATTAGGGAGGTAAGTCGATGTATAATACATAGCACAGTGTGTTCAGATAATAAGCATTCAGGAATGTGAAGAATTTTTCTGAGTAATCCAAGAAGTTCATTAAAATTATTTTTTTTAAAATTTTTTTTAGCTGCATGTAGAAAATATGAATCTTGCTTTCCAAGATTAATAGTGTCATTTAGGTATCTGGAACAAATCTGTCTAAGTAGCGCAGGCTGTTTTTATTTAAATTTGAGCTACCACTGAAGTGGTTTACAAATGTGAGTTGAAGGAGGAAAAGGAGTACAGGCATTTGTTGAATTACAGCATATCAAGTTGAGAACATACTGCAATTTGGCAGCAAGAGTTACTTGAAATAAGTTCCTTAAACCTTTTTTGATGGATCTGGATGTTTAAGGGTAGCAAAAGTGCCGTAGATAAGCATTAGTGACATTAACAGGCATCACCTGTTCTGTATATGGAGCTTTTATTTCACTACTGAAAATTATTTGTTATTCAGTTATGTATAAAAGTACGTTTCCAAAGAGATTTGAAACTTCTAATTTATTTTCATATTTGTGGATGTTTGTAAAATTAGGTTTCAACTTTGGATGGGGTGTTGGAAGTTCGAAATGAACATTTCTGGACATTAGGTTTTGGCACTTTGGTAAGTTACGTCTTTATTTTTCTAGCCTTTTAAAAAAAGTTGTCAGATGCTACTTTAATTTTTTAAATTTAAATAAAGTAAGATATTTCTTCTGAAATATTAACTGTAAAAAAATTTAATGGAGTCAGTACTCAGTCCTTGTGCTTTATTGCAAAACTTCTCTTCCCGTCCTTTATATATTTTTAAAGCTTTGTTACTCGTTAATGTTACTAATGTATACTGCAGTTCTGGCTTAAAGAAAGCATTTTTGCAACTGTAGAATTTCTCTCATGTTTTGGCAGTGAAGAAAATCACAAACAATAGAAAAGACGTTTTTCAAAATGGTGTGTTAGTGTAAATTGTCTAGGAAGAGAGAAGAAAACTCTAACCCTTAAGGCACCAAAGGTCTACAGCAGACAGTAGAATCATATATTTTCAGCATTTCTAGGGGAGAAGGTAGAACAAAATAACTACAGTTATGTACCAATAATTCTGTAAACTGAAAGAAATGAAGGGGTATTTTTTGTGATACAGAATGATCACACAGAACCTGGTTATTCCTAAGTTGATGTAGGTATGTTGTGACAGCTGGAAAAAGACTCTTAGAATATATGTTTACTGATTTCTTCCAGTATGCTGCACTTCCTAAAACAATGAAAAAGGCAGTGGTTCTCATTTTCTGATGTAAAAATAGCTTTCAGTTTACTGTTCTGCCACTTATGCCTAAATTTGGCATATGAGGTTTGTCTGTGCTTTGTTCTTCTTTTGAGCCATTTTTCTGCCCAGTTGTTGCCTTTCCTGCCATCACATGTTGTATTGTCTAGTCTGGTTCTAAGACTCACTTTTCCTGAATGATGATCTCGATACGTTCATAGGAGAGCAACACATTAGGAAAGATCAAAATGTATCCTGTAAGAACGTTCTTAATTTAGTCAGTAGTCTCCACTGCAAAAGGTCTTTGTATGATTCTCTGCAGGATAACTTACCTCTTCTTGAATGCATGTGGGGAATCTTTATTGGAGTAACAATTAACAGCCAACTTGTTTTTATCACTTTCTAGGCTGGATCGGTTCATGTCCGAATTCGGAGAGATGCAAATGAACAAATGGTACTTGCCCATGTTACTAACAGATTATACACATTGGTCTCTACCTTGACTGTTCAGATTTTCAAAGATGACTGGATCAGACCTACGTTATCATCTGTGCCTATTGCAAACAATATTCTGAACCTTTCGGATCATCACATTATTCCAATGCCATCTTTGAAAGCTTCTGATCATTTGAACCCTGTTACGTCCACTCCAGCTAAGCCAAGCAGCCCACCACCAGAATTTTCTTTTAACACACCAGGCAAAAATGTGAGTCCAGTCATCCTTTTAAACACTCAGACAAAGCCCTATGGATTGGGCTTTAATCATGGATCTGCACCCTACAGCACTGTACTCAATCAAGGACTTGGAATACCAGGAACGGGAGCAGCTCAAGGATTCAGAACTGGTTTTGCAAACGTCCCAAGCAGATATGGAACAAATGCTCGTGGTCAGCCCCGACCATAATAAACACCATTATTTATTGTACTTAAGGGTATTGACTTAATTCTTTTATTACCCAATTTTTATAAACATTTGGAATGTCAAATCATTCTAAATGTCTGGGAACAAGTGCATTGTTCATATTCATGAAGCAGTTAAATAGCAGTTTTTTTCTTCACATCAGCAGTAGCCTGTGTAATGCCACAGATATTTTCCAGACTTACAGTACTTTACAAGTAGTTTTTATAGGGTGTCTATTTCTACTCATCTTTTTTATCCACTTTTCTTCATTTATCCAAGAATGTATTGAGATACAGCACAACTTCATAAGAGAATAAAATTGTAACCAGCTAGCATTTTTTTTCTGATGAGAATTAGTTACTGAATGCTGAATAGCTGAGAGAATAGGAAATGGCAGAAATACAAATCCCAATTTTCAGAGATGTTTGATTGCTATATTAAACCATGTTTGGGCCAAATCACAGTTAATTTTTGGTTGCAAAAATCCATCAAAATTCATATTGTAGCCATTGTGAAGACAATCTGGCGTTTCAGATTGTAATTAATTTTGTGAGACGATGTTTTTACATTTTCTTTGATGCTTTTATAGAAATTCAGATGGTTCAGCAACCATATTCTAGTTGTAAGTATTCCATACTCATCTCTGATATTTCTTACTTTGGTTTAACTGCAAAATTATTTAGCAATATACTGGGAAATAAAATACTTAAAACTTAAGATTTTACAAGCACCTCTTTTTTACAATTAACCCTTTTACAGGGATACAGAACAGATGACTATTGTTTCTGAAGCCAGTATTTCATTTTTGACTATGGAGAGTATTCTATGATTTGATTGTGACTTTGTATTTTCCTCTTTGTATTTTTTCTGTAGTTCCAGGGGGAAAAGTAATTTATTTATATTCCTGTTTTATATCCAGAGTACAGGTCAGTGATCACTGACAGTTCATAGTCACTGCTGGAGTGCTTAACCTTTTGCGCACACTTGGAATGAGACCACTTAACTTGTCTTCTGCTTTTGCATTACTGTTCTACTGTACACCGAGGTGTCCATATTTCTCCAGGGCCTTTCTCAGAGAGCTCTTCCCTCTCATTGCTGTCTTCTCCTTCTCTGCTCTGACAACAGGGAAAGGCCTTTTAGAAATACTTCAGGTTTTTTTCTGTTCCCCTGTGCGATATCTGTGTTACAATTGCTCCTCTTCACATTCTTCACCATCTCTTGGCCGTCTAGGAATGGATTGCTCATTCCTGTTGTTTCACTTGCAACTCAGGGTGCTATATATCGGCTTCCACCTTGTTCATCTCTATGCTGAGTCAGTCTCTTAATTTCTGTGAGGTGGTTACGTGGAGTTGTAGTATCTCAGGGATTCCAAAGATACTATGTTACCTGAAGATAATGGCTTTGATAGAGAAATCTTTCTCATGTAGATCTGAGTGGAGAAAACAGCCTTCATTTGAATTTTAAAGATCTGTGGCCTCTTCACTGGCTGAGGATTTCTTTTTCTGTGTAAGAACACTGCATTCCTCTTTTTTTCTTTCTCCCCCCACCCCCCACCTGTATTTCTTGAGCCAGTGCTTGAAGGAGGTAGTCATTCTTGCAAAAACAAGGTGACATTCTGCATGATGGAGATGTATCTTGTGGGGATGTTTTAGGCCAAGGGTAGTGTCCAGACTGTCACTGGGACACTGTCCATGTAAGCTACAAGTAGGGAATCTAGTTCTGTACTTCATTTGCAGCGAGAGTGAGAATTTCATTGCTCTGTTAAAAAATGTAATGACCTGGGAAATTTCCATTTAAAGATTACAATGAAGAGACAATAATTGGCTCCGTTTCTATGAGGTCAGTGTTAACTCAATAATCACCTCTGGTTCATTATCCTGTCTTTCTCTGTGTCTATTGCATGTTCCATTGCTGCATGGAAATTCACTGAAGTACAGAACACTTGAACAGATTCTCTGTACCTCTTGGGTGCTGAACTAGACTGCACTTCCTACAGCATCTGCAACACCTTAGAGCCAGCAGAATGTTTACAATATACTACTCTTGTGTGGCCTGTTTAAGAATTGTTCCTTATTCCAGTTTCATCATCAAACACATGCCCTTTTTCTGATACTTTCAATACATTGTATTATATTGAATGCATGCTTACTTATTTTTAGTAGAAAATTAAATCTCCATTTTATTAAAAAATGAAGCTGATCTTTGATTTAAAATGAGAAGGGAGGGTGAGAATCCCAGAATTCTGAGTGCAATATAATCACTTTAACAAAAATATTTTTTTGAGTGATTGTTTACAATATATATCATATGTGCAGATGATAAAGATTCTTTTAGATATTAGAACAGCTTTTTAGCTGCTTTATTGTTATGAATATATTAAGAATATTTGTTAAATCAGCACAGAGTAAAATGTCTCCTTTTATATGAGGAAAATAAAATCAGTGTAATTCTTAAATGACAAGGAGAAAGTGGTAATTTGTGTACAAGATTTTAGAGTTATCTTTGTATATATATATGTTGTTTAAGGGTTGCTCTTGGGTGATACTTAAGTCTCAATGAGCAGGTATGTCAAACTTCAGAACTGTTTTGCTGGGTCTACTACCAATGTAGACTGGGTCCTTGGAATAATTCTACAGAAAGTGTTTTTTATATATTTTGTCTTTTCTAACTGTGTTTTGCTATTAAGTGGTCACAATCTAAAGGTTTATTTGATACATAGTGAGTAAGAATTGCTAATTTATATAATCTTCATTCCTAATGCTAGGAATGCTGTCCCAGCTAGAGAGAAAAGAGGACTGATACTCACTGTCACGTCTATGTGCCAGAGTGTTTGGCATTGTTACTCCCTTAAGCTGTTCCAGCTGGGATTGCACAGGATCACATCACTTGTAGGTAAATGCATCCAGCTTTAGAGAGTTTGCGGGGCATGTACCATTATTTAGTGTCAGAGTCTTTCAAGGAGAAACTGCCTTGTTCTGAAATACACGGAGCCAGAGCACCTATTACAGGACAAATAACTTCCATAATATGGGGTTTTTATCAGCTTTACATGTTGAGTGCTGGCTCTTGAGCTCTTTCTGTTCTGCATTCCCTTTACCCAGGTGGTAACCACAGACACCTTTGGCACACAAAGCCAGTGACAGCCTTTTGTGGGTGGTAAATTGTTTTTTATTCCCTTCCCCTTGACTGAGATGTGACAAGTCCATTTCAAGGAGAGAACCTGTGCAGCAATTGTGCTGATTAGATTAGCTGAAGTTCTCCATTGATTTCTAACCCTTGCTGCCATCATCCAACAGGGAAGGAGAAATTATCTGGGCATAGGTTCTTCAGCATAAAGCCTCCCTCTGAATTCTGAAGTGATTATCTGTCCTGTGGTTGTCCAGATCCTATGGATCTGGATATTTAGTCATATTCAGTGTTGAAACTGAGAGTAGAAAAGATACCAGTCCTGGTCTCTTGTATTTTTTGTTTTCTGGGCATTTTATCGAATAGCTTTGACTTTGTCCTACCTGCTTGTTCTCCCCTGCCTTAATACCAATGAGAACCCACCTTGTACCACGTCTGCTTTACTGACTACTTCTTGTGCTTTTGAGAGCTTAGATTCTTGGATTCGCATGGTTACTTGGTTCATGTAAGTTTTCATTCTAGCAATTATTTTTTAAATGAATGATGGATCATATAAATTGTTAAGATGATGACCCTTCCCTCTTTAAATAAACCTTTCTAGGGCTTGCATCCAGTTAGGAGATGGCCCTCTTTTCCTGTACCAAAAAAAACCCCCAAACCCAAAACCCAAGGGGGAAGGAAAAAAAAGCAAGCTTTTACATGTTTTCTTCATATTTTGAGAAATATTGAATCATATTACAGCAGCCTGTATCTCATTTCCTTGGATTGAGTAAACATAACTCGAGAGCTCTGTGCTCAGACAGTAAAAAGTTAGTGACAAAATTGACATGATATGGTGTACTACATGGTTAAATTATGGTTTCAACTAAGTCTTAAGAGAGATTTTTAAAAACCCAGGCTTTTCCCAGTTATAACAACCCTCTGATCCAACATTTCACAATGAAGTTTTAAGTTAACTTTTCAAATTCTCAAAGAGGCAGAGTAGCAGTCCACACTGCAAATGTGCACTGCATTTTTCAGAGGTCCTGCAAAGTATGAAATACCACAAGAGTTCACCAAAACAAATCAGCCACATGAATTCATGTTTAATATTTCTATATTTAGCCATTCTGTTACCTTTCTTTGCCACTTAGGAGGGTGGGGAAGATGCCTTATACTGCTCAAAGTATTCAAACTTCAGAAGATTTAATGTGGGTTTTTAGACTATTTTCTCATGGGATGCAGTAGAGGAGAATATGATTGCAAAGAGTTCAAGAAGCTTTGATATATTTACACAGATGTACAGTAATACCTGAAAATAAAGACATCTGTGTAATTTTTTAGAATTTTCATTGTATTCTATTTCAGAAGTTGCAGAAGTTTCAGAAGTTTCTCACCAATGTTAAAATGAGAGGAAAACACAAAAAGCTTTTGTTACATCTTGAGGTACCAAAATCAGATTGAATTTAATTTTCAAGCTATACTGTAATAGTAAAATTTTACAAATTTTCATTGCTGTAAATACATATTTCTGTTACAACTTTATAATGTGGATGTAAGTATTTTCTTAGGCTCCAAAATGTTTGCTTTAGGAAAATGGTAAAATACAGGCCAAATCTGCCATGCCTACCATTCCGTGGCTTACCTCCTTTTTAAGTCTCTTTGCTCAGGGTAGAACTTTGTAGGGAAGAAGTTTGGAGCAGTAAAATACTGATTTTTTTTTTTTTCTCTCAGTTAGTCTTCTACCAGTTTGATATTTTTATTTTTTTTCTTAAAATGCTCTCATCCTTTTCTCACCAGTGGAAACCATAATTCTGTCAGTAGCTTTTGGATATTGTTCTTCTGGCTTTCACTGATCTCATTCCACGCTTTCTTTTTGCCAGTGTTACACTAAATCTATTGAATAATTCCAGTAAGGAATGTGAAAGCACAGGGTTGTTGAATTGTTATATTTTTGGTGCCTAAACTGTTGTCTTGCTTTTAATAACATTTTATTTTTGATAGCACTTTGCCTTTAAAATTGTATTTAGATAAACTATAGTTTCTGAAGTGATCACTTTCCTAGTATGATTATTTCTGTTGTAGTCTGTATCAAAAACAGCAGGTGGGTGGTGTTTTGGAGTTTTTTTGGGTCAAATTGCGAATGATTCTCACGTGACTGAATGGGGTGTACTGGGGCATTGCTCCCACACACCACCTGATCTTCTGTTTATATCTCCTGTGTTGCAGTCAGAGCTCAGGGAAACCCCCACATACCTTCCTGTTAGCATCACCCTGCACTGCCCTTCTCCATCAAAGAGTATCCAACAAACGACAGGGACAAAACTCAGTTTGGGTTATTGCTCTGTTTTCTGCTGGCCAGCAGTCTGCAGAGAGGAACCCTTGCAGCCACCTTTGCAGGGGAAGGAGGAGAGGGACCAGAGAGGATTAAAAACCACATCTGTGTGTCAGGAGTTCTAGCAATTCATATCAGCATGAGGTGGTTTATTTCAACCCAAAGTAGAAGTCTACTATAGTGTGATTTTTGCCTCTTTTGATAGCATGGTGTAAATTTCCGTAGCTGAATGCTGCAAAAGTTGGTCACACCTTGTAAAAACTGTATCATACAATTAAGTCACGAGGCATTCCCTCCTGGGATCATAATATGTGACAAAAACCAATGATAACAATCTGGAAAGATTCTGAGGCTTTTTTTTATTCAGAGATAAGACATGGAAAGATCAAATTCTTTCCAGGCTGAACTAGTTCTTATTTAATGGTGTCTTATTTGGCTACATGGACAATTGGCCCAGGAACAGCTGAATCAATAATCAGTGTAGCAAGAGCTATCATATTTTTCTTCACCTTGGTACTCTCCAATGCAATTAAATAGCAAATGTGAAGGTGGGCAAACAGTATTGTGAATGGAGTACAATTTGTTGATATTTTGTCTGTCACAGGTTGAGATATTCCAGTACAAACACTTGCAGGATTTTGTTGAGATTGTCGATAGTGGCTTTGTCAAGGTTTTCTTCTGTGTCCTCCATGGTATGCCATACTGCAGGAAAAGGGGATGGAATCAGATGCAGGACTGGAACCCCTGTAGAAAGGAAAATGAAATTTGGAGAAGAAATATTGGAGAAGTTCTGTTAAGCCAACTGATACATCACCATTTAGCAATACACACAGGTGACTACTCAATAAGCTTGCTTTATAGGGTGTGTCACTGCAGCTTCCTTTTAACTTGTTTTGATGCTTGTGACTGCATCCCATCATTAAAGAGTGTGTTGTGTAACGTTATCACCTTCCTTTCCTTTGAATACTTTTCCCTCTTTTTTTTTTAAGTAATCTGTAGCTACTTGTTGTTGGGGTTTTTTTTTAAATTCTTTGCATTTTGTGTTTAGGAGCTATAGAAGGACAGAGAAAATCACTGCAGCTCCTCAAACTGAAAACCGATTACCATGTTTTTGTGAAAGTGTTAAGACTGAACATTTTTGAAGCATTTTTTTAGTTCTCTACATAAATGGTAAAACAGGTTGTCTTTTTTTTACTCTGTAAAATAGAGCCAGTGTTACCCTCAGATAAAGGAACTTCCACTTGAAAGGACTCTATCACTGCATACGTGTGTGTGTGTGTGTGTATACATATATATATATATATATATATACACACACATCAAGCCACCTATATGTACTGCAACTTTAGCTAAAAGAGGAATTAAATCAGTCTTCTGCTTCCTAATTGCTTTTGGGAAGGAGTATTGCTTTTTTTTCTCAGCCTCTTTCCAGTTTTACTGCATTTTCTCTCTGGTTTTTCAGCTGCATACCACTAAGGAGTCCATTTTTTTATTAGGTGTTACATTATTCGAAAAGGTTTTGAGGTGTAGTCACTGTTTTCCCCTATTGGCTTTTCCTGTGTAGGATTTTTATATCCCTGGATATGCATATGATGGCCGTGTTGGATTTGTTGGACCTGGGCCCTGCCTTGGTGTGAAAAATGAAAGATTTGTGGAGTTGAAGGGCCCTTGAGCAGGACACAGTAAGCAGAGCTCAGTGAAGAGGGCGCTTGATTAGAAGTGGAGAGGTGCAGCTGCCCTTGTGTCTGCTTCCAGAGCTGTGTGCACATTCTGCATTACTCAGTAGTTGACAGACCATAAGCAGTGGTAAAATTAGGGGCTGGATATGAAGATACCTCCCTCCTTTCCTAGGGAAACACCCTCTTCATTGAACTAGTGTTGCATTCCTTTCTGGTTAACCCTTCTCTAGCAATATGCTTCTTGTAGTCCTTGCTGTACTGTAGAAAACTTCAGTCAGAAGAGTTCACTAATCTACCCTTATTTGGCCCACCTTAGTCTTGAAAGCACTCTGCTGAGTGGAGCAGGGTCACTTAACTTTGTAGGACATTACTGCAGACAGACATTTCCATTCTCTCTGTACCATTGAAGCTCCAGCAAAATGATGATAGGTATGTTCTATTGCAGCTTTTGTTCAGGTATGCTTTTCAAAGCTGTAAAGTTGGATTCAGAAGCCTCAAGCTGGGGCAAATAAATAAGCTTGAAAAACAGGAGCATATGCACTTGCTCATTCACTAAATGATGCATTTCTTATTGAAATATACTTCAAAATATAAGAATTTACGGTACCTCTTAATAAAAATGGAACGTGATCATCTTCAACCAAGCCTCGATGTAAAGTACTCCTGAAATACTGACTTGCAACAGGATGGTTCTTCAGCAGATTCATGTTGTGTAGCTCTTGCTCTGTAATGCACAATGAAAGTGATTATTACAATTTTTGGACAATGAGGCATGTTAGCATGTTTGAATTATTTTTCCTCTCACATGGAAGCTTTTTCCATCAAAGAAGAAAAAGGCAGTGGTGACTAAACAGTGATTGTTACATTTGTTTAATACTTGGAAGACCTCAAGATTGGTGCTATTAACAATCATTTTACAGAAGTGAGAACTAAAACAGAAGTGAAGCAGTTGCCAAGAGTCACAGAGTAACAATCAGTAATAGAATCTGTTTTGTTCCTTCCAAATGTCTGAGAGTCTTCCTCAGTTGTTTTATTAATTAAATATCAAAATCTTCATATAGGTTTAAGATGAACCAAATTTCACATTTACATTGTCAAATATTATTACTGTAAACCAGAAAGTTAATCTAAAAATCTGATTTACAGGATTTAATACATTCAGAAACTACTCACTAGATTTTGAAATTCATTCAAAGCCTAGATCCTTCTACTTACCAATTGCCTGAAGCCTCTGAAACCATCGAAAAGTGTTTGGAAAATAATTGGGGAAGACTGGGTTTGGTGCACCAATTAAATCCAGTAGTACAAACAGGTCCTACAGAAGAAAGAATCTTTAGTACAGAACAATTTCCTACAACACCAGCAGCAGCAGTGAAACCTCTTGGTTTCCTGTATAGGTCACAAGCAGGTCTTTGCTAGCTCTGGCCAAAGATCTGGCTTTTCTACCATGGTGCCTGAGAAGAATTCACTAGCAGAACCTGATTCCAATCCAAATCAGACATTTTGCTGTCTTTCCAAGGAGGGAAAAGACAGGCTATTTCCCTGTTCCTCAAGCTGAAGCAGGCTGCATAGCTTAGTGTGCAATATGTGTGTTATATCTCTTTAAAAGAAAAACTATGGTAGGTGGGGAGAAAGAAGAGGAAATTGCTTCTTCCCCTGAGAACAACAAAGTCTGTCAAGGGAAAGACATTTTATGAGTCACAAGAAGCAGTGACAGAAGAGAAGTGCCTCAGCAGTAAACAGGGAAAGTAGAAGGGAACAGACAACCAGAATGTTAGTAGGAATCAAAGGAAAACAGAGGTTGCTGTAGCTTTGTACTGAGCTAGGGGAGATTTGTTCATAAGCCAGTACTGCTTGTGCTCTTTCCTTATCACTTTGAATTATCTTTTCCTGAAGAAGGTGGGTATCTCAGTTTATACTCTAGTAAATTTGTGTAATTTGACTTTTCTATAATGATTTCTCCTCCTCATACTTGCATGCAGCAGGTCTAACCACCTGAAAAGCTCTTGCCAATTCTCTATCATATTTCATAATGTTTCCAGAAGCCCGCCTCTTCCTTTAACTTTAGTGGGGTTGTGGTTTCTTGGGAATTTGGCCAGTTACCTACTAAGTAAATATTTTTAAAAATGCCATTTACAATTGTTCGTTACAGTTGAAAGCCACTTACTATGCCCTGCAGCTGGTTTGTGGTTGTTGAACCAGGTGGGTGTGGAGTAGATACCATTTTCTGAGCTAAGTGTTGAGATCCATAGAGGGAATCAGAAGGGGACCACCGGACAAAGGCTTCTTCACCATCAAAAAAAATGAGCTGAAGTGAAAGGTCTGGTCTTGATGCTGAACTGGCCTGTTGGAGGAAGTTAAAAGTAAAACAACCGATTCTGGCCAGAACACTAAATAAAGGGCAAATACTGTAAATAACACTAATATAAGTAACACGAATAAGGATGTATTTTCAAGGTTCCCTATGCAAACCTTCCTTTGGCAGTTATTACAGTGTAAGAGTGGTAGTGATCAGTCAAGGTAATTGTTATTTATCTAACACAGTGACACATTCTCCAGTCTTGTATCATTTTGGTTCTGGATAAAAGTTTCATTTCTGACTTTGGAAGACGTGAGCTGTGCTGAGACAGATCTACAAAACCAGGTAGCAGCAACATTATCTCAAATAATGAGGAGACATGCCAGTAACAACACCTGATGGGAGTGCTAATATTATTATTTGATTGCACCACAAGGATTAATATAATTGCTACAGCTGTGCATCAGTGGAGGTGAATTATGCATTTGTCAAGTTGGTGGTTCTTTGAGACCTTTCTTTTCATTCAGGGGAACTTGCAATCACTGAGGCAACTTTACCCTAAACCAAAGCAAAGAGAGTGGATAGATACATCTTTCCCTTTCAACAACCAAAAGTATAACAGCACTAAAACCTGAGAATATATCACAAAAAAGACATTTGTATGAAATTTCTTCCAAGTGTAGAAGGAGTCTACTATCTGAAGCCTTGTTTGAACTGTCAGCATTTCCTAATAATCTACAGCATGGCGAATCCCAGTCTGGTTCCACTAAATGAACAGTTTTGGGAACTATGGTCTTGACAGTTGCTATAAATATTTTAACCCCTCTATGAATTAACACTACTTCAAGTAAAATTGCATGATGTGGTTAAAAAGGTGGGGTCACTGGCAGCAGTCATGTCCTGTATGGGCTACAACTCCCAAGCAGCTGGAGCTGATCCAATATAAACAGTAGTGGAAAGCTATAAAATGTCGCTCACAGAGGCAAGATGGTATTGATTGTGCTCACAGTGGTATATTGATTTCTCTAATGGCAATGGTTTGTCCTTTGCACATGACAGAGCTCTGTGGACAGCAGTCATTTTGCATTACATTCTGGAGGAACTGTATCAATGCCATTTGAGTTTTAGAAAGTAGTATTTGTGTTATTATTACTATTACTGCTTAACACATTTTAATAATGTAGAGAGATGTCTTTGCCCACTAATTTTAAATTTACTCTACGTAACTGGAGAAACATCAAGATAAAAATCACAACTTCAAGTCAAAGTATAAATGGATTTGGCTGAAAACATAAAGTCTGTTGTGCTACTTTAAGCAAAGCAAAAACAGCATAGCTAATGTATTAAGCAGATGGTTCCCAAAGTATATTTTGTTAACAGACTGTACAAATGGTGGCCTGTGCAAAGTAATTAATTGCCTTTTTGTCAAATGCTGTCATCTTCAATGATAAAACAATTTTCATTGTAAAATGATGTATTAGCAGAGAAAAATGCCAGTCTTTAAAGTCAGTGTGCAGGTTGTTTCATAAATAATCACCAGGCAAATTTATCTTAAATGAAGCTTCTGAATGAAAACATATGTATTACAGGAGTGTTTTGTTCTGTGATTAAAAATATTGGCATATTCTTAATCTTCTAATTCTTAAATATTCATATATCAGAAGGTGCCAAATCAGTTTCTGGCAGCTACTGTTGACAAGTAATCGTAATACCTGAGCTGAGTGTACTCCTGATGACACTTTGTAGAGCATCCCTCACCTTTGAGAGACCTTTCCTGTGAAAGCTCTGTATGTGTATGAGAATACTGAACCAGTAGATGGCACTCGTGAATCCCCAACCCTACAAATTTGTAGTCCTACAAGCTTTAAGAGTTTGTAGGCTTAACAGATTTTTGTGCCTAGCAATTGCAGCACTTTGAAGCAGATTTTCGTAGCATAGGTAACACAGACTGATAACATTATACTTATTTAATAAATAAACTATTCAAATTGGTAAAAAAAAAGATAAGAAACGAAACTTGAAATTCTTATGGGATGCGGGGACCTGAGTGTGACTCTTCTGCACAACAATTAGTTCATCTGTGTCCCAAAGCAGAATACAACTGAGAGATTTCTGCAGGATTCAGAATGCAACAACAATCTCTGCAGGATTCAGAATGCAACAAAACTTTGTCAATGACCCTATGTCAATGAATATGATAGGAACTTCTGAGTAGGGTTCTGTGCCTTTTAGATAGAAAGCATTATATCTTTCCAAATCTATGAAACATCTATTATTCATGTATCATTTATTTTTGTATAGTCTATATTTATATAGGTAACTTTTAGATATCCACCCTTTTTATAAGAAATTTTAATGTGATAATGTACTTTATAGAGTAGTAGATACTGATCTCTGTTTGTTCTTGGAGTCAGTGGGAGATTTATTACAGGCACAGCAATCGGAGAACCCAGCATGCAGGCTATGGAAAAGAATGTGGAAATGCCCTGAGGCCTGTTGCAGTTGGAAAAGCAAATGAAAATGAAACAAAAAAACCACCTTGATTAACTGAAGCTTGTTATCCAGGGCACGTGCCAGCTCCAGTATCATAGCACAAGGCACAGCTGAGTCAGTTGCTCCTACAAACACTCTGTCCTGCCATTGTTGTCCAAAGAATTTTGAGTCATAGTGGCAAGCAAGTACCAGATGGCGTTTTGCAGAGGGGTCGAGAGTGCTGATAATATTTGAAAATGTTTTATATCCATATGGTGTGTATCTCTGAAATGTGTCTTCTTCAACTTCCCAACCAGCCTTTAATGTTTGAAGACGATGCTTGATATGCTGCAATTATAAAAACCAATCAGATTAATATTCCTTGCTTCAGAAGGATGTTGCAGACAAATTGTAATTAGCTAATTAATAGTGGCTCTTATTTCTGTAAGTTCATTGTATTTTAAAGGATCAACTTCATAGCAAAAAATGTAATTTCACTGTATAACTTGGCTACCTGACCCTTTGACTGACTCATTTGCTTTTTATTTCTTCTTTTCGACCCTTGTCTTTGGAGTGTGACGGTGTTTTGAATGATTGCCAATTATTATGACACATTAAGATCTTGATCTCTGAAGTTTTCAGGCCAGTGTCTTTTTCAGGTGTAACTAGAGCAGATTTCATGTTAACATCTTCAAATCTTAACTCAGATGTGCCCTTAAATGTAAAGTCAGAATTGGCTGCAGAGACCTTGTTGTGGCTGTTAAGACAATTACCACACAGAGATGCCACAGCAGTATAAGGAAAAAAAAGCTCTTTGGTTTGGTTGGTTGGTGTGAGGTAGTTGGCCTTTTTAGTTTCTGTGTGAAATCTGCCTTTCAAGTGACATAAATTGTTTACAAGACCATAAGAGATGGGTAGATTCCTTTAAATTAAAGAAAGAATTAAACATTTCAGAACAGTGTTTTAAAAATGAAATTCTGTAAGTGTAGCTGACTTAAAGATAAGAATTAAGACAATCTATAAAAGAAATCATTCATTTTAGTTATCTTCCTACCTAAAGACAATACCTCTAACAATCCCAGCTATACTTCAACCAGAGTTCTGGCTAACTCATACTAGAGGAACATCTCTGTTTTTCTGTTGAGCAACTTATTTTTATGGGTCCCTAGAGTGCTTCTTCAAGGCAGATTCCTCTCTCCCTTAAAGTAAACATTAGGAAAAGCCTCTAAGGGGAAAATAGACTTTGAAGACTTGTTCTGCTCTTACTGAAATCAGTAGGAATATTGCCATAGATTTTAGTGCTAGAACAAACTTCCGTTTTGTTTGTGGTCACCCTCTGAAAGCTTTTACAACACTGTATGGGCTATCAGCTATCAGTAGGCAGAGTAAAGGATGTCTGTCAAGGATTAAGGGGACTATGTAAGCCTGGATGGAGTTCTCAGCAGCCTTTTCCCTTAAAGGAGTCTGATGCTTTTTGTGTCTTAACAAAGAAGTGTCATCCATTTCAAACTCTGTTTTTGTGTTTTGACAATAGGGGACTCTTCTTTTCTTCCTTTGGTGTGGGGTCTAATTTAATACATGCTGTTACCTTGTAACAGGATGATCCTATTCTGAACATGATCTGTAGTCTTCTAGCCTAGGCTCAGCTGGTTTTTTGTTTTTCTCCCTTTTCCTCCTTTCATTTGGCTGCCTTCCAGGGTATCACTAAAGAAACCACAAAACTAAATCTACAGACACATGCACACGCACACACAAAGCATAAAAAGGCTGCATTTTTCCAGTCTACAAATTGCAGAGTGGCAAATAAATTTATTGTAGTTAGGGCTGTCTTAGAGCTGTTGAGTCACTGCCTGAAGGGTAGATGAAGGCTAGAGAGATGATGTGAATGTCTTCTAGTAAACTCAGCTGTACCACTGTCTCCCACTTGGCTAATGTAATCCAGAGCCAGCACAGACCCTGTCCTGAAGATGCCCACACTGTGAGTGCAGAGCAGAGGTGCCGACAGGGCAGCGACCCAGTTGTGTGGTAACTTCTTGTGGCTCAAAGACAATGTGCTGCAGCCTTTACTGCCTTGGGGCCAGCTGCAGTCTGGGTTTGCTAGCCCAGCACTAGGACACTGCTGTGCTTGGGCCAGAGGAGCTGGCGTGGTTCATGGGCCAAGGCTGCACTTTGTCGTGCTGGCCATTTAATCTGCCTGCCCCTTTGGGCCCCTCTGATCCCCCTTTGTGTTGATACACCCATCTGAAGCAACACTCCAGGGCACCGTAACAGCACAGGACAGGGCCTCTCCAGAAAAAGTGGTGGGGGGATCATTTATTTCATCCCAAGCATGGTCTCAGGTTTGAACCAGTGGCCAAAAACCTGCTCAAGTGAGGGAAAGGACAACCATCGTGTTGTACTTTGGGTACCAAACCTGGGGCAAGCTTTTTAATTTAAAACACGATTTTTAAAGAAAATATTTCTTTTTAATCACGCTATGCAGCCCTGGAAAATAATGTCAGCTAATGTGCAAGCTGTGTCATGTAGGCACTATGCAGTCTAGACCTGAACAATGATAGAGTTCATCCTACTGAATGAAAGGAATGTGACTGTCACTTTATTGGGGGTCACCAAAGGCATTACCAGAATATAAATAATAATAATATATAATAAAGATGTTCTTAGAGGTTTTCAGGAAGTGTTGTCTTACCTGTCGCACAATGTAATTTCCTGGTGATCCCGGGTATCTTTCTATCAGGATAGGGCGCAAATCATTCTCCCACATTTCAGAAACATCTGTGTTGGCCACAACTTTTTGAATAGCATCAGAACCTAAAATTCTTGGTTGGTGAGAATACTGTAGAAGGTAGAGAGAAGAAAGACCGCTTTAACTATTACTATTACTTTTTAACCATAGTTTTCTTCAGAATTACAATAAAAGTGATATATTGTGCTACTTTGATTTACTCCCAACAAAAAGTAATTAAAAAAACCCTTTTCACTCAGAAATGATTGGCTTCTCTATCTTTCATTTCCATGCGAAAATGCTAGTATTGAAAGTATGGGAGAAAGTTTTACCTACCGGCTAGCTGTAAAACCTCAACCTATGAAGGGGTTCTCTGTTTCCTAATATCTTAATTCTACATGTCATGTCTACAACCACGCCACCTTCAACTGAGGTTTCTATTGAAACACCAGCAGCTTTTTTTCTAGTAGTAATAATATTTAGCTTTATGCTGTGTCTGTGTTTTAAGATGCCGTACTGCAAAGAAATGCCTAAGATAACTCACTCCCAGAGGGAGCGAACTGTGTGATTGTGGCCTCTGCCCACAGTGGCAGTGTAAGTGTGACTGCACAGAATGCTGTGGCTCCTTTGGGGCTAGCTGGGGCATTCGTTAGCTTGGTGACACATGGGTTAACCTCAGAACCGACAGCTTGTCTCCTGTGACAACCACTAGTACATGAGCTACCTCCCCAATGACTTCCTTTCTGTTGCCCAAGCGCAGGCCTTTGGGGCTGTATCAGATGACCCAGAGTGCTTGAGACATCCTTATGTAGCTGGCCAATGCACATCTTTGATGTGCAAGAGCCCTGTAGTGCTCTGGAATGGTAGCTGAATGCCAGGTGGGATTCCTAAGGACATCTCAAATGTCCCTTTATACACCAGGTTTGAACCTATCTGATCTCTAGCAATTGTCTTCTCAGAAACTTCCTGAGCCACTACTGTTTTTATAGATTCCTATTTCAGGCCCTGTCATATCCATTCCTCATTTATATCACAGGGTCTTCCCTCTACTCCTGTCTTTCTCCTAATGAAAAATACTGCTCTGTTTATTTGCTCTTTGATTGGAACTGCCTCACATGACTGATCAGACTTGCTGTCCTTCAGTGTACCTTGTCTACATCATCCTTTCTGAGATGAGCAAAAGGAGAGAAACTGTAACATGAGCACACTATACTTTATACTGTAGGACAATGGTAAATTTTATTTTATTCTTTTTCTTTCTTCAAACTGTTTAACAGCTAATTTGCTTTTGGGCTGCTCCTGCATCAAACTGACATTTTCATAAATGTTTGTACTCTAACCCTATCATCGTATGGGTTAACAAAAAATAATTCACTCTCCTTTTCTACTCATGTGTGTCATTTCACATGTGTCTGAAATAACACCTAAAACCCATTACCTGGCCAGAATGTGAACTGACCTCGAGAGTCAGGTATCTTATGATCTGTTATTTTATTGCCCTATGTGATGAATATTGTTTTAAAAATGGGGGTTGCCTCACTATTTTTCTTTTCTACTTCGTGTTTGTACAAGCAAGTACGAGCACAAGTATTTTCTAGACTTCACTGTAAACAATTACTTCTACCCTTCTCTTGTTTCCTAGCCGTTTATCTCCATGTGAACCTTTCCTCTAATTCTCCTTAAGTTTACTAGTGAAATTAAGCAGAGGGGTGACACAAAGACACTGAATCTTATTGTGCCAATTTTAATACAGTGTTTAAAGCTGAATTTTAAGACTGTAAGGACACCAAAATTTAGGATGGGTGGTTAACATTTTTAATGCTAGCCAATTTAGACATAGATTAAAGAAAAATTGTATTTCATCTGATATAAAGATGAACTTTTTAAAGTTTGAAAATTTTATTGTGGAAGTTGCAAAACAGTCTTTTAAAATACTAGAAGATTAATATGGTGGAACTTAGACCAGTGTAGAAGAGACATAGACAAGAGAAAATGTTGTCAGGGAGCTGTTTGGTTTAGGAGGAGCAGGCTGTAAGGCGAGAGAGAAAAGCTAAAGCTATGTACTTCAGAAGAGTGTAGGAGGACAATTTAATTAAGAAAGTTCAGAAAATATGTCTGCAGTTGAACAAGTGAAGAGCATGCCTGGTAATTGGGGTCATTGAATCACTTAGCAAAGAAACATTATTAAAGTAAAAATGCATGAGAATACTTCAAAAGAGAGGAATCAATCAACTTCTAATAATGGAGATATCTTCAAATTTGGGAAGCGAGAGGAATTACAAAAGTGGTTATGAAATAAAAGAGAAGCAAAATAAGATTTGTAAGTGACTCATTCTTTACAGTGTTGGTCAATCCCTATTTTGCCACAACAGGGTGGCAGAACAATCTATTCATGACAGGGTTGTCACTAAGCCTGTTGTACTAAGCTGTATAAAACTGCAAGACTTCAAGTTCTACAAGTAGCTCGGGCTTACCTGTAGGACTTTGAATTTCTGGCTTACGCATCCTTCCAGGGAGAAGGAACAAAAGTTGTTGAAGGACAAGAATTTGATGAGAAAGAGGAAGTTGTTCTTGCTGAGTGTGTGCAGAGGCAGAGGAGTTCAGATGCGATGGCTCTGTGGTTGGATGACACTACTGACAGCACTGGCGAGGAGATTGCCTGGTCAGAATGGAACGGACCAAGGAGTGACGTGCTGGGGCTCAAGGGGGCTGAAAGAAGGAGCACTGGGGCTACATGATTGTTCACTGACCAGTGTGACTAAAGACTTAGCCCCACGTGTTCTTATGTATATACTGTACATGTATGTATACATGTATTGTGTGTAATACAGATGTATTATGTTAGAGATACATACATAGCCTATACATGAGCTATATATATTATATAGTGAGCTATACACACATATGTATGTATTGTAAGACAATTAATTGAACTGAATGGCAGAGTATCTCATTAACGAACAGCCCAACATCGTCTTGAATGGGGGGTGAATAAAATCAAGGAGAAAGGGAATGACTAAGGGGAAGTGTGGAAAGGTGTGAGGGAAGCTTCAATTGACCAGTTTGTCCTGGACTCTGATCTATTGGTGAAGAGAATGGTGCACTGGATTAGTGGAATTCCGTTGCTTCTTGCTGAACTTTGAGTTCAGCTCTTCTACAAACACTTGGGGGAGGGCCCTAGAAATATATTTTCTGTTTGGAAATTCCTGAAATGTTTAGTCGAAAGTGATTTGCAGTTTTATGCTCTCCTATGTTTCACATGGTTTAGTTCTTTATGAATAAAATGTTTCATGATGATGTTAATGTTTCATAATGAACCAATAAGAGCTGCTACACAGAGAAATCTGTGGTTTAAAGCTTACCACTGTTTAATTAAACCTTATCTCAAGATTCTTTTTTTCAGTAGTTCACACACCACTCTAAATTAGACACAATAAAGTATGGGTCTGCAACATATTAGATCATTATATCCTCTCAAAACAATTTTGTACCAGCTATCAGCACCATGCCTACTTGTTTTTCCTACATACGTGTGCATTGCTGCTGGAAGAGCTATTTGTCTTCTCAAACTAAGTCACTGTCCTCTGACTCACTGTAATCACAATGGAAGTTGGAGCACAGTAGAATGTTATAAGGAATATAATTTCAGATTTTGATCCGTCTTGTCCTGTTTGGGTTTGCCCTTAAATTCACTAAACTGCCCCTGACAAAGCTTATCCCTCTTGCTGCC
The DNA here is from genome assembly GCA_013397815.1 of Aleadryas rufinucha. Taxonomy (NCBI): domain Eukaryota; kingdom Metazoa; phylum Chordata; class Aves; order Passeriformes; genus Aleadryas; species Aleadryas rufinucha. Next base: position 212,035 of record VZTH01005543.1, read on the forward strand.
CGGTCCCAGGCGGTGCAAGACGACAAAGCCAAACGTGGGAAGAAGATTTGTTCTCTGCAGCTACCAAGCTCGGGCTAAGAAGGAAGCCATGCCACCCACCCTCACCTGCGGGACCGCGACAAGGGTGACCCCAGCCCGAATTCGCGTTGGCGGCCAGGGCAGGAAGGATGAAGCTGTCCCCCCGCCCAGCCGCTGACCCCTGCCCGCCGGGAAGGCGCTGCCCCCAGCACCAAGGGAGAGGCAAGAAGCTTCTGGCAAAGGCAAACGCGACCCACCTTCTCCAGGGTCCACTGTGCTCCGGCGTCCCTCCCGAGCGCCGGGGGCAGGCAGGCGGCGAGGCACAGCGCCCCGAGCAGCCGGGCAGCGACCCCCGCCATCCCCTCCCTGCGCCTCGCCGAGTGCCGGGGGCTCAAGGAGAGAGCCGGGTCTGTGCCGGCGGAGGTGGAGGCGGAGGAGGGACGGACGGAGGGAGGCACGGAGGGAGAGAGGGCGGGAGGGAGGAGGCTGCCGCAGGAGCGGCGCTGGCTGCTGGAGCCGCAGCCCTGGCAGCCTCTCCGGCAGCCCGCGTTCCCTCCGCGCCCAGCTCGTCCCCGGCAGCGCGTCAGCAGTGCCAAGGGCTGCCTGCCGCCCCCGGCCCCCTCCCCGCTCCCTCCTCCCCCGGCTGCCGCGCCGCGACGGCGGCGCAGGCACTCGTGATTCCCACCGTGGGAAAAGCCGGAGCCTGCGGCTTTGCCCTGAAAGCTGGTTTTGTGTTCCGAGGGGCAGCTCCGAGATGGGCTGTGGCTCGGGGGCCCCGCGTGATCTGTCCGCGTTCGGCACCGGTGGGAGCTCCGGGCGCTGGAATCAGGGAGGGCTCTGCCCGGGCTCCCTGCTGGGAACCAGCCGGGAGCAGCGATCGTGGCTGACGGAAGCTCGGAACGGGTATTCCTGAAGGGTGTGACGGCAAAGACCTACAGAATTGCAAAGGGGTTTAGTATATTATTTTACAAGTTCTTCTTATGATCTTTTCTAGGCCTAAACCAACAACAATACTTGCTAAAATGAATATCCACTCTTCAGGCATTTTAAATTCTGTAACTATACTATCAACTAACAACGAAGCAAAATCTGTGGTGAGGTGGTATTTTGCAGTACACCAATTTAAATTATTAAACCAAAGATACGAGTTTCTGAGCTCATGATCTTTAGGTCATTTGACATCACCGTTCTTGCTCTAGGAAGTTGTAGAAAACATCTGACTGTTCTGCATCACAGATACTCCATTTAAAGTCTTCAATTTTTACATATTTCTTAAAGTTCAGGCTTGATGTCAAAACAAATTAAAAGAAAAAAAAAAGAAGACGAAGAAAGGAAGGAGGGAAGCTGAGGAGTAATCATTTTGCTGCTCATCAGCCTTGTACTGGAAAGCCACATCCTAGTAACTATAGCTTTGCAAGTATTCAAAGTGCCCGCAAGGGTGATGTTAGAGAAATGGAGCAATTTGTGATTTGCAGATTGTTGACCCAGATTTCACGGATTTCCTAGAAAAGCTGGTGGATCTGCCGCCCAGCATACAGATGGCATCTCTGGTGGTCATAGCTTTACTACAGATGCAGCATCCTTCTAGCTGATACTCAGAATGTGGCTGTATCCAACTTTTTTCATATACGGGAAAACAAAGAGTTAATTGAAATTGGTGCTTTCTTTCTTTTTTTTTTTTTTTTTCCAGTCACGAAAGTCCACACATTGCTTTGATAGGAAATTGTTCCAAATTTACATCCAAGCCACTGGTTAATTGGGAGAAATGGGCAATCTTTCGATTACCAAGAAAAATCAGCATGGTTGACAGATTTTTAGACAAAAGCCCCAGCATGTCAGAGATCAAGTCACAGGAAATCAGTCTAAATCCAACTACCAAGATGATGGTGATCCCAACAGAACTACACAATGGAACAAAAATCTGTTGCCCCTCCATGAGATTTCCTGTGGTTGACTATACAATCCAGATGCTGAACAGAATTTCTGGGTGATGTGCCAGGGTTCTCATACAATTTAGCAGAAAAGAAAATAAATACAATAGCTACAGGAGAAATCTGACAATAATATAAACTTGAGTCAGGACTAGCTAACACTGCTTTTCCCTAAGGGATTGTGGTTGCTCTGAGGGTTACAATTATTTGATAGATTACAAATTTGGCAAGTGTAAAGTCAGATTAAGGCAGTGTTAATACCACCTACATGGGAAACACACATAAAAATGTAAGTGCTGGACCAGATGTGTAGAGAGATTTAGCAGGATTTTAAGGGCATTACTCTCAAAATTTGGAGTAGAGATTTCCCCTCTCATAACCACCCCAGAAAGTTCTATATCTATAAAGAAGACTGAGGGAAAAAAAAAAGAATCCATGTAACAGAAATCAGAACACAGCTGAAAATATAATTATGTAACTATTTTAAATATGCACACTTTAAAAAAATTGTGAAAGGTGATGGACATTTTGTTTATCCAGGGATTTATAAAGGAAAAATATATTGCTTAGTCCTGCTCCATACCACCTAATAGGAAATGTGTCAACAAATTGCTTAGTGGTCAGCTGTACTATCATATACATTTTAAATAGTTGGATTACTATTTTGAAAAATCAAATAGATGTAATCAGATGTCATCTAGAGGGGAAAAGAAAAAGGATAGTTTATTTGAAGAAAAGCATAGGCAATCTGTCACAGTATGATCTGTACATCGTCCCTTCCCGTGCCCAGGAAGTGACAGTTGGTGTGACAGTGCCATCTACTGAAGTCCCGATGATCAGTCGATGGAGGCACCGCTGACAAAAACTTTTCCTTCTGCTGGCCCTCCAACATGTCAGCATTTCAGCCAAACCACCCCTGGGAAGCTGAGGCTGCGTGCTCCATCATTACCTTGGCTATCACCGCTGGAGAAATGCACTGCCCAGTGCTGCGGGTTTGATGCACTCCAGTTTTCTCCAGAAGGGGAACTCCTGCACCTTCCACCGTTCTAAAGACAGCTGTAACGCTCAGCTCTTCTGACTGGCAGGCCCGTGGCAGGGAGAGCAGAGGAAGTGTGGTTTGCTGTGGTTTGAATCTACATAATAAAAAATAATTTCCAATGCAGAAGGGTGGATGGGGCTTGGAACAACCCAGGCTAGTGGAAGGTGTCCCTGCCCACAGCAGGCATTTGGAACTTGATGGTCTCTAAGGTCCCTTCCAACTCAAGCCACGCTATGATTCTATAATTTTGAGCCTGAGCTACAGCTGATTTGCCAAGAGCAGTAGGGCAGCAGATGCAGTCTGAGACTCCCAGAGTTCAGCAGCCTGGGCTGCTGCAGACTCAGAAATCCACAAGCAGCTCTCAGAGGGAAAGGGTGGTGGGGCTGGTGGTCCCAGAGAAGCACAGGGACCTGCAGGTGCCCGGTGCTCACGGGTATCTTGTGAGCTTGAGCTGCTGGTGTTCATCCCAGTTAACTCATTCACTGATCATCTCGGGAGGGCTTGGAACAGCCTTTATCAGGCTGTGGAAGCACCCCACTTGGTGATTCAGGTTAAAGAGACTCTGTTTCCATGGCCTGATGCTTTCACAGCAAAGTTTTAATATGTGAAAAGTGTGAAATGTGTCAGGTTTACCCTAAACACTTATTTAGGAAAATAACTTTATTTTTGAGCCAATACAGTAGAATTATATATATTATATGAATGAGGCTACCCATCTAGCAGATGCAAGGATCTGTGAGGTCATTCCTTAAACTAGTGAGGGGTGGGTAAGTGAATTCCAAAACTCAACTACTCATAATTTATATAAAAAAAATATTTTGTTTAATTAAAAAAATATGTTACAAATACATGTTTATACAAAGATAAATTTCGATTCCTTGTTTTTTAAGTCTGTACTAAACTTTTCACTGGTTTATTGGAGGTAGATTTTGGGACAAAGTTCAGCTAAGGGCTCAAACCAAGATGGTGAAGTAATTCAGAGACATACCCACATTTCAGGATTTTATCCAAACCAAACCTGAAATCCTACCTTTTTTTCAGTTCCCTTATGGGAGAGGTTGAGTTGAGAGAGTGAGAGAGAAAAGAGACCATGAACTGAAAAAAAGGAAAAAAAAAAAAAGGAAAAGCATTTGTATATTTTGTCTGTAGAGATATTACTTCCTCTTTTTGCAGACATTTGTTGCAGATCCTGCAGATCCTAAATGAGGGCCTTTGCTATGCAACACCAGTGTCAAAAGCAGTGAAAAACAATCGTGGCAGCATATGCTTATGGAATTTCTCAGGCAAATGCACAAGTAAAGTCTCCCACGACATTGCCTTGAATATGAAAATATTTAAAACATTAGATTGGTGAATAGAAATGAATATATTATGTATCCATTTTCAGATATGAAATATCCAAATGCTAGAGATACTATTTTCAAACTGAAAAAACTTGATGCATTTTTAGAGTTATAAAACAGTTCCAAATGCAGTTTGTTTCTATAGACCTTGTGGTCCGTACAGAAAACCAGGTTTTTTTGTTTATAAAAGCAAATAAATACAATGAAAGTTGCCCATTTCCTGTTATCTTGTCGATGTAAGAGAGAGTGATTTGTAAAGCACAGCTAGGTTCAGTGGGGAAAGCTGAGCTGTGAAAACAAGATAACCATCTGAGGGAATGATGTGGGCTCAGAAAAAAAAAAGAACATTGATGAAATCCACATGAAATCACTAATTATGGTAGTTACAAAAATAACAAACCAGAGTGCTTGCCTTGTCAATTACTGCAGCAGAGTCAGCTGTGCATATGCACAGATATATGTGCTGCTCCATACACAGGTACTGAATGCAGAGCAGCTCTCAGATGCGTTTTACACGTCTTTACAACAGAGATCTTTACAAACAGAACACTGTTTGGATGCTTCAGCAATATTTGTTTAATAGAAAGTAACACCAAACAAGTACTTAAAGCAGTATGGTTTATTTTGGCTGATGCTGTCCTGTGTTCTGTAATAAATTCATTTTAACTAATCCATCTTCTGTTCTGATTTCTGAAAAAGCAGCTATTACAGCTTAGGGCAGCAAATTAAATGGCACCAGCCCCATTGGATGGTACAAAGCTGAGCTTCTTTACAATGAAATATAATCGTTGCCCAGTGACTGTGGTAATACCTAATATCCATCTGGTGTCATCCATAAACAGCTATTTTTAGGACTGCTGCTCAAAATGTGAGAAGCTTGCTGCACTTTAAATACAGTAGGGTATGACTCCTTGCTGTGCTAAGCATCAGAAATCATGTTTATGGAGGCAAGCTCTGTGTTTACAGTGGTGGCGTGTGGGAGTCCCACTTTAGAGGAAAAAGGAAACGAAGATTGCTCAGTTATCTGGTGCAGAGCTTTGGCAAGAACATCCTCTATTCATGGAATAGCCTTCATTAAAAACTCCCAGGGTGGTTTTTGGCATTCAAAACCAGTTAAAAGCAGAATCAACCATTAACTGCTACATTTTTAGTTTAAAGTACTTCCAAATTTTGACAACAAGCTGTGGGCTAATTATTTATCAAATAAAATGGCTCCAGCCAGCGCGGAGAGCTGGTTACACTCTCTATCAGCTGCACTGTGTAAAGGTTTGATGCAAAATAGGGTGAAGAAAGCGGAAAGACTCCCCTCAGCTTCAGTGGGTTTTGGGCCAGGCCTCAGGAGCGCAAGATGAAGGAAATGAGAAATGTACGTTACAAACAGAGCTATAAATGACAAGGCACTAATCTGCTTCTCCATCTGTGTCTCGCTGAGCTGAGGATTAGAAGCCTTTGAATCTGACAGTTTGCCTTTTCAAGGTGTTTTTGGTCTGGTATATAACTTAAACTTCAGCAACTCCCTATGGTGGGTATTATTTTAAGACTTGTACACAGAAACTGAATCCACATTCGAGAAGGACGATTACGGGTTGTCTCTCAACAGGGAGCTTTTGGGCTGGAGGGAGGTTACAGAGGCAGTTTTGCCTAGCACCAGTTTTATTTGGTACTTCAGCTCACTGCTTTTTGCTAAATATCTCGCGTGCAGCGATTTGCTGCTGATGCCAAGAGTGGCATCATTAACGCAGGGCAGAAGATGGGATTTGGGTGAACCAGAGCGTTAGAAGCGGGGGCTGAAACGCGGCAGGAGACGGACAGAGCCATGGTGAAAAGGGCCTGGAGCACTTCTGAGTTCTTGCTGAGTCGCACGCACATCCGTGGGGGCTAGCGGGAGGCGCGCGGAGACGCTGAAAGCCATTTCCAGCTCCCAGGTCAGCGCGGCCACGGAAAAGACCAGCGCGATGCCGTGACACACTAGGTCAAGTATTTCCTGTGCAGCGATGGAGGGCCTGCCCGGCCCAGGGGACATCCCGGCGGGGCTGCGCCACCCCCGTCCCGGCAAGGTGAACGGGGAGCGGCGCGGATGGAGAGGCGGGCTGTGGCTGCCCCGGCCGGCCGGAACGGGGGGAAAGGTGCGGGGCGCGCCCCGAGGTACCGCGGGCAGGGCGGGGGGGCTGCCCAAACCCGCGGCCGGCGCTGGCACCGCAGCCGGCGGGTGCGAGCTGGCGCGGACCCCGGGTTTGGCACGGCTGGAGAGGCGAGGCCAGGG
>VZTH01005543.1:218708-268982 GCA_013397815.1 Aleadryas rufinucha
GCGGCGGCGGGAGCGGCCCGCCGAGCCCGGCACGGGCCGTGCCCCGGGGGAGCGCTCGCCGGCCCCCGCGGGGGGAAAGCGCCGCGGCGGCAGCTCCGCCCTGGGTGCCCCGGGGTGGGGGTGACGGGCCGAGGCCACATCATCTCCGGAGATGGTGCCGGCGGGGGCGGGTCGCACAGCGGGGATTTAAACCTGGGAGGGACGAGCGCGACGGGACGGGAGGCTGCCAGCTCCAGCCCGGACGGGGCTGCGTGACCCGCCGCAGGCAGGACGCGTCCCGCCGGTCCCGCCCGGGATCCGTGGCGGGCAGCTGCCGTCCCTCCCTGCGGGAACGGGCCCCGCGGGGGTAAGAACTGCGAGTGGAGCCGCTTGGAGCGGGGCTCGACGTCCGCGTCTCGCCTCGCAGCGGGATGGAAGGGCGGGTTAAGTGCCAGGTGTTGGAGAAGCTGCCCGAGAGCCGCTTGGTTGGGGGGCAGCAGGAACGGGAGGGACAGCGCTTCTAGGAGAGCGCAGGCTGGGAGCTGGGCAGCAGGGGAAGGGGGAAGAGGGGCTCCCTTCATAGTTCCTGTGCCTCTCTGCTTTTGGAGGTGTAGGGTTTTCTTTACGTAAATAAAAATGCAGAATTGTAGACTGCATGTAAATTTCAACGTACACTTATTTTATTTGATGTTCGGAAGAACTCTATCCTCACTACAAAGCGAGCAGTTTCTATGGCTTTCCTTTCATAGAAAGATCCATTCTTTCCTACCAAGTAGCAAAAATAAACTTCTTCAAAGGCTTGTATGCAAATACACATGGTATCAAAAGGCTTTGTCGATGCAAAAGCATCGTGCTTTTGGTAAATGTAATTAACGTTCTAATTAGGCAGTTGAGTAAGTAGGTGAGCTTTAACAGAGTGTTTTTACTGTCTAAATTAAACTTGCTTAGTAGACTCATTAATTCTTTCACATCATAAGGCTTTTCTGTTCTCTATTATGTTGGTTAGGCATTGTTTTTTGTAATTCACATCCACCCCTGAGGCTTCATATTTGCTGTCTCTGGTATCTGTGAGAGGTGAGGGAGAGGAAAGCAGTGTGCAGAAAACAAGAACAAGTTATCTTCAAACTTGAAGGCACTGTGAAGCTGCTTTCTTGAGAAAGGTGCTTAAATGTTACTGTTGCTGTCCTTACTCTTCCTATTTATTACTTTCATCCATCATGTTTAGCATGTTCTTTACGGCAGAAGTTTCTTTTCAGGTGTCATTGTTAAATGCCCAGCAAGTCTTGTGTATTTGAAGACAAGAGTTTCTAGATACCTGTGCTGAAAATCCAGAAAGTATCAATTTGTTCTCTCTCCCAGAGCCCCTGTTAGGAATTTTTATTGCTGTACCAAGAGCTTATTTTCCTTCCAGTATTGCAATTTGTGTACCGCTCTGTCTTTATCTGCCTTTCAGAATGCAATGACAGTGGAGTTTTGAGCTATTACACTAGTAAATACCAGGAGTGCGTAGTGTATTAAATGGACTGTTTTAGCAACTCTCAACCTTATTTCTGAGAAGGACAGGTTCTACTGTGTGCAGTAAGGTGTGGCACTTCTCTTCTGAAATTTCATTGCAAGAGTAATACTCTTTCCTAGATTTTTTTTTTTTACATAAGGGAAGGAAAAATATGTGAGTTTGCTGATTTTGGTATCAATGCTCCTTAAAAACTGTTAGCAATGTGTAGTATCTATGTATTTGGACCACTTGTGCATTCATGGAAAACTGCTCCTGTGGCAGAAATTGAATGGGGAATCTAGAAATTATTATTTTCAAACATTTCAGCTGCTCATGAAATGCTTGAAATATTGAATCAGGTAGCATAGCATCTTGTAACAAGTATCTTGAGCCCATGCTCATGAAATTATTTCTTTTCAAAGGTTGTAGCAGACTTACTTTTTTAATCAGATGTGTGAATATTAAATAATTTAATTTTTTTCCAAAGGAGCTGATGCTTGGTGGTATGCTCTTCCTATAGTTAGCGTTTGTGTAATTTGTTCTTCAGTTTTCTTGAATTACAGTATTAAAATTATATCCTGAGTACTTGCTGCTGCTTTGAGTTATCTTTTTTTTTTTTGGACATTTCTGTGCATTTACTGAATTTCCTTCCCGACCCACCAGCTTCTCAATATAGATGTACAGAGCAGAGCTGTGTTCTACTGCTCCCTCCCCGCACCTTTTTTATTTTTTTCCTCTTAAGTGCTAAGTGCTTTGCTCTGCTAAACTGTCGTTAATTAGAAGTTGTGGTAACATGTTGGTCAGTGCTAGATCTGATTTCTCTCGTGTATCGTACAGTGGGAAAGCAGTTAAGTTTAACTTACAAGTACAAAATGCTTCTAATGTAATATATTTGAGTAAAAGGAGTTGGTATCCTGCTGCGTAAAAGTAAGAGTGGTTATGACATGGGTATGTGACTTTATGCATTTCATGTGAAATAACAACTTTATCTTTTCCCCTACAGGCAGAGTACAACGTTTCAAAATGCTGGAGATTATCTGGGTGATGCTGGAGATTACATTTAATGTGATTGTATCTTCAGACATTCTGTTCTTCCATTTCATGAGCTAAAATATTTTATAAAAATGAAATCAGATATCTTCATTGATCTTCAAGTTCACTTTGTCCTGTGAATTCAGCGAAGACTTTCTGAAGGAGGAATAGATTCATCACATACGTGGACTTCTGTTGTTGCTCAAGGATATGCTTTTTTTTGCGTTGTAAAAATCGATCTACGTGAAGATGATTCTTCATTAAGATATGATGCGTGTAATTAGGTGAATGAGGATACTTTTAATGAATTATCAACTTCTATTTCCATCTGTTTCTCCAGCTTTTTTTTTTAACAAAAATGAAGGACAAGTATAAAACAGCAGAGCTGATATGTTTCTGTGAGGCATTTGTGTAAGCCTCTGTGTGTGGATGTGGTGCTAAAAGACAGGCAATCTGCTTTTGATCAGCTGATTGTAACTGCAGAAAGAGAACCTTTAATTTAAAGTAACTTGCAGCTGTAATTATTTTACTCTTTGGCTTGCACTGAATGGAAGGGAAATTTAAGTTTTACTGGTCAGGAACATTTTTCTGAACTAAGAAAGGGAAACTTACATTATCCTTGTTTTCATTTCAAACCAAGAACTGATAACATATTTTTCTTAGAATTTGACTACTAGGGAGATCTCGGCAGAGTAAAGCAAGTCAGATGTCAGCAAACGACTCTTCTCCCCCATCCTTGCAGAAGTTTTCCCCACCTACGTGTCATGCTGCTGCAGCACAGACCCCAACTTTGTCTTCAAGTCCCCAGTCGGGGCTCTCCAGTCGACTCTCCAATGGCAGTTTCAGTACCCAGAGCCTCACCAACTCCCGAGGCTCCATGCATGGGATCTCCTTCCTTCTGCAGATTGGTCTCACTCGAGAGACTGTCACCATTGAAGCTCAGGACCTGTCCCTCTCTGCTGTTAAAGACCTTGTGTGCTCAATAGTTTACCAGAAGGTATGGTATGATGCTACCATGTTCTGCTGATGTAACAGGCTGTTTAGTAATAGCAGCTGAGATATGCCAAGAGTTTGGTTCAGTGACAAAGATCTGTATTAGGTATTTGCAGTTAGGCACAAAGAAATTTTGGTAACTCTCAAGGGAGAAACTCTTAATTCAAAAGGACTAAACCCTCTTACTTTCTCACTTGTGAAATCTAATGAAAGAAGATGTAGTTTTAAATTTTCTGTAGTTTTAAATTTTCATGACTTTTCACAATATGGACAGTTTTTTCCTTTCAGCTATTGTCACTGATACCTTAGGTTTTTACTAGCTTATGCTTACTACTGTTGAGGAATATTCTTGGATCTGTATAGCCAGCCATAGTGAAAGGACCAGTTTTGGCTACAGATATGCGTTGCAGGGCAGCAGACTTGATACCAGCTTTTCTTTTTGTTTCTAGTTAATAATTAAAAATCCCACCAGACAGCTAATAATGTCCTAGTATTGTTTTTCTGTATACTGAATACATGCATTGCTCTTATATATCAATACAATTTGTGTTAAGAGAGGGTTGACCAAGAAATAAAAGAACCTTAGCATACTTTTCAGTTGTGTCTTGGCTGCCCTGTTGCAAATTCTGTCTCTCTAGGAAGGAAATAACACTGATCTTGCTGGTTTTGCATCCAGATTTTATCTTTATTTAGGTTAGGAAGGTTAGATCCTAGTAAGCAGCCTGAAAAGAAATTAACAGTATTTCATAAAATAAGAAATAATTGCTCTTTTCCGTCAAGGTTGGGTGTGGGTGAGAGGGAGGGAATTGAAGGCAGATTATTTTTTAGGGAATTATCTCCATGTCTTTCACTGTTGTGATTGGTATTTATTGCTGGTTAGTTTTATTATATGATTCTTTTTCACCTGACAGCCTGAAAAAATGTAAGCACATTATATGTTATTTGCATATGTTTGTGTATCTTTTTTTTCCCATCTCGTAACTTACTGCATTTTTCGTATTTTTACAAACTAGTTGTCAAGCAAGCCAATTTCATAATAACTTCCAAGATGTAGTTCAGCATGTTAGTTCCCTTCTGAAGAGATGAGTTATTTGGGTCAATTTCTTTTTTTCATGTATCACGCATGTTAGGTGTACCTTTACGCAGCCATTTTAGGGGCTGCTTTTTCTTTCTTTATCAGCTCCTTCTCTTTACATCTGCATGTTTCCTGTCTTCTGTCTTAAAGAAAGATGAAAACAAGTACATTCACACTTATTTTTCTTTTTTCCTTTCTGTTTTTTTGGCAGGCTCAGCTAAAAGTTTAGCTTGAGGTCTTGTTATAGCTCAAACATTTTGCATGCTGAGCCTAATCTACTGCAAAACTGATGAGGATTTCGTGATCAGTTTTCCTTTTTGTCTGGCTTTGCTGCAGCTCTTCTGCAGCTGATGCTACCAGTAAGTGACTGCTCAGTGAAAACATGTTTGCAGGCAGCAAACTGATCAGGAAACAACCTCAAGTGTGGTGGATTTATCTTTCATAAGTAGTTTTGCAGCTAGTGCGTGAGTGGCAATATTCTCCCTGTACTCTCTATTTGAGAGCAATACGTCCTGCCTTGACTTTTTTTCTCTTAGATCTGGTGACTGTTGTTAAATACTCCAGTAGTAGTATATACCTAGTGTAAAAATTGCGAAGTGCGCTCTTGTCTGTAGTTGTGCGAATGGTTACCTGTTTTTTCCAGTTGAAAGCTTTGAAGCTTACTTGAGAGCTTGAACCACCTGCCTAACTGTGTTTGAGGCTACAATTACAGTATCAAAAAAGTTGGTTAGGACTCTGCTTTTCTGTGTTTTCTGCTTCAGACACTGGTGTTCAATGTAGCTCGTTCAGGTTTTGCGGAAGGGTAATTAGAAGCAGCATCAGCAGAAATGAAACTAAAGAGGCATGTGTCTGCAAGGAGAGTGAGATGAGTAATGCAAATATTTGGTGTGTCTCTTAGCTCTATTACAGATGTTCTAAACATCAGGAGAGGTTTTCTTCTTTTTAAGTGTTTTTCTTCAGTTTTTTTTCAAGTTTAAAGTTAAGTTTGCAGGGCACTGTGTTAGGGTTATTGTGTATTGGAATGCTTAATAGCCATCCTCAGAAAACCCAAACTTTAGACTTCATAGGGATGTTTCAAAAAAAATTCTTGCTTATGGTCTCCAGTGCATTCATGGTCTTCTCTGTTCATTCCTTACCTAGGTTGCTGTGTATTAAAGTATCAGACATACAGTTCTCAGGGGCAATCTGAAGAGGAACCTAAGCATGGACACATATGGCTGCTGGAACAGAGGGACAGTGTTTAGAAGCAGAAAAACTTGTAGCAGGTAGACATAGTGTGTCCTTGCACAATGATCAGATATTACAGAGGCAAGTTCTTAATCCTGTTCTGTGTTGGAGTACTGTTTTTTCATTCCTCACATGAGAGGAGATGAAGTAGAACAAAGGGATTACTGATTTAAAACTAGAAACTTGCATGCGGTGATGTTCCATGCCTGCAAACTGAGAATTATGTAGGACAGCTATAAATTCTGTATTGTGTCTTAGTTAATTTTATTCTGGTTAATAGCTATAAATGAAAAACATTTGATTACTGTAGTATTACTTGTGCTATTACTTGTGTAGAATCAGTACCTGCAAGATTTCTTGTGACTTTTTCAGTAAGCTTACGAATCTTCACTTTCATGTTTCTGCAACTTCTCTATCTTTTTTGGTCCACAGACCTGTCCTTCATCATTTTCGCTTTCAGTCATACTCAGCGTTCTCCTTCTTTATATATATTTCTTCTGATGGCTTTATGTTTTGCTCTGAAATAGACCAACTGCTCCCCTACCTTAGAATGTTTGCCTGAAATTCTCATGATCCTTTAACTGTTGCATTCTTTTTGATTGAGAACTGATACAGTATTATCCCATGCAATCTGTTTCTTACTCTTCCCGCCTAGTTTTTCTTCTTGACTGAACCCACCCAAAGTCACCATTTAGCAAAATCAAAGGGGTATTTCTTACATTTTTCTGGCTGAATTCCTCTTCTGTATTTTCATTGCATTACAAGGATCATATTGCAATCCATCCATGTTACAAATGGATCTCTACAACTCTTGCAGTAACAACTTGAATGTAATAAATCAGTAACAGTACTGCAACCAGTATTCTGAGTTTTTCTTCAGGTTAAGCTTGTAATAGTTCATGGTGTTTATTTTTGAAAGGCTCTAAAATGAATGCAAATCATCTCTTCTGTTCAGATATGCTCAAATCTATTTTCCTCCTGCTCTGCCTTCTTGTCAATTGTTTTCTTCATATGAGCTAAACAATGCAGAGACTTAGCAAGAGTTGAGGCATGAGAAGCAAACATGCTTGTGAGAAGGTGGGAGCTGGGGGGTTACTGGGGGTGCCGAGGTGTTATATGTGGGGCAGATTAGCATTTCCAGCATGGTAATAGGTTTGTATGCTGGAAAACCTAGCCAAGCAGTAGTCCGAGTATGTCTGTACTGAGGCATCTGGTGGGGGAAAGATCTCCTGCAACATGTTTGAAGCTAATTGTCTGTGTGATAATGTGATTTGGCACATGATTCTAAAGAGTGGGAGTGAATAGCTGGGTAGGGATGCAGGATAATAGAATGGATAACTTCAGTGAACGAAGAAACTTTCCAATGGTGTTTTGGACCATTAGACTTTGGAATTAACTTTCAGTGGTTTGAAGCATTTGTTTTGAGTTATAACGGGTCATGAGATATTGGACCTTGAAACAATATCCGCCTACACTTTTCCCTAGTGTGAATTTTTGGCGACTGGTCCAGAACTTTGTAAAGTAACTCCTGGAACTTGAAGTAAAGGGATTTTTCAGTTACTGCCAAGATAGAAAGAAGCCTCAGTTGTGTTTCGCTCAGCAGTACTGACTGCTGTATGTTGGTTGAGTTCTTCTGGATCAAAAAGATGATATAATGTATTCTCAATTAAAGCTAGATATGCTGTAATACTTACAGTATGAGCATGCTACATAACACCAATGATTTTTCCTCAGTGTAACTGCAATAATGCACTAGTTGTGTTACTTGTGCTAGTACCACCCAAGTACTACGAATTGCATATATTCTTGATGTGAGTTGATGATATTGGTATACCAGAGATTAATTTTGGCACAGTCTAGTGCATACGTAGACTTCCCACAAGTGATTTCCTGTTGCTAGATGCTCTTTTGGAACTGTTAAGACTGGGAACAGTCATCTTTTTGCTTTTAGGAAACTTAGTAATACTGGGATTAGCAGTTTATGTGTTCTGAGTAACTGTGCAGATACTTAAGGCTTTTATACAGGAAAGTAATAGCTGTATAATCCCATAAGATAAAACAGGCTTAAAAAAATTCTGCTTTGAATTTTGTTTTCAAGTTTACATTATGAGCTCTTAACACTTCAAAGGAACTGGATAATGTTCTTCCTTAACAGCTTCATGTAACTGAGCATAAGGAAAGCTATGAAAGCCGTACTTTGCTGCAGTACAAGAGGGAAGAATTTGGTAGTGTACAACTTGAACGTAGTTCAACTATTGAACATAGTTTAAGCTTTGCGTAAAAATTCTGTTAAAAGATACCACTTGAAATAAAACCCCTGTTAATTGATGAGGTTATTCTTGGCCAGCAGTCTGCACATAGCCTTCTGGCCAAGGTGCTAGCAAGGAATGCTGTATTCCCGAATGGACTGGGGAGCGGAAGAGAGAGCAGGGCGCCGCACGCCTGTAAGGAGCCAAGCTGCTTGGTTGGAGCTGATTGCTCCCCCCGTCGGGGCCTGGCCAAGTGCCTTAGACAGGGCTCTGCCGGGCCACCTGCAGCTCATCAGAGCTGGCCATGCAGAGGGCAGCCAGCCAGTGCTTCCATGGCTTGGGTGCACAGGGCTGGAGTGGGGGCAGAGGAGAGGAATCTGAGCCAGAGTGTGTGGAAGGGAGTCGGGAGGCAGGCATGTTCCCGGTAGGGTCTATTCTTTTGGAACTGGGAACGTTGGTTTTGGTGGGGGAAGTGTGCAAGGAAAAAGCAGGAGTTGTTCATCTAACTTGAAAAGTTTTATTAGGGATGATAGAATTTGGGGGCTGCTGCAGCTCTGTCCCAATGTGCAGCCACGGACAGCAAGACTGACAAGGTAGTCCTGATAGGCACTAGCATTTGGATACAGGTGCGAGACACATACATGTATACACACAGATCCAAACAGATGAACAGAGTGTCTGTCTGCGAGCACAGACAGCACCAGTGGTGCTGTACCTTTCTCTGGTGGTTCAGGGTGGAGGTCTGGTAGTGGGGAAAATACAGGCACATACCACTCACCCACCAATAAAAAAAATAGCAACAACAAAAAAAAGTGGATGTCTCCAGCAGCCGGTTCAAGCACTCTCTGCCCAGTAGCAGCTGCTGGATCTTGGTCTTTCCAGTTGCTGACACCTGGATGTTCAAGCTCTTGATTTTGCTTACTCTGGCCTCTCCAGTCCCTGATATTACAGGGTCCTCTTGCTCTGATTGCTGGCACTCAGACCCCGCCATACACACACATGGGCTCAGAACGAGAGAAAATCATTCAGGAGAATAGCTAGAAATTGAACTTAATGAAAATAGAGGATGGGTGGTGCTGATGAGGCACAGGGCATGATCAGACAATTGTTCTGACCAACTCCTGTTTACAGGTGACCAGGCCTCTTTTATCTTCTTATCCCTCAATTTTTTCCCACGTTTATTCCTCCCTGAATCATCTCTTTCCTTGCCTTTGTTTCCTTCTATAAACATTCAATAGGTGTTGTATAATCCTAATTTCCCAGCATCTTATGATCTGTGTCATACCATTGGACAGCAACCTCTCTCAGCCCAAAAGGTGTTCTAGTGTTGACTTACCTGATCAGTGTATGTGTGGAAACTGGGTCTAAGGATATCCTGGGAGAACCCTGGGAGGGTCTGGACAGGGTATCCTTTCCCTGGATACCCTGTCCAGACCATAATTTGGGTTCCCACCTGCCCTTCTTTCTCTGTGCTCCTCTGGCTTGTGGAGATGGGCCTTCCTGTGAAGGGCCTGAGAGGAGCTGGGCAGGGTGTTGTGTGGGCTGCCCCCAGCTGCATTTTTCCTCTGTGCTGCTTTGTGGATGTGCAGACAAGCACCTCACAGGCAGGACAGGTAAAGGAGCTACTGCGAGGTTCCTCAGCTACTGCCTGTCCCTCTTACGGATTCAGGAAAATCTCCTAGCAACTGAAGCTCTCTGTGCCAATGAACAGGCTGTCTCTGTCCTCATGCTTTTAACTTTTGGAATTACTATTTTGGAAATGAAGATCAGGCATGCACAATGCCTAGAAAAATGTGTCCTGGTGAAGTCTTGTCACATACTATAGAAGCTATACAGAGTCTGTGTTTAGTGAGAGAATTCTTGTACTCCATACTACTATAGGTGATTGTCTTGTTAGTCCTGGGCTTGTTGATTCTGCGTCTTAGTCTAGAAGACACTGATAAAGCTCAAGCTTATAAAAAAAGAATTACCTTTTAAGGAGGTTAAATGTTACAGTTACAAAACCAGACAGTCTTTCACAGTCACTTCTATGTGTGTGTATATTTGTTTTGGAAGAACTGGGCAGTAAATCATGTCATGACAATATGAGAAGCATTCATGATACACAGCTTAAAAGGTCAATTTAATTAATGTAGAACCAAATGAGGGTGTTGATGTCAACAGTTCTAACAATCTGTAATAGATGATTTTGCTATTTTTACAATATTTCTACTCTGTAAAAAATATTTTTGCCTTTGTGTGGAATTTATTTGAAAACCAAAATATTAATTATAGGTATTATAATGTTATTTACAAACTTTGGAATTAATGTGATGCTGCTTTCTAAGGAGTGTAATATCTCATATTTTGAATGATTACACTTGCTGTCGCAAAGGGGACTTGAGTGTTCATCTATAACTTTAGTTTATTGTGTTAGCTAATGCTTTTTAGTAATGAAAATGAAAGTAGTATGTTTAAAACATTTTAATAAATACAAGATTTGTACATGAGAATGGGTAAATGGTGCATAGGCAGAATATATTTTGTCATAGCAATTCAGATAAGTGCTGCTTGGCAGGTGATTATGTGACCTCTGGTTACCGAGGTGGGGGATTATATATAGGGATGTTCTGGCAGCTGCATGACAGGGTTATGGTCTTAAAGAGTGAAAAAAAATAAAAGAGAAACAAAGACATATCTTTGTCAAAAGAAGGAGACTCAAACCTGTGAAATATATTAGAGGCTTCCTTTAAATCTATGGTTCATAGGTGATTCTGTGAACTTAATACAAAGAGACAATAGTTCATGTGATTCCCTGAGTCATGAGTTGTCCCTCTTGGCAGCTGAAATTAATGTTGGTGTTAATAAAAAGTGTCATGTGTATCTGCAGGCAGATATATACTGTTTTAATGTTGATTTTATATCCCTTTTATTAGAACTAAATTCTTCAGTAGCATAATGCAATTGATAGAAGTTATCTTAATAGTGTATCAAGGAATAAAACCTCACAGCACTTTTTTTAATCATGTAAATGTATCTTATTTTCTTGTCAATCAAGGCACAGTGGGATTTTGAGTTAGAGCTTAAAGTAGGTTTATGACGTGTTTCAGGTATGAAGAAATGTCGTTTCCCTTGGACAAATTACTAGTGTGCTGTATCTTTGTGTGTTCTGGATACAAAGTCAAGTCCTGTGCCTATTTGCAGAGATACTGAGACACGTATTTGGGCAGCACAGCTAATTGTCAAGCTTTATATTTTCTTTCCTATTACAAATGATCTTTGGGCAATTGGAAAAACGTAATTTTCAGAATATTCATGGGTGTTTGCTATTTAGCAAGATGAATCAGCAGATGAGTATACTGAAATATAGGATGATAAGACAGGAATTCTTGCAGGTAATTCCAGATGATTTAAGGGATCTTAAGCAATAGCATTTTATTGTATAAAGGTTTAAGAAGTATCTGGTTTAGGGGAATATAATGCTACTGTAATCTCTGTACCATCATGGCTACTATATGGAGTACAAGAGACTTTCAAATTTATGTAGGAAACCTGGAAGTGAGTTGAGAGACAGAGGAAGCAGCTGGCTGCTTTGGCATCAGCCCAGTAAATCAGATTCTTGGTGCTGTGGACTGAATATCCATGCATCAGTATACATTCGTCAGCGCTGTCTTTTCTTTTGCA
The DNA here is from genome assembly GCA_013397815.1 of Aleadryas rufinucha. Lineage (NCBI taxonomy): Eukaryota > Metazoa > Chordata > Aves > Passeriformes > Aleadryas > Aleadryas rufinucha. The sequence continues at coordinate 230,422 of VZTH01005543.1, forward strand.
AGGGTTAAATTGCACAAATTCTGCCTCTCTTTGTGACTGTCCAAAGTAGATAGCATGCTTTCTGGAGCATTCTTCAGTGTTACGTGTCATATAATTGTGTAGTGTGTGCACACCAAAACAGAGAAGACCAACTTTGATATTTCAGATAAAATTGCTGCTGTAAAGAGGACGTTATTTTTTCTCTGAATGGGAAGAGAGTGTGAAAACAATGGGTGCAATGGATACCTTCATTATGTTTTTGATTTGATAGAACAAATCTTTGATTGTTTTAGTTAAGAACACTTAATATACCACAAGCTTCATGCAGTTTAGATAGTTATTGACTGTGTAACAGTAAATTACTAAGCTGTTACCTCTTTAATTAAAAGTTTCTGCTGAGCTTTTCCATATTTTTTCCCACATTCTTCCTGTTTTCTTCTATGTGTTTGTTCCCACCTCAAGTTTGAATTCTGGTTTAAACCAAAAGGTCAAAGGATCTGCTTGAGTGCGACTCATTCCTCCCCAGGGTCTGTTCCTGCTCTTTCCCCATGGACTGTTTACTTTTAGGCTTTTCATTTTAAGAAGTTTTCATTTTAAGAAGTTTTACTCATACTTGACAGTATTTTGAAGAGTAGGGAAAATACAGAATGAGAGGTTTTTTCAGTGAAGTGTCATGGAAAAGTGGCATGTCATTTAGTGTATCTATTTCCTGTATGGATTTTCAGTATTATCTTCTGTCCTTGTGGGGATCTGAGTTTTCCTTTTCGCAGAATCATAGAAAATGGGTAAGATTGGAAGGGATCACTGGAGGTCATAGAGTCCAACTTGCCTGCTGAAGCAGCATCCTCTGGAGCACATTACTCAGGATTTCTCCTATCTGTAGATCTAAACTGTTGTAGAACAATGACATGGAGCCTCTTAACTGGCTTGCTCCTCAAGAGAAGTGTTGCAGGTGCTGCTGGAATGTCTTGAGCTAAACACCTGCCTGAGCAGAACACACGTGAAATAAGGGTTATAGGTGACGGTACCAAGTTAAAGGCCTGCATTGGCTTTCACTTGCTAGACTGATTGTGCAGGTCTGAGAGATTAAAACCCAAAGAAACAAAAACTTTAACACTTTCTCTTCTCAGCTTTAAAAAAAAAAATTAGAAATTTTCAGAAAATGCTTTGTTTCCTCAAAAATAGGCAGATTAATTTTTTTACCATAAAAAATTTACAACACTTGAGTTCTGTAGCTGTTATTAAAAACATTGATGTAAAGGATCATCAAATAGCATGTATTAATTTAGAGTTTGGTTTCTCTTGCAGTTCCCAGAGTGTGGTTTCTTTGGCATGTATGACAAAATTCTCCTGTTCCGTCATGACCTGAACTCAGATAATATTTTGCAACGAATTACATCAGCGGAAGAGATACACGAGGGAGATCTTGTTGAGGTTGTACTCTCTGGTAGGTATTACTGTAACAGTGGAACAACTCTTTATTCAGTAGTTTAAAAGAAAATAGGACTTCACGGAGCATTATTTTCATGCCTGCCTTGAGATTTTTCACTTAAGTCTCATATGCTTTGGGGTAAAGGATTCCAAGAAAATCCAAGTGTCACTGATGCTTCAGTACTCACTTTTGTTATTTTTTCATTGTTCTATTTTAATCTTCTTCAGGTTTATTATGATAAATAAATCTGAATTATACAAATGGGAACTTAGAATAATATCTATCAGTTTTTAATTTTTATAATTCTTTAAGATGAAATGCAAGTAAGATTCAGAATTTGTTCTTCCAGCTGTTGAGGGTTTTTTTTAGCTTATATCTGTCTTTTTGTTTTGCAGCTTTTGCTATTGATGGCTCATAAGACTTAATATAAATGTAGTTGCTGAATCATACCTATAAAAACAGACTCTTAAAGGTTATTGTAGTTCTTAAAAATGGTTTCTTTAAACAATATAGTCCTTAGAGTGGTGGTTATTAACCAATAATGAGGACAAAATAACCCCAGCCCTGATTGCCATTGTATGTGTTTAATCAATACTTTGTCAAATTCAATCAAAAGTCAGCTGTAGTTAAACTACAAATAAAAACTGGACTAATATTGAGCAGTTTTTTAAGTCTTTGAGAATAAAGTGACAAACTGAGGCTATGTTTTAGGAAGAGAGACCTCTTGACTGTCATGGGCTTAGATTGGTAAACTTGATCAATAAAGTATGAGTTTGATAGCTGTAGGGCTGAGTCCTTGGCTGCATTTCAGGGCATGTCTAGGATGTTCAGTAATCAATCATCTTAGTTTGAGCTTTTCATTGCTTCTGGTGAATAGCATGTTTGGAAAACTTGTTGAGTGTCTCTTGGCGGTCTCTGACAGTTTCCTTACAGGCAGACAGACCACCAGAAACTGAGGCATTTTGAAGACATGTAAATCTCTTTCAGTAGGTTTTTAAAAATAAGCATCTGAACAGGAAGTGTTAGTTCATATTTGATCAAAAAATAGTAGCTGTCAGGGCAAGGTAATGGTGATGTAAAAGTCCATTGGAAGATAAAAATCTAACTTGTAGAGCTGTCTTTTTTTTGAAAATTTTGTAGGTTACAAAACAGCTTGGAAATTAAGTTGCTCTTTCAAACCTTTACTGTTGCTTTTAGCAAGGCTTGTTGTACCTGCCTTCAACTTAGTGAGGTTTTCAACAGTGTGATTCATACTATTGATTAGTTGTGGCCATTAGCTTACAGAGTCCAATGCATATTTTTCCTCAATAAAAACGTTTACTGAAAACTATGTAGTCTTCTAAATAAGTATTTAAATGGTATGCAGTAAAATGCTAAACAGCTTGTTAGCATTCTTTGAATTAGCCATTTTTAAAACATGTTCTTTTCATAAATCCTTGTTGATCCTGTGGCAAGAACCATAACTTACTGCAATTTTTTAAAAGCTTTGGCTACAGTTGAAGATTTCCAGATTCGTCCTCATGCGCTTTATGTGCATTCCTACAAGGCTCCTACTTTTTGTGACTACTGTGGAGAGATGCTTTGGGGTTTGGTACGACAAGGATTAAAATGTGAAGGTAAGTCTATGATATTTAGTATATTTGTGTGTGTGTATATCTATATAAGATGAGGAAGAAGAAATTGTGTTGTGTTTGGTATGTTAGCAAGTGATAAATGTAGTATTTCATAGTTGGAAGGGTTTGTGCATTGGAAAACCTGAGTTCTGATCTTGGCATTAATGCAAACTGTGTGTGACCTTGGGCTAATGACTTAAGAAGTTGTTGTTTCCCACTTTGAAAAAAATAGCTAGCTTACAACCTTGTGTTCTTTGCCCAAGGAGCACATAGTTTGGAGAGACTCCCAAAGGGGAATCCCTTTCCTTATGGCTTTCATCCAGCTGGCTGTGGAGCACTCTGCAGCCTGCTGTCAGGTACTGACACTGCCTTCTCACTGAATTCTTCTTGCTTCTTGTGCTCCAAAGTGAAGGAGTGATGAAAGCCTCCTGGTGGTGGGAGATCAGCTGCTTCCAAGTCTTACACCTTGTTACTAGAACTGGGCTTACTGGAGAAAAAGCTGTTTCTGTGAATTGCATCAAGAACACTAAAATAAGAGAATTTGACACAACAGTCTGTTTCTGCCTTTACCATTTTCCTGGATCATGTTTTTAAAACTGTTTTATCAAAATATTAGTACTGTTTTTGTTACTTTGAATGTTGGGAGGTTTTTTGGGTAAACAAGCTACTCTTTCAGGTTGTGGATTAAACTACCATAAGCGATGTGCCTTCAAGATTCCAAATAACTGCAGCGGAGTGAGAAAGAGGCGCCTGTCTAACGTGTCTTTACCAGGAGCGGGGCTTTCAGTTCCAAGACCAGCACAAGCTGAACACACATCCTCTGCCTCTGAAGAAGTATGTAATGTGAAAGGAGAAACAATTTCTGTTTTTAAATTCTTTAACCTCTGGGGAACTATACAGTGTTTTAAGTGGCTCATGATGAATGTGTGGGAGTAGAGCTTAACCATTATGATTGGTTTTAGTGAATTTTAAAAACTGGTGATTCTTAGACTGTGACACTTACTGCTTATTATTACTGCGAGAGATGAAACAGGAAATAAATTATAAGTTTTATATATAATTTCATTATTAGCTTTTCACTCATGGTTATATGAACTCTTGAGAACTTTGGCTTCAGAATGATAAAACATCTTGCCTTCTTAGTAATACAGATTTATTCTGTAATTATTGTATTAGTATAGAATAGTTACTTGGCCAAAGCACTACAAATTGTAAGCTTTTATGCTGGGGAAGAGTGTTCCTGATCTGCTGTTAAGCTTTTCACAGAGTTAATCCAAAAAAATCCAAACCCTATCAAGGAGGGTGTAGGGGATGAAGGGATTACAGTAAAAACAGACATCCATAGTAGTTCCTTGTTATGATGATTGCTGTATCAATTATGTAACAAATATCAATGATCAAGTATATCCCAAGTAGATTGGGATCATAAGACAGGACAGGCAGTGATTAGATCAATTTGTTTGTGTCTTTTCTAATTATCTATTACTTTACACTATAACTATTCTTCCCACAGTTTAAAATACAAATCATATAGTCTAGTTCAAGAAAGTAATTTTTTTAGCTAGAAGCTATAAAAGCCTGGTCTTGAGTAATGAAAAATATTTATTTTGATGTTTATGACTACTGGTATGATTTATTCAGTGAACATAGAATTGTAACCATTTATCACAGAATTTAACTTTATGATTTCTATGTGCATGTTTAGTACCTTTCTGATACCTCTTCATTTTACTCAATGCCTTTTCTGTTTTAATTGCTAAAGATTTTCTTTTAACTTCATTTAGAAGAATTTTTTGGGAGGGGGGTTAATTTTCAAAATAGTTTTTGCATTTTCTAAATATTTTTGCCTAATTTAGTAAGCTATCCAGGCGTGCCATACCTTGCTTTTAAAAACTGATAATTTGAGGTAATGACTGGAATTTGGTTTGCCTACCTCCAGTGTTTTCCATTTTACCCTCTATATGGAGGTCTGTATGTGCTGTCTGAACCTTGTCAGGTTACTTAAAAAATAAATGTCATGAGTGAATTTTTAGCATTTTCTGTGGAAATAAAGGTTCATACATAACTTCCAGCTGTCTGTAAGGCTTTTCCATCTGGTGTTTTCATGGTTTTGTTTTACTATACCAGAATGTCATCTTAAAGCTTCTTGGCCAGGTTGCTTTCTTGTCTGGTCAGTTTCTGAGCCAACAGCTGCCTTACAGCCCCACTGACTTTTTCTTTCGTCCACCAGGACCCTCAGGTCCTTCCCAGCAGGGCTGATCTTGATCCCCAGCCTGCATTGATACCGGGGGGTGCCCCAACCCAGGTGCACCACCAGCAATTGGACTTGTTGTACCACATAAGTTTTGCATGGACCCACTTCTTAAGCTTATCCAGGTCCCTCTGGATGGCATCATGTCCCTCCAGTGTGTCACCTGCACCACTCAGCTGGGTGACATCCACAAACTTGCTGGGGGTGCACTTGCTCCCACTGTCTGTTGTTGGTGAAGACGTTTGATAGGACTGGTCCCAGTATCAGCCCTGAGGGACACCACTTGCCCCTGATGTCTATCAGGACACTGAACCATTGACCACTACCCTCTGAATGTGACCATCCAACCAATTCCTTATCCTCGTAAAAATCCGCCCATTGAATCCATCTCTCCTCTTTAGAGTGAAGGATGTTATGGGGGACCATGTCAAAGGCTTTACAGAATTCCAGATAAATGATGTCTGTAGCTGTTTTCTTGACCACTGATGGAGTCACTCCATCATAGAAGGCCACTGGCTGTCCTGAATCACCTCCCTGTCCTTCATGTGCTTTAGCACAGCTTCTGTGATCTTCCCAGGCACAGAGGGGAGGCTGACAGGTCAGTAGTTCCCAGGGTTGTCCATTCTATCCTTTTTAAAAATGGTGCAGTGTTTGCCTTTTTCCAGTCACTTGGTATTTCACCTATTTTTCAAAGCAGTCATGGCAGTAAAACTGTTCTGGTGCAAATTATGTATTCCTTCTTTATTCCAGCGTTGTTGCCCAGAACCTAGTAAGAGGATTCCTTCTTGGAGTGGCCGCCCCATCTGGATGGACAAGATGGTGCTTTGCAGAGTGAAGGTCCCACACACCTTTGCTGTTCACTCTTACACTCGTCCCACCATCTGCCAGTATTGCAAACGGCTGCTTAAGGGCCTTTTTCGCCAAGGAATGCAGTGTAAAGGTAAACATTTAATTTTCTGTTGTAGCAGTAAATTTCAGTAAAGGTCTTGTATTTAAAACTGATTGCAACTTAGGTAGCTGTATACTGCAGAAAAGGGCAGTGTAATTTTTGAAAAATTGCGTAATTTTCAGAAGATCACAACAGCTCTCATTTTCATTGTAATAGGCTGTGCATTGTACATTTTTCTGAAAAATAAGATTTAATCGTGTCGATTGAGGACACTAGAATTCTAGAAGGATAATTATGAATTAATAAAATTGGGAAATGCTTCCTTTTATTCAATATCTGTGTTCTAGACTGACCACTAAAGAATCTGTGAGTTTTCATTGTATTATTCTAGTACAGGATATTGGTTATTACCTTTTGGAGGTATTTCATACAGCTAGGTGCCTGTGCTGAACTTGCATGGTTTTTATGTAACATATGTTAACATGCATGGCTTCAGTTCTCAGACTCTACCATGTGGTTCCTAGGGCATAATGATTGTGATCTCCTTCTGGATTTTTATTGCTGGTTAGTGCAGATCTGTCAGCTTTGTTGCAGGAAACAAAAGTCTAGTGATGAACCATGAACATTAATATGGAAAGGAGTTTCCATTTCTCTCATGGGAGTTTGTCAAACAGGAGTATCAAAGGTCAGCTTTATGAGAGAGGTCTCTTAATACATTTTCAATTTGCTTTATTAGAGGAGAGAAAAAATGGTAAACTTACAGCTGTGTTAATTTTTTTTTTTTGACTAGTAATACTGCTGTCTCATGTAAGTAAGGAAGTAATTTTTTCTTTCATTTCTGTTGTTATTTGCAGTCTCTGTAGTCTGTTTGAAGTCTGCATCCTGAGCTCGTTTTGATATTTTTTCCAGTCAGCGTGTCTCTTGGATACACATGATACAAAAATAATGAAGCCTGAAAAAGATGCCTTGCAGTTTTAACATAGAGATGCTGCTGGCCATTTACAATTGCTGTGACTATATCCGGCTGAACAAATGAGGCTTCCACATTAGTTTCAGGGAATTGAATGACACTGGATAGAAATATTATTGTATGCATATTGTAAGCATTTATGTATGGAAAACAAGCCTAGAGAAATGCTATGTATATGTGCAGGACAGAAATAAGTGTCTTAATAGGCCTCCATTTATGCAATATGATCCTATACTTATTTTTAATATATCAGGAATTGATATCAAGCAGTTCAAATATTTTCATACTGCCTTCTCCTACAGGTTCTTAAGGTTTCCCACTGAATTCCTCATGCACATTCCTAAAGCTTGGGGTCTCTTAGTAGTTTTATGTTTCTGAGTACCCATAAGAGCCCTGGATTTCTTGATTTAATTCAGGTTGCTATTTGGGCTCTGAGGATGCATCTCTTTGAGATGCTAAGGCTGTATTTGTGGTAATAGATTAAATGTGCCCACAAACATTCCTGGACACTGAGGTCAGCCAGGACAGAATGACCCCTGTTCGTGAACAAGTTTTCTTAGCATCCCAGCCTGGGTGGCTCTGTGCAGACTGCCTGTTTAGGGCAATTTCATAGGATGCTCTGGTTTATGAGCTAGACCTTGGAACTGTTTGGGATTGTGCTAGTGCTGTGGGCCAAAAGCATGCTAGGGGATGTTTGCAGCTATTTACTAGACTAGAGAATTGCATTGCAATATCCAAGAAAGTTTCTGAATGTAGTTTAATTTATTAGGATAGACTCAAATCTTCTAGTTTCCTGACAGGATTTGAAATGTGTCTGTTTCTTCCAGCCTCCTTTAAAGTAGTGAAGTAATTGTATTCCATACTATGGACTGAAGCCATGGCTGTAAAAAAGGCAGTTTGGGTGTCTCCTAGGATGCATCCTTTTAGGCACTCAGAAGTTGAGCAGTATTGTATTCTGCTCCAGAATTTGGCTCCTCTGACACAAAAACCAGAGGGATAATGATTCTTCTCTTGTCTGGGCTTAAAAGGAAAACACATTGAGCTTGCTTTGGATAGCAAAAAGAAGCTAAATTATCAATATGAAAACAGTTGTGGGGGCAGTAGGGAGTTTTGAAATTCATTATGTTGATAGAGTTGAAAATCACAGGGATGCTACTAATAAAGGAAGTTCCTGTTAATACCAGTAATATTGTATGCTGGACTTCGTGCAGTAGGCTGCGTCTGATACCTCGGGTGCAGAAATGGCACGCATCCAGGTGAGATTCCATCTCCACATCAGGCCAAATCTGGACATAATGTTTTTCTGTCTGCCCTGTGTCAGCAAGAAATGGAGCTTGAGTAGTCAGCTGAATCTGTAACCTGAGTGAGAGGGGAACTGGACTTTGGGATTTACTGCAGAACATATTTGCTCTGATGTAGTTGCGTGATCATAGAGGCTTCTGATGTCTGCAAGTCTTAGTTGGCAGATGGGGAAAAATGTTAGAGATGAGACATTTAAGTCATATAGCAATGGAAAAAAGGATGTGGAACAAATGAAAGAATGGGAAAAATTACATCATGATGGAAAAAATAGCTACAGAAAAAGCTAGAGAAATAGCAAACCATTTTGTGCTGGAAGGGGAAGTACTGACATAATAAACAGTGGTGGGACAAATCAACATGTGACATCAGGACGAGATTGTTAATTTCCTCCTGGAGGTGACCTCATCGGTGCTGTCTTTAGTTACATGCAAATGTATGAATCTGAACTGAGGTTTGTGTTGGAAGTAATGAATTATTAATGTTAGTGTCTGGGTGGGAGTGAGGTTCTGATATCACGGGCTTATTTATCTGCTATTTTAGATTGCAGATTCAACTGTCACAAACGCTGTGCACCTAAAGTACCTCGAGACTGTCTTGGAGAGGTGATTTTCAATGGAGGTAAGATGAGAAGCATGCTTTCGAATACTGAGAGATCTTTTGAGGCTGAACAAGATGCATTAGTATTTAGTTCCCTCATCTTTGAGTATTTGACATCTTTTTATTTATCTTGCCAGTTTTTTTCACTGAGGTTCGTGAAAATGAAGAAGATTCACTGTAAAACTTACATTCTGGTGACTTAAATTTTTACTTAATCAGTCTTGACATGTTTGCTATGCTTTGCTTGGGATTGCTCAATTGAAATGAAACATCAAGAAGCCACCCCAATGTACAAAATTTGAAGATCTGTTGTGATTGGTCTGTTCATTGTTCACCATGAAATATATACTTTAAAACGTTACTCTCTGAAGACACGTACCATTTTTAATGACTTTCTCATATCCATGATTTTTACTGGCCAGAGTTAGCCCAGATGTTTGAGATAAAGGAAAAAGGAGAAAAACCCCAAGCCAAACCAAAAGAAAGAACTCCACTCTAATTTCTGGAAACTTCAGTGAAGTTGGATTGCTTTCTGAAGAGACCTTACAGAATTGAAAGAGGAGTGTATGGAACACTTTGTGGAAGAATGTTTAGAGTATTTTTATAGGTTTTAGACGAGTGTTAAGGTGATGAAATATGGGATAGATGAGCAGATGGGGATTAAAAACTGATTGAATGGGTGGGCCTAGAGAGTGGTTATCAACAGCAAGTAACTCGTGGTGTACCCCAGGGACCAACAAAGGGTCCAGTCCTGTTCAGCATCTTCATTGATGATTTTCATGGGGCAGAGTGTACCCTCAGCAGGTTGGCAGGTGACTGGGAGGACTGGCTGATAAGACAGAGGCCTTGTGCTGCTATCCAGACTGGAGAAATGAACTCAGGGGGATGTTGGACCAGATGACCTTCAAAAATCTCCTCCAACTTCAACCATTCTGTGATTGTGTTGCCTTGATCCTTGTCACGCATTGTTTAGTGAAACAAAATTGGTGACATGCAGCAGATCACATCAAACTGTACAGCTTGGTTCAGAGAGTTGGGCAACAGATGTGTTAGCCAGTGGGTCTGTTGCCATTGCACCATGTATCCCATCCATTCATGCCTGCCTTCTCCACCTCCCAGGCTCTGTCCTGGATCTTGATGTTGGTGGCTGTGAACAGCAGTGTGCAACGTGATGTTGCTGCAGCCTGGTTTTACTGCCCTTGTTTTACCACCCATGTGATGCTAAGGTGCTAAAGGCCACATAGTTCGGGAACTATGGTTTCATATAATTCTTCTGAGGATATAAGGAGCAATTTATTTTTTGTTCTTTTTCCCACTCTTAATTGAGCTCATCCCAGGTAAAAACAAACACATAAACAACCCCCCACAAACCAACAAACAAACAAAAAACAACCATAAAAAGGCTACAGATGAAGATATTTTTATGTCTTAGTTCTTAGTTTTCCACAGTGCCAGTTGTACAGCTTTTGAAAACACTAAACTTCTGCCTGCAGAAAATAAGATGTGAATAAGATCTGTTCTGCTTTTCTCTTTTCCTGCAATTCCACAGCCCACCTTTTCTTTCTTACTTTTCTTATGGACTACAAGAGCAGCGAGAGCAGAGTTGGGTTTCTGTTAATGGAGAATTTCATTTGCACAGGAATAATTCTCTGGGTCATCTCTAGCCATCGAAAGGTTACTTTGTCCTGATTACTCATGTAATGGAGTTACTTAATGAGGTTTAGGTTTAAACTTCAAGCTTTTCACTCTGTTTCTCTCAGTATGGTTTGTGTTTTAGTTGGGTCTCTTGCCTTGGCATTTAGCAAAACAAAATTGATGATGTTCATTAGCACACTTGTATCTTATGGCAAAAATGTGAAGATTTTGTATATTGTGATTGTACTTTCATGGTTACTTCCATAAATGTGAACTGAAAAAAAATTGATGGGTTTTGGAGGATTTTTTTTTCCTTTTTTTTTTTTAATTGTATGTTTGAAACAATGTCTGACTTGTGTTGTTTCTAGAACCTGCTAGCCCAGGCCAGGACTTGGATATGCCAATGGAAGTTGATAGCAGTGAAATGAACAGTGATGGTAGTAGAGTTCTAGATGATGCTGAAGAGCCCTCTCCTCCAGAGGACAAAATCTTCTTTATGGATCCATCTGACCTTGACGCAGACAAAGATGAGGAAGCTGTCAAAACAATCAGGTAAGTTATAAGATGGATTTCTTTGCTCAGGATGTACTTTGCTCAATATTGTGAGCAAAACGTTTGCAATTAGCCCAGTTTTATTGCTGAAAGTGTATTTTCCCTTTGTGTGGGATTTTTTTTTTTGTAGCTTGAAAATAATTTGTGAAGTTCTCCTGCCTCAAGAAAATCCAAAACATAGATAGATTAAAGGAATATAGTCTCTTCTAATTGGAAAAAGTGTAATGCTATGTCTTTTATTGAAGAAATACAACTAGATTATCAAAGCAGGATAAAACTTATGGCTTAGCAAGGCTAATGTGTGGTTAAGGTCTCTGTGACTTGAGCCTAATTTAGTTACTGTTATATATGTGTGGATTTAAAAGGCATTAGTTGAGATATTTTAATATTGGCATCATAGTCTACATGCATGTTAGGCAATAGTTTGCTTTCTTTATCTTGAAAGTGATTTTTCTGAAGTCTTTTATCCAATAACTGTTAACGGAGTTCCTTAAATCAAATTTGATCTTTTTATTTTCTCTATTATTCTGAGTAGCATCATCCTGATTTTCTTAGTTGTTCTTAATAAGATACGTGCAGTTGTGTTTGGTCAAGCTAAATGTCACTGTAGCTCAGGGCTTAATAACAAATATGTGAGGGAGAGCATATAATGATACCTCCCAACTATCAGTGATTTATAGCTCGAGGATCTCCTGAGAGGGAAATAACATCTACCTCTAAGTAGGATTTTTCCATTTATTTCTAATCAGATTTGAAGCAATTCAGGTTTTTGGCATGACAGCGTCCTGTAGCCAATTCTATAGTGTAACTGCATGCCATGTTAAAGCATCCTTATATTTTTTATTTTGAAACTACCTCATGATGTTGTGTGTTTACAAATGCGTCTGTTAGTGCCACATGTAGAGCTCTGGTGTTAGGCAGGCACCTCGGTGATTGGCTTCATCTTCAGTGCTGTTAAAACCTGTACGTTTAATTAATGGCTCTCTCAGAATATTAGAGATTATCAAGCCCTTGTCTGCAGGACAGTTAATACACCTGAGCATTGGTAGAATTTTCTAGTGCAGCTGTGATTTGAATTAACACACCCATGTTTATATTTTCATAACTTGAAAGTTTGCTTTGATAGGGACCTTCACTAACGACAATATTAAGAAGCAATATAATCAATTTACAAGAAGAAATGATAGTTATGCTGATGTTAATTATTTTTCTATGGTGTCAAATAGCATAAAAGACCAGCAATCTCAGCAAATTGTTTTGAGAGAGGTTGATTTCTGTGTCTTCACTCCAGTGTGTTTCTTCTCTGTTCCTTAGAGCAATTTAAGTACTGCGATACTTGCCCTAGGAGAGCTAGTGGGAGCTCAGAGGCCTTGTCAGTTTCATCCGTCAGCTAAATCTATATGGGTAGAAAAGGTGTCTGTTCCTGAAAATTATGGACTAAGTGTGTAAAACTGGTATAATTGCAGTACTGTTGTATTTTAACTTGTTACATATTAAACTGTTGTATCTTCTTTTTAGTCCTTCAACAAGCAATAATATTCCTCTTATGCGAGTTGTACAGTCAATCAAACACACAAAGAGGAAGAGCAGTACAATGGTGAAAGAAGGATGGATGGTCCACTATACTAGTAGAGACAACCTGGTCAGTTACTTTAATTTGTTCCTAAATTAAGTTCTCTAAACTAGTGTATTTTATTTCTGATTTACAGTACCATTTGAAAGAACTTAGCTGTGATGTTCGTTATAAAGAAATCTGGTTCAAGGGAGAAACTGTAATTTATTCAAAATACTTCATGTGGTGATTGAACAGTATTTTTCCTTCTCCCCTTTAAGAAGGAAAAGCATCCCTACATTGTCTCAAATGAATTGCATGTGTAGTATTTCAGCTTTCCTGAGAAGGTAACTTGGAATAATTTGCTTGTGTCTTCCTTCTTTTTAGTAGTTGAACTAAATGCTTGTGTCTCTTTTTCTATTCTACTACATGAAAAGGTGGAAATCATAAAATTATGAGTACTGAAATGGTTGTCAGTATTATTTTAATGATCTAGATGTTTGTAAATAGTTACGTGTAGATATGGCAGCCCTTAATTGCTCTAGTAATTCACTCTAAGAGTTGTGGCTTGACTGTTTGTCCTTGGGTATGCAAGCGTCCTCCAAAAAGACTATTTTGTTTGTTACCAGTGCTACCAACAATGAACTCTTAATTGAGTAGGCAAGCTACTTATTTTGTGTATTGAGGAGGAAGACAAGGCAAAATAACAGGGTTCCTTAGTATTGTCGGATGGGAGGAAGTGAATCCTCTTGTTTTTTGGTAGATGAATGAAAAGGATGAAGTTAAGAGGTTCCCAGATCTCATGGAGAACATTAAGGCACATTGAGACTGTCCATGAAAGGCAGCAGAAATACTTTTGCATTCTATGTCTCTGTGGCATCTGATCGAAGGAGACTTAGAGAATTTAGAGAAGCAAAGTTATTTAAGTTCTGCTGAAATCAAGTTGAGAGATAATAGTCAGCTCAGGTTACTGTAATATTTCACTTTTTGTGATTGTCAGCTAAACTGACTGCTGTAAGTGGTCTTTCTGAAACTGTCTTAAAAACCATTTCTTTATGGTACAGTTTTCTAATACCTAGATGTATTTATCACAATCCAAAATAAGTATCTACCATATTTTAGATGTGGTTACAGCCAAGACTACGTAAAAGTCACAGTTATTATCAGCTGGCTCTAGAAAAACTAAGGCCAGGTAGCAGACAAATGTGAATAGTTCTAGCAGAACTGTTCAGGGCAGACCTGGTGTTCAGCTCTGATTTAAACTTTCAGTACAACCAGTATGTTTTTCCATGGACTTTTTTTTTGAACCTCCCCTTAGAACAGTGATCTGATGAAACACCTTAGCTTAGTGTGATTTTCATCTGTCAGTCTGGCTGCTACCTCGATGGCATCAGCTGAAAAAGGCCAGTCAAATGGAGTATTCTGACCCAAAGCAAGGTACCTCCAGCCAAACAAGATCTCACAGAGCTTCCTAATGGGAGGAGACTTCCGTATTTGGCATTACAACATCGGCTATTTCCCTTGACCGTTCCGTTCTCAGCAATGTCAGACTGTTTCCTATTCCTGAAACAACTGGGCTTCCTAGCAGTTCCAGACAGGTTCATTTTAACAGCAGGAAATGTATGCTTCTTGTGCTCCCTGGATAACAAGATATTTCACCCTTTATAATAAGAAGTTTCTATGTCATCATCTCTACTCTTTTTCTGACCGTGGTCCCATCCTTTCTCAGAATAGGGTGTGGGGCAGATTTTGAATCCCTGAGTAAGTTGCCAGCCTGTTCCTTCATTCCTCTGCTCCGAAGTCTTTCCTGATTCGTGATTTAATAAAGAGCACATATGTCCAAAGGATGGGTTTACCCTTTTGGTTTCACCCATTGTCCCAGTGCTGTCTGGTAATTCTTTTTAGTTAAATCTATTCATGATCCAGCTTCTTTGCCTAACTCTTATAGGTAGTCTTAGCTTCCCCCTGACTGAACTGATTTAAGCTCCGCCTAAATATGGACCAAAAAAAAACCAAAAACCACTTTGCTTTTAATGTGACAAAGTTTATAAAACATAAATAGAATAATATTTCAATTTTTTTCATCCTAACTTAGAGTTAAGAGTCTTGGATTTTTGTCCCAGAAGAATGGAAGTGGTTTTCTAGCTACACGAGCATGGTGCAAGCTGAATAGCTTAGATTCACAGAGCCATATTAGCTTTCTAAAAGCTTCTTTGTTTTCAGGAATGTTCTTCTGCTTAAATTACAAGACAGTTCTATGCAACAGTTGGTCCATGTTACTTTTTGGTAGGGAAGGTTTCTTGTTGGTAGATACTTCCATCAAATGGCTATTTAGTCTATCTTGGTTTTTTTCCCCCCACAAGGTGTTTTTTCCATTTGAATCTTGTAATGTGTCTGTTTTGCCACTGTGTGCTTTTGACCACCTAGATTATGTATTGACAAAAGAATTAAGGACTTGTTAGGCTTGCTCAGTGCTTGAACCCTTGCAATGTTGGTATGAGGGCACAGAGGGAGAAAGCATGACTCCCACAGTTGTTACTAAATTTAAGTAATTCAAATTTTGTGAGAATATGCACGTGAAGTAAAACCTGTCTAGTAACTTTTTTCCTCTATGAAGTAACTTCTGTTGTCACTGCTTTTACTGCAAGGTAAGTGATATTTTTGCTAGTTTGTGGAAATAATTTTTTTAACTGGCTTCTTCAATTAAAACTAAGTCTTTATTCCCAAAGTTTATTTTTTCATTTCTGTAGTCTAAGATTCAACTGTAGATTAATGTTGAATTATTATCATAGTAATTTAAAGCATTTCTTATTTAAATAATGAGATAGCAAAAGCCATATGAGAGGTTAATTCCTTATGTAATTGTACTATGCATTTTGTAGAGAAAAAGACATTACTGGAGACTGGACAGCAAATGCCTCACACTATTTCAAAATGAATCTGGAACAAAATATTACAAGGTAATTAATGATGAGTGATAATGATGTTGATTTATTCAGTGCTTTATAGATATGAAATTTACTTGTGAGCCGTTTACGTATTATCTCCATTTTCCCATCTCTTTTTGAATCAAAACTGTGACCAGGTTAATTGTTGCCCAAAGCCTGTAAGTGAGAAGGACCAAGACTAACTCTGAGAAGTTGCTTGCAGCTCCTGCTCTAATTCCCTTGAGTATGTCTCTCCTTACATTTTGCATGTACTGTTCTCCAGAATTACCTGGCATATTAAGCTTTCCTCAAAATTACCAGAGAATTTCTTTGGCCACCAGTCAAATGAAGGCTTGGATTTTTATGTTCTCTCAGTAGTGACTGAAAGTTTGCATGCTTATGTGTTTTATTTTAAGGTTCCTCAAATTAAATTACTTCCTACTGTACAACTGAAAGTTCCAAGCAAGATTTACAGGAAAATTTACTGTGTAGCCTGATATTTATATAAATGAAGCTTAGTGTATTGTTAATGTAATATTGTGTTCAGTGGTGGAATATTCGGAAAATGCATTTGAATTTGTAAACAGGACTTTTCCCTTTCTTGTCTTGTACCTTTAGGTGGGGATCCAAATCTTGCAGCTTCTTCCTTTATAACATCTCTAAGATCAAGCCTTTTCTCTGTACACCCAGCTAAACTTGCCCAAATCCTTTTCATCCCTATCTTGACCAATGCAGTCTCTTCTCAGACCTCTCTGATACTTGTATTGCCCTGTGCATTCAAAACACAGCTGGTAAAATATGTTCCTTGCTTGTTGCTCCGTTACGTCAGTGCTTTTAGTCCTTTGACTTGCCCCTTTGCATCCCTTGTTTTAACTGCTTAGATCTGGTTGTTTGTCTTTGCTGTTAGAGTAATTCACAGGTTTTGTCTTTACATTTATTTGCTCTTCATCTTAATCAGCTGCTGTCTCTTATCCCTCTAATGCCAGCCTGGTGTTCACCTGCTTGTTCACTACTCTTGCAAGTGATATGCACCTGCACGCCTTTCCATGGATGTGAAATGTCCTCCTCCAGCTAGTGTGAACTTGAAACCATTTCTTCCTTCAGATCTGTTCTGTAATACTCTTGTACCATGGTCTTAAACTGACCAGGTAGAGGATAATATCTGTATGCAGATAATATCAGCTAATATCTGTGTGAAAGAGAATCTTTACCTAAAATGATTCTGATGCACAAAGCAGTGCTTATTGACTAGCTTGTATAGATGCATCCTCTCCTTAATGTTACTGTTTCACTTTTTCCCTCTCGTGGTCTTCTCTGCCTAAGCTGTATAAACTGCAAGGAGAAGATGGTCATTCTCTAGTTGTGCATCATTTACACATTCAATGGGGGTGTGTCTTATGATGAATGTAAATGTAGTTTGAGTAGAAAGTAGTATTTGTATAGAGAGAGCTGTGGTGGGCCTGAAAGTCTGTCTAGGCTTGTATATAGGAATTCAGAAAACTGAGTGGGCAATGGTCATGCGCAGTTTGAATTTATTTTTGAAGCTTGGTGCTTTGGTTTTGTTTTTTTGATATGTTTGATTTAGTTTCTTTGCAATGCTTGAAGTTATGAGTGTTAGTTTATTAAAATATTATGTGCATTTTCATTTTTTACTCTTTAATATCTTTCTTCAGGAGATTCCACTTTCAGAAATTCTCCAGGTGACCCAGCCTCGAGATTTTTCAAACGTGGTGCAGGGCAGCAACCCCTACTGTTTTGAGATCATCACTGACACGATGGTGTACTTTGTTGGCGAGAACAATGGCAGCACTCATCACAGTCCAGTTCTTGCTGCCTCCGGAGTTGGACTTGACGTAGCTCAGGGCTGGGAGAAAGCCATTCGCCAGGCCTTGATGCCAGTCACTCCTCAAGCTAGCGTTTGCACTGCTGCAGGACAAGGAAAAGATCACAGTAAGCAGGCAGACAAGGCACTGTTCATATGCTGAAGCTGCTGATGGTAGTGATTCCTTTTGGAAAAGTGCTTATTTAGAGTGAAGTATTGTCTGTTGATTATCTGCTGAATTGGGTCCATAATTTTCCACAAATCTCTAAAAAAGTGACCCTCAGGTTTGTGGAGGGTGGGCAAATCCTTTAATCTGTTGTAGCAGAAAGTAGTAAAGAATCAGATTTACAATATGAATGCAGAATGCAGAGTTTTATTGTAAGAGCACTAAAGAACACACACATGGATGTAAAAAGGGAGCATAGATTAGATATTTCTAATATACATAACTAAATAAATATATTCAGATTATATACATACACTTTGAAGGAGCTAAATTGGATGCTTTTTGATGTTAGCACCTATATAGATGTATATTGTAAAAATTCTGTGAGATGTCAGTGGCTAAGGAGAAGAAAAGGAGTTAATGTTGCAATGTAAATACCATCAGTGATGGAAGAAACTTTTTCTGAGCTGTGCATAGTTATAAAAAGTACCCTATTCTTTTTATGCACCTGCCCTCCCTTTTTTTCCTTTGGCATAGGATCATGCTCATTATCAAGGCTCCACTAAACTTACATATTGTGTTCTTTCTTTTCAGACATCTCCTTGTTCCTTGCAACAACATTCATTTTCATTCTGTACTGAGATTTATGCTTTCACTCTTTAATTTCCTTTTGAATTCCAGCTACTCTTTAATCTCTTTATACAAACAAAAATTTTCTTTTGCAGGAGATACTGAGATCAGTTTCTCTGTCTCTGATATCTGGCTTCTCTGCATCAGCTACAGTTAAGAACATGTAAATGCTAGTCTGAGGTGAAGACACTTTCTGAAAATGCAGCAATGGTCTAAAATAGTAAACTATGAAATGGCAGTACTGGTATTGGTATTTAATTACAGTGAAGAAACATACTTCTAAGATGGTACCTCATACTTGGCTTTATACATACATAAAATGCCACTTTTGCTATGGAATTTTTAGTTTCATATATATACACACACACACCCCAAAACTCTCTTCATTTTCTAGCTCCTAAGGCTTACTGTTGCTGACAGACTTGCAAAGACAGTTGCTTTTTCCAAAACAAATATGTTTTCAGATATAAATAATATTTCATTGACATCAGTAGGGAACAGAACTACAGCAGTAAATGCCGAGAGAAAGTATTTTAGTATGTTTAGGACTGTAGGAGTATAAGAAACTACTGTGAGTCAGGGAGTGGCATTCACGTATTTTTAGACAGCTCAGGTTGGTTTTTAAACTCTTGGCCAAAAAATGTCTGTTCATCCCTCTTTTTCCTACATTTTGTGAATCATGAAATGTATCTCAAGAGCCTTTAAGATAATTCAATTTTAGTTAAAAAAAAAAAAAGTCCCCGAAGTCTCAAATACATGCTTTTAAATGAAAAGACCAAAAGGAGGAGGGAGACATTGCTAGTGCTTGAAATACTTGCAGCAGCAGGGAATTTGTAGTGTTAAAGTGTCTACAAGACACTATCTACTTATTTTATTCCACATTCTTTCCAGAGTTAGTTAGAAATGAGGATGTTCTTCCAGTCTGACCCATGGCAAAGAGTCCTTTGTAACCGTGTACGTGGTGTTTGGAGTGGGGTGTTTCTTTGTGGGATGTTTCTGAGCTAAAGTGAGAGAGAAAGTAAGCTGTTTACCTGGTGTAGATTATGTATTGAATTGTGGCATTACTAATTTCTTCAGAAGTGACTACTTCTCAGCCCTTATCCTGTGCATTTCAGGCACTAGGAAAATGGATTTATTTGGAACGAATAACTCACTCTTTACCTCTGAGTTATTTTGTATTCTGTAGCCATCTGTAGAGAAGGGTTCAGTATGTTCAGTTAAACACTTTCAAAAACTGTATCTTTATTTTCTAGTTACTTTGTTGCAGTTTTTGTTGACCTTAGGGATTTTTTGTCTGACTTCTTTATTGTTTTCCCTTGTTTTCTGTGCAGTTACTTCAGTACAGAGCTGACTATAGTCAATAATCAGTATGCATACACAAGTTCATCTTTCAGATGCGGAATTCAGTGTCTCTGAGAATTAGCATTTTTTCCTATCTTACCTCTCTAAATTCCTCCTTTGAGATAAAGCACAGGTGGCAAAAATGAAGTACAGACATCTTTTTTCTGTGAAACTGTGCTTTTAAAATGCAAGGCCCTTTTTAGGATGATAAAGGCTCTTTTCAAAGTGCTAGTAAATCTTTAGTGTGTTTTCTATCTACCTTGTAGATAAATTCAGGTTTTTTTCTTTCTTTAAGTTAAAATAATATCACAGAATTGTTAGGTTTGGAAGGGACCTCTGGAGATCATCCAGTCCAACCCCACTGACACGTCAGAGTCACACAGAGCAGGTTACACAGGAACACGTCCAGGTGGGCCTAGAATGTCTCCAGAGAGAGAGACCCCAGTATCAAGTGATAAATTTCTCATGGTCTAAGATGCTTTACTTTGGTCTTGGAAGTCAAAGGAGAAGGATGTTTTCTACCTTCCTTGGTATATCTCTTCTTACCTATGTATTACAGTGTTTTCCTGTAATGAAAAATTCATTTTGATGTCTGCTGCAGACTGAAGAATTCTAATTCTTTATCTGATACTTCTACTTGGAAATTACACTTCCTGAATGTGCCCTTATATTCCAAGGATTGATGTGCTTATCTGGTTTATCCATGAAACAAACATTTTTTTAATATTATGGGCTTTATTGCTTTTTAAATTATCAGCTCTTCTGTCACTTGCTTTCTTTGGTTTGTTTCCTTTTTTTATGCATTAATTCTGTATATCTTGGTGCCATGGAAGATAAGAAGCCACTTTCATTTGACTGTGAGGGATCTACCTGCTACTCTTGCCTGTATTTTTCTTTGTTGCTACCAGAAATCATTATTCATTTAATGAACTATGATACAATTGCTATTGCTTTTGGTTCTCTAGCTGTCTATTGTGTACACACTTGTATTGTTTTACTATTTTTGTAATCAGGGATAGGAGAAAAAAAGACAAGCAATCCCAGCAAAACTCCCAGAGTTATTTATCTAATCAATCTGTAAAATGAGTTCCATGTTATGAAGTTTCTGCAGAACAACAGTAAAAATCATTTCACCAATATTGGGTTAAAAGTCAGTAAAGGTTTTTTGTTGATTTTCATTTTTTCTCATCTTTTTACTAGAAAAAGTCTGCCCTTTCTATTTACTTATTTGGCTTTATCTTCTTTATTGCAGAAGAGTTGTCTCTAAGCATCTCTGTTTCAAATTGCCAGGTCCAGGAGAATGTGGTGAGTCATGTGCATTGTATTATAGTGATACTTATTTGAGTATTACAAAGTAGTTGGTAGTAGCAGTGTCTGGATGAGAAAGCAACACCAGAGTACTGTAGGTAGAGAAGTCTGTGTTACATGCAGGAAGTAACCTACTTACCTACCATGGCTGTTAGTTTTTATGAATGTATGTCCCTGCTTAACGGTGCAGTTCAGTGGATCCTCTTCAGGAAAAGCTTGTTGTGTTTTCTCACTCCATTCAGTGTAATGATGGTACCTTTTACAGAGTTTGATTAATGCCAAATATAATTACAGCCTAGCCAGTAATAACTAATTCAGTCCTGAACATTTTAATGACTCCTGATATTTGTGATTTTGTTTTTTCATTCATTAGGATATCAGCTCTGTGTACCAAATATTTGCCGATGAAGTGCTGGGTTCTGGTCAGTTTGGTATTGTATATGGAGGTAAATTGCATTATGTTCCATTATGCATTTATTAAGGTAGAATGTCTGCTTGATAAAATTACCCTTTCCATGTTTACTTAACTGTATCTAGAATGTCTAGGTGAAGTTTATCTAGGTGAAGTTTATCTTGTTAAAAGTTGTATTGGGATTACTTTGCTGCATGTCTTTGCAGTTTTATGTACAGTATTTCTTAAAATTCTTGCATTTACAGTTTTGCATTGGTGTCATAATCAGTTTAGAATATGTGTTATATTTTGACCACTGTTAAATACGAAGCAATCCAATTTGGCCATGTTTAACGATTTTTTTAAAAATTGCAAATTCTAACACTGTTTTGTTATACAGTATTAGCAGTCATATATTTGCTGTCAGTTATACCTGTTTTGAATGACACCTGAGAGATGTGGCCAAAAGCACTTAGAAAAACATATAGTTTATGGTTTGACAGTATGGATGCAAACATATTATTGACGTATTTTATGCAAATAAATTTCTGTCAGCAGGGTAAAGTAGAAAGAGGTATTCTTTGTCAAGAGTCTTAGTCCGAGGTTTCTTAGTCCTAGGTTTAAAACCTTCTGTTGCAGCATATAACTTGTTTTTATTATGTAATCACAAAAAAAGAAGAAATACTAGAAATGCATATGAACTCTATCTCTCTCTTTTTTTTTTTTAATCTCGTGTTATATCTCAAGTGTTGAGAAAACCACAGACCATAAATCTGGAAAGAAAGAAAAAGTCATAAGTAATGATTTTACAAGTGGTAATCTTTCTGCTTCTGTCACGTTTTCTTTCTAATCAGGATGTATTGTGGCTATTGCGTAGTTAGATACTTCATTACTTCTAAACTGCTTGGTGGAAATACAGTTTGGTCTGGTTTTACATCACTCTTTCAAGAGGTCATGTTTTTTGCTCCCTCTGTATTTCTTAAAGCACAGTGTGAATCTAAGTGTGCTCCCTCACTTATGAAAAGAAATGAACAAATGCAGACACTTATTTTAATGGTTGGATTTTATTTTTCCTAAATTGCCTTGTAAATAAATCTCAGCTTGGTATTTCACATGATTCAGTGCTTACAAGTGCTTGTAAGCATAATAAATAATTATAAAAAACTGTCCTTATAATATTTTTTTTTAACTGAATGAGGGCTTAAAATATATAGGATATGCGTACTTCTTAAGATAAAATCACAAGCTGAAAGTATGAAAAGACAGTATGAAAGACTATGGTTTTGCTGGCTCTACACACTGCTTAATTTTTGCTGGTATTTGGGGAAATTAGAACTGGTAACTTCTGATATTGGCTTATCCCCACCTGTGTAGTCTTACTGCAATAATGGTAACAGTTAATGGTAGAATTAAGTTGCTTTCATTGTTGTGGGGTGTGGATTGGGTTTTTCTTTTTTGTTGTATTTTTTGTCCCCCCTATTTTTGAGAAACATTTCCAAATTGCAAATCAAAAGTTATAGGATATAGATATCCAACTCCTGCATCAGTGAGAAGAGTTTCCCTCTGCTTTTCCTGTTTTGATTAGTTTGAAAGATCTGAAAAAGGGAGACAGAAAAAGCTATTCTTGACATTTTCTTACTGATGTAAAACTTGCACTAAAAACTGGCTGGTTGTGTTTTGTTTAACAAAAGGAATTTTCAAACTGCTTTTCTGTTACTCTTCATGGACAATTTTTAGCTGTAGTCTAGCTTCTGTAGTTAGGTGTTTTGTTAGATGGGTTGGTTTGCTTATCATTCTTTAGCAATCTAGTATTTGCATAGTGTTTTGCATCTAGTTTGTAATTTATTGTATTTCTGCTACATTTCAATATAATTTCCTTCATCTGGTGGAGATAAGCCCTTTATTCATGATGATGCTAAAGGCAGGTGCAGTCGTTGCTTGGCAGAGAGCCTGTGAAGCATTTCCTGTGCCGTGCCTAAGCCCTGGCCACCAGTGCTGACCACAGAGCAGCAGGGGAGGCTGGCTGGTGGCTACTGGGGTGTACCTGGGCTCCTCACAGCAGTGCTGGTAGAACTTTCTGTGCCAGTTGCACTGTAGCTGCGTGTGTTGTCCCTTTTCCTCAAATGGCATCCAAACCCTTCGCTGTGCGGATAATGACACTTTTCTTTGGTGCAGACTTACTGTTCTGTGGTACTTCAGTATTAAATATCTTAGACTTCCAAGGTCTTGCAGTGTGTGATCCCATTAACCTCTCTGATGTGACTGAAAGATCAGTTCAGCAGCTGTGAAGAAGCTGGGGAAGCATTAACAGCTCCTTGCGTAGCCCTGGACGCAGCCTCCCTGCATATTGCAGAGTGCTTCTCATGTAGCTGATGCAGGTTGCAGCAAGGAATAGTATGTGATGCTGCCGGCATGGTGTTTTTCTTACCACTACCTTTTAGAGCTTTTTGATCACAGCAGACTGCCCTGGGTGTTAAATGTGTTGCTGTTCTTTGGGGCACCTAATTACTCTCGTGTTCCCATAGAGTATTAGGTGTGTAATTTCCTGTGCATGTGGAGCCCATGAAACCACTGGAGTGGGTTTTTAGATCTGTCTTCACTTTGGCCTTGAATTGTTGTTGTTTTTACAGGAGAGGCAATATGCTGTGGAGTAATTATTACTTGCTCATATGCAAGTCCCTTGCATGAACAAAAACTTCACCCAATACATTTAATGTCAGTGTGTGTAGCTGACAGCAGAGTGGGAACTGGTTTAAATTTAAACTATGGAATTCCTGTGGAGGCTGATCACTTCTTTTACTCATATACCATTTGCATTTCTAAATATAAATATGGTAATGTTGTACACTTGACAGAATATACTTGTTACCCCAAAAAGGAATTTCTGCTGTGATGTTTTATAGCTATGAATTGCTTCTACCTCTTGATGGCTGACACTGACTTTCTGTTTAGGAAAACATAGGAAGACTGGAAGAGATGTGGCTATCAAAGTCATTGACAAAATGAGGTTTCCGACTAAACAGGAAAGTCAGCTTCGTAATGAAGTAGCCATTCTCCAGGTATAAAAGTGTTTTTGGATCACGTTGGAGTTTTGTCTTAAATAAACCATTAATGAGATTTTGTATTGTGTGTAAGTGCTCTGAATTGATTTTTAAATTTACATCTGTAATTTCTGAGTACTTTCATAAGAGGGAATCTTATAAGAGCAGGAATTCCTGAGTACTTGGTAGAGTTGATAACTTGGAGGAGACATCTACCCCCTTGTAGGGGATCCACCAAACATAGGTGTTTTGGCTCCCTGTTGTCTCCCTCAGTATTATTTTCTGCTGTTTTTCACTACTGGCTCCTCAGTCTTTGAGTATTGTTCTTATACTCGGTAGCTTGAGTACAGAACATGCATCAACTGTGAAATTAATCATTACAGCTAATTTGTATTAAACCAATTATCCTTAGTAGTTGGCATATTTCATGGGTTGATATTTGTTTCAAGCTTGTTTCTTTCCACAGATTTTTTTTTTCTACCTCTAACTCTCCACTTAACTGTTTTTTGATTTGTGGGCAACATTTCTGTGAAATTCAGGATGTACCTATGCTACTTTATTTTAGAATTTGCACCACCCTGGGATTGTGAACCTGGAATGTATGTTTGAAACCCCAGAACGGGTCTTTGTTGTGATGGAGAAGCTGCATGGAGATATGCTGGAGATGATTCTTTCCAGTGAGAAAAGTCGACTTCCAGAACGAATAACTAAGTTCATGGTCACTCAGGTGGGCATTCAGTTCCTCTGCTTTTAGAGGAAAGGCTGGATTTGGAGTTTGTAATTAGAAGAATTTGCAGAAGGGGTTTTCTGTATTGTTACTTAAAAGAGACAGCATAGAGAGCTGCACATCTAATGAAAGTTGAGTAAACAAAAAAAAGAACTTTGAATATTAATTACGTTAATTTTTCTGGCCCTTCTTTCCCAAGACATAACATTATGGACATCTAAAGATGAATGTCGAAACAGTAAGCATTCAAAAAGACAGAGGAGGAGGGGGGAAAAAAGGATGGGGAAAATAAACCCAATTGTTTTCAAGTCTTGGTAGGCTGGAAAAAACAGTGCTTGCACAGTATATATGGGTTAGTTCTTGAGAACTATGTTGATAAAAATTGCTGTGTTGGTTAGTGTGTGTGTCTTTTGACACTTATGATCTGCTTGAATATGTTCTGAAAATGTTCTTTCATTTTGTAGATACTTGTTGCTTTGAGGAATTTACACTTCAAGAATATTGTGCACTGTGATTTAAAACCAGAAAATGTACTACTAGCATCAGCAGAACCATTCCCTCAAGTGAGTGAAGATTAAACAATACTTTTTATTACTATTCATTGTTTTTTTTTTAAACAATATTGACATTGCTGCTTAAAAAGTGACCTCATGGGATTTTCAGCTGACTTACTCTAGAATTACTTGAACTGCATGTATTGTAGTTGTCTCTTTTTTTCCCTTCTCCCATTAAGTGCCTTTAGTGCATTGCTCTTTCTTATACCCTAAGGAGGGCTGATTGACTTGGGGTTACATGTTGGACTTGATCTGGATCCTTTTATCTCCACAAGTGCCTGCTGTGTTCAAGCTAAGGAATTGTTGCACAACCATGAAGATTTGAGCATCGGTGCATGTGCCAGCTGTTAATGCTTTGACCGGGATGTTCTGTCAAGAGCTGTCTGGATCTGAGTTCAGGCTAAAACTCAGTGTTTGATTTCTGTGTAGCTGAAGCCTCCAGCTTCTGGAATGGGATTAAGAGGAATGTGATTTGGCTGGGATTCATGTGTTTTTACCTTTGGTGCTGTGCCTTGTTCACGGTGATTGAAACACACGGACCAGGCATGGATGATGCAAGGACATTTATTAAGAAGAGGCACAGATATTTACACTGTTTAGGCTTCCATATAACAATTTCCATTTGTTCTGTCTACGTGCTAGCTAATGCATAGCAAGCTGTATTGTTACTTTTTCTTTTGTGTACTTGCCTATCTTGCTGCAGGATGTTCTGCCATCTTCACCAGGGTGTTCTGTTCCATGCAAAAGGATGTGATTTTTGCAGTTTCATCTATCTGCATCTTTTTCATAGTTCCCGCTGTACCATTTTTAACAAGTTAGCCACGCTGTTCGTGTTTAACCCATTCTGTTCCGCAACATCTTGTGAGAGCAAGGATTCACCTCTGAAAATGAGCTGGCTTTGGAATCAAGATCTTCTGTCCTTATTTGCACACTTGTGGCCATGTAATACACAAACTGCCTCAGACCTAAGTCTGTGCAAGGCCAGTTCAGGTCTTGATTTGAAGCATGGCTGATCTGCATGTTGCAAACCCAGCAACCTAAAACCTTAACTGACTGGCTGGCTTACATGGGGTTTTGTGTCTGTTTGCATACATACAATGTTTAAGTGATGGCAGAAAGGGTGTGAAGTCAAGCAGAGAGTTCTCAGTTTAAAAATGTGCTGCTTTTGCAGGTGAAGCTGTGTGATTTTGGCTTTGCACGCATCATTGGTGAGAAGTCTTTCCGGCGCTCTGTGGTGGGGACTCCTGCGTACCTCGCCCCTGAAGTGCTCAGGAGCAAAGGCTACAACCGCTCCCTAGACATGTGGTCAGTAGGAGTTATTGTCTACGTGAGCCTCAGTGGTACATTCCCATTTAATGAAGATGAGGATATCAATGATCAGATTCAAAATGCAGCATTTATGTACCCACCAAATCCTTGGAAGGAAATTTCTAGTGAAGGTAAAGAAATTAATTTTCTCTATTAGGATGTTTGTGTATGTAGGTAACATATTCAAATGCTTAAACCTCAAAGTTCATTTAGGAAGGAGTGTGAAAATTATTTATAGTTTGAATGTGAATTTTTTTTGAAAAAAGCTCTTATTTATCCACTATGCCAAAGTGGATAAATAAGAGCTAAATATATTTGTGAAAGATAAATTGTGAAATATAATGCTTTAGATAATTTTCAGGGCAGGGGAGTCAGGAGATTTAGCAAAAAACCCTGAATTTCATGCATGATGAGTGGGATAGGTAATCTGACACTTCCCAGAAGTCCCAAAGAAAAGTTAATTAATGTGTGGGTATTTTCTGAACACTGGCATATTTTATCCAAACTATAATCACAGAAACGGTTCAAAGTTGAATCTGGAATTTTAGTTTTGTACATTAGCAAGTATGGATTTAAATGTCAGGTCTGAACAACCTAGAAGTTTACAAGGCTGGTCTCTAGAGCTCTCCAGTGCCAGCTTTGGTTATATGTTGCTACCATGTTTGGTTAATACATGATTAACACACGGGTATATGTGGGAGGACGTATACAAAAGTATACAATAGTGGAAGTCCCCACATCATTGTGGAACACAGGATTATGCTCAAGCTTTTTAGGCACGTCTGAAAGTCACTAAAATCAGTAGGGAAAAAGATTAATGAATAACACAGTAAAGCTTTTAGTGTTTCCATCAACAGTAGGGGGAACTTACTCCGTCCTTATTTTGTAGCCTCATCTAACATAAGCAAAGCTAAATATAAAATTCAAGAGCTTGGTTAAATTTAAAGTTCAGTGTAGGGTACACTCACACATAAAAAATTAATTTCTACTGCAGCATGTGAATGATGATAGAGGTGATTAGTATTTAAACAACATAATTTTTTTTCTTCTTTGTCAGCCATTGATTTAATAAACAATTTGCTTCAAGTGAAGATGAGAAAACGATTCAGTGTTGACAAATCCCTTAGTCACCCATGGTTACAGGTAAACCCATCTGCCTTTTTCACTATGTTTATTAAGGATGAATAATTTTTTTGGCTGAAATCCTTCGGAGGCTTATGAAAACTGCTACTATCACATTCTATTAACAAGCATTCATGAAGGCTTGAGTATTTCTCATTATAGCTTTACATTTGGTGTGCTCCAGGATTCTGCCCATCTGTTAATGGCTTCTTTCCTCAAGGGAAATTTATTTTACTGTGTCTCCCACCTTTTTCTTTCTGTCTGACAGCAACATGGGTTTGCTGTTCTGGTTTCCCCCCTGCCTGTAGGCAGTGATGAGTGCATGCAGCCCTATGAAATCAGCACAGAGACAAACATTGTTTGTTCAGTGCTGAAGAAGACACACAGCCTGATGTGTGCTGTAAATTGTAGTCGGTTTAGGACAGGTTTATTTGGAATGGAGTTTATATGCTGCTTTGACAACCTCAGATACTAGCCTATTTAATTTTGAACTATTCTTTGTGGACAGTGTTGGGGCAATTTGTGGGAGGAGGGTGTTTGTGTTTGGTTTTATTTTTTTTTCTTTCTTTTTTTTTTTTTAACAGATCTTGTTGGTTATATCTTGTGGCTATTTACACTAAAAATGGAGATGAAGTGCAGAATTTATCTGTGGGAATGTCGTGCTGCTGTTTCTTAAAACTGCTTCCTTAAATCTCTTTTACTCCTTAGGATTACCAGACTTGGCTTGACCTCAGAGAATTTGAAACGCGCATTGGAGAGCGTTACATTACCCACGAGAGCGATGATGCACGCTGGAAAGAACACGCTTACGAACACAACCTCGAGTACCCCCAGCACTTCATTATGGCTCCTAATCCAGATGACATGGAAGAAGACCCTTGATTTGTTCGTTATGCTGAATTGCAGCAAAGGAGGATACTCTAGGCAGAAACTGAAGATAAGTTTTTGAGCAGCTGTTGCTCTTTCCAAATGCTGTACACATAGTTTGATGTATAAAGCCCCAGAGGATCCTGCATTGCCATGAGAATAGACTGTCATCTGACAAGCTTTTCTCCATCCCTGACTTTAACTATGAGTAGTTACTGGACAATGGGATAAGCCCTGTTGGGTAACATTTCACCGAGCTGGGTGGCTACAAAGCTATTACCAAGGTGTAGTGTGTACAGATTGAATCGTTTGTATTTTTCAAGGGTTTTTGTTTTTTCATAGCCTACGCAGTAAGAGTTTTGTAGTAGTTTTCTAATCCCTATTTACTAGGCCATAGAGGACTGTTTTCTGTTACTTAGATACATCTCCTGTTTCTTAAACTGTGGATGGTGAAGACTCTATAAAGAAGTCAGTACAGAATACCTTGGCTAAAGCAAAACAGGGTGGTTTAGTTGAATACAGCTTCACAGATGAAGGAATAATTTGCTGCTGTTAAGACAGTTAAATATGTGTGTCTTGGCCCTAATTGAACTTTTTCCAGATACCAACAAAAAAAAAAAAAAAGAGACCCCATAACTTCTTGCATTCCTCTTGAAATGCTGGCTGACAATCTAAGGAGATGACAATCAAAGCTGTGCTAGGTGTTTATTTTGTCTGTTAAAAAAAGCAGTAAGCCACAACAGTGCGCTGCTGTGCAAGGCTGGCATGTCATTGATGCACACCAAAGGCATTTTGCCTTAAAACTACACAAGTAATGCACAGAGAGCACACAAGACTTGATGTAGCATATCCTTTCACTCTGGAAGACCAGCTTCTAGCAGGAGGACGTGGAAAAATAGGGAAAAATACATGCAGCTTTCTTGTTGTTTTGAGTAATAAGATTTTAAAATTTTTAATATTTTTCTAATTTTTTTAAGGTTCTCTGGACTTCCATCAGGAGTAGTTTGTAGCCTGCTAGCTTGTATGTTAACTCTGCTCAAAACCTAGAAGTAACAGTGGATACCACATCACCTGTTGCTTCTCCCAGGGCAGCTGGATTGTAGGAGAAAGGACTTTGCCTTCCCTCCTTAACCTGCAGCCCCTCCCATCCTCTTTACTGTGCTCGGAACTGTTTGATCTGAATGAAGAGTCTAAAACCAACTCCTAACTTAGTTTTTTCTGTGCCTCAGTTGAAGGATTCCCAACCACTAATTGGACTTGTGGCACAATAGAGGGGAATTAGCAGTGTTCTTTGGAAAGAATTCCCTGGGACAGTTCAAGTTCATGGTATTTCAAGAAGTCTGAGGCCATGATGTCTAAATGCAAATGGAAGAGTGTTTTTTGGCCCTATTTTAAAAAATGAAAAGGGTGAAATCCTTTTTTGTGGGATAACAGTGTTGTGCTGCTGGAGGGTGCTGGAAGGCTGTATGCATCCCTGATGTGCCAAGCTGCTTAACTGGAGCTTAGTTGGAAATATTTCTAAAATACTGATACAGGCTTGAACTGCAAAGGCAGTGAGAGGCTTTGGGATTATTCCTCTCTCCTACAGAGATTTTCTTTTTTGTTTGCATGTAGATAAATATCTTTTTCTACTGTCGTTATTCAGGTAAGGAAACAGGTGAGCAGATTTATAAGTTGTTAGATATACTTAAAATGTTACATGGTTAGTTCAAGGCTGGCAGCTGCTTGCAGTAGCAGTGACCTGGCAGTGGTCAGTGGCAGAAGGATGTGCCCACAGGCAGGTTTGGGTCTTTAACCCAACTTTTCTTTTCCCATTGCCCTTTATCTATCTGCCACTGCATTTTGTAGGTGTCCACGTTGGCAAAGGCTGAGCTCTGGCTTCTTAACCCTGTTAAGGGAGGGTTTCAGGAATGCTTCTGAGGGACACTGCTTTTCATCTCTGGAACCAGAGCGATCACCTGACAGTGGTAGTTTGGTATTTGCCCACTTGGCAAGGGAAGTAGTGCTGTGTTTCAACTTCTGCTGCTCAAGTAACCAAATTTCAGTGAAGCCATGGCTATATTCCATCCTAACTGTAATAATGTAGATACAGTTTGGTTTTAAACTTCAGATTTTATACTTGACCTGTCACTTCAGGTTTACCTGTGGGTTTGTTGTTTGTGTTGTTTTAAGGGAGGAAATAAAGCAGCTCAGTCACTTGAAAAAGCACAACAGGAATAGAGGAAGGAGGGGACAGTAATGAAACGGAAGGCCTGGCTTTTGTCTCTCCCCATGAAGTCTGCTCTGCTTCAAAATATTATGTGAGCTATTTATTCTTCAGGTTGTATTAAAATAAAAATAATGCTTTTGGCCTTTAGAGGAGATGGCTTGGTGATATATGCAGACTTATGGGGCCAGACAATAGAAGCCACAAGCAGCTAGTAGTCAAGAAACCAAAAAAAAATCAGACTTACATTATGAGTAAACTTTCTAGAGTAGTAAAAATAGCTGAGTTTTTTATTCCCTTTTTTTCTACCTTTACTGCAGACTTTGACAGCAGTAGGTTAGTGTTTAATACCCTTACCCCTAGATGAATTAAGTTGCGTTCATTCAAGCAATAGTGCTATGGTGATGCTAGAAAAAAGCTCATGTAAAATTTATAGCCTCAAAATGACACTGTCAAGTACTTTTATATTTTTATACATCCCATTGTTTGTAAATACCCTCTGATAAGCTTGAAAATAAAATTTATTTCCCTATCAGACTCGTTCTTTTTATTTACATGACTTATCTCTCCTATTAAATGTTCTTAGCAGTAAATGGTTCTATACTTTCTTGTTTGTGGATATGTCATTAGATGTGTCCTGCTGTGGAAATTCTGCTGGCAGGAACTCCTTTTACATGCATCCTGTCACTATTCTCTTTATAAAAATATCTTCAGAGATGTCAAGGCATCTTGATTTTATTCAAGTACCAAAGCTTGAATACAGTTAAAGATTCCTTAGTGCATCTGTTTGTTACTGACAAGTTTTGATTCCACGAGTAAATATTTCACTCAGTTCTACTCTAAGACCCCCAAACCATTGTTCATTCTCTGCTCTGTGTGTGCTGGTTTCTGTATGTGCAGTGTTTTATTTCCACTCAAAACTGCTTTGAGTAGGTCAGTCAAGAGGTTTAGTGGGCTGCACTAGACTTACTCTGAAACAGCCGTCACACGTTTTGTGATAGTATTTGAAATTACTTTAGTAACAGTTCACTAAATCCAGCAACAGGCGGTAGGGGAGACTTTGATTCTGGCTTATCTTTCCTGTCAGGATGTACAAGTCTGTGGTGAGGCAGCAGGGCAAAAAAATTAAAACAGTCCCCCATCTTCTCAGGATTCATCAGCATGTCATAGCTGTGAAGTAACTGCTCACGAGTTGCTGTGTCACCCGAATTCTGCAAGAGCACCTGGAAAAAAAAAAGAATGCAGGTTATAGTCCTTCCTGTGTTCCTATAAATTCCTGCATACCTGCAATCCCTTCTTGCATCCTTTTCACTTAATCTAACAGTGCTGTGATGGTTGGCAGAACTGGTGAGATCACTGGTGGTGGTCCACAGCCCATACACTGATGCAAGTTTTGCATTAAATGCTCCTGAATATAATATGATCAGTTTGCTTTCAGGGTTCTGGAGTAACTTACGTCTAGCAGAAACAACTTTCTGATCTCACAACTACATGTTATTTTGAACAACTTAGTTTTAAAACCAGAGATTTTTACAAAAGCTCTCGTGCTGCTTAAGAGTAGTGCCTGTGGATTGGAAGAGTTCCTGCGCCTGTGAGCACTCTTGTACCTGCAGTCGGAGGTCAATGCCCATGTTCTTTAAAAACTCCCGCTGTTTGATGGGGCCTAACGTAGCTGTTCTTCCTTGTGCCATCTTTCGAAGATAGCTGAAATCAACATCTGCTGTCAGGTCTGCTGTGCCTGGAGCACTCAGCACGTCGTGAAGTTTGTGATTCCGGAAACCCTGAAAATGAAATTGGAAGATTGCACTCAGCTGTAGTCCAGCCATCACAGCTGGGGCCAGCAAAAACTAAGTTGTGCGTTTCAGGGGTGACCATAGCAAATTACCCATGGAAAATCTGAGATAAATGTAGCAAGAGCTCAGATCACCCTTTCCATCTGACAGAAACCCTTCTGGGTACTGATTAAATAGGAATTAAGCAGTTTTATGCAGTTTTTGCTATTATGTCCACTTATGAACTTTGTCTTACAAGAACCTAATGATAAAGATAACAGTCTTTGGGCTTATTGCTACAGGGCAAATGTCTTACCCGGAAAGTGTCAGTTTTGGTTCCATCGTGGCCGTAATCTGCAACCAGAGCAGCCCCACCATCCTTCTCTATCCGAGAGGCAAGCCTCTGAACAATGACACCAGCCTCAGGACACACTTCCACGTGGTCTCTTGTTTCTTCTGGCTAGTGCAGAGTTCAAAGACCAGAACATCTGTATTAGCAGACAAACACAGGGCAAGTATCCCTCACACTTGATGTCTTGGGGCTGTTGCTTTGCTGGGACACGCAGGTACAGGAGGTGCATTCTATGCTACCTATACTAGCTTGAGCTAGTTTTTGCTATCACTCATTCTCAATTAGGATTTCCTGAGTGCTGGATTTCAGTCATCTCTTCAATAACCTGTAGTCAAATGAAAATTTTTCTCCAAGAATGTCTGTATCAGGTGAATTTCCTCACTGTGGTACTGAAAGAACAAAAATAGTGCTTCAGCTGTCCACACCCTTTGGACGCCTTCTGTGTGAGACTTTGTAGCTGGCTGTACTCTCCAGTACTTAATTTTGTAGCTTTGAGTATCCAGTGAACTTCAGGAAGAAACTAATCCCAGCCATGTCCCATTAAAGGTCAGCCTGGCACAGAAGCAGGCAGCTGCCCGAGTACCCTGCAGCAGGCTGAGAGCCTGGCTGGGGCAGGGCCACTCTTGAGGTGGTGATGCCACACACAGTGCAGAACTCTGTCGCTGCCTCAGTTTGCTCTCTGAGACATTTTGTGTCTTCCAGCTCCTATTTTGCAAAGTTTGATATATGTGGTAATTTCTGTGCTATAGTTTCACGGCATTTAAAGTTAAATGCTTGTGGAAATTTTAAGCTCTATTCATTTATAGACTGAGAGCCTTCCTCTTGCTGTCAGAGTAATTGAGGAGCGCTAAACGTAGTTGAAAGAGTCAGTAAAGGTGTAAGGACGAGCTCTGGTAGGCATAACCTCACCTGGATAAAGTTTTGTGTTGCAGGGGTCCTGGATGGTGACAGCACAAACCGCAGCTGGTCAGGAACTTCTGGATCAATGTCGACCAACACCTCACGCCAGCCTTTCTCCGTTCGCTGTTTAACGAGCACAAAGTACTCGTTTTACACTCCAACAGGTACCACAGTATCTTGTTTATTTGACTCAACTAATATGTCAAACCTTTTCACAAATGTTTTAGGAACATAATACATTATTAACAACTATTACTCATTCCTATCTAATTCCAGTAACTGCCTTAGAAAAAGCTTGTGATGGCGTCTCATCTGCAGAGCAAACAACTATAGGTTTTATTATTCTTAAAAGGAATGAATGATGCTGTGAAGAAAAATGCTGCCTCTTCTACTGACAGTGCAACATTTAACTTACCAAAATAAAAGAATTCATTCTACTGGTAATTTTCAAAAACTAATTAGCTTCTTCTGAATTATAACTAGCCTCTGTTTTGCTACTCTAATTAGTATTCAAATGAAACCCCTTCAGTCTTTTGTTATTAGTATTACAGAAAATCATGTGGAAATTAAAACCAGTATTAGTGTAGCATAAGAAATAAACTCCAAAACCTTGAGATTTCTCTCAGCAGAAAGAAATCCTTAGCTTTCTTCAAGTTTTTCCATTCAAGAACAATTACTAATTTTACAGTTATCAGCTGAATTAAGCCTTATTTGTCCAAATTCAGTTAGAATTATTTCATCACCAGAGACAGGGCATGTGTCTAGTTTGGCACCTTAATTTGTTCTTCCTCAAAGAGAAAAGGTGTTTAAGCAGATGGTCACAATTACAATAATAATCTTGCTATACCTGAAACTTATGTATTGGCAAGGCATCAAAGAACTCATGTGCTAGGTAAAAGCTGTAACCTGTGGGAAAGTAAAAAAAGTATGCATTAAATTATTAATGCTTCCAGAGCAGCTTCCAGATTAAAGTATTTTTATGATTTTTAATAAATTAAACTTGTTAATGTGGTTGTGAAAAAAATATAATTATTTCCAGCTTGGACACATCAAAGACACCATTCCTACAGCTAGCTCTAGCTTCCAGTCTATGAACTTTAGATCACTATCTCATGAAAGGAGATTCAGGCAAAGCCAGTGAAAGTTTTTTTTTTCCCCATGAAAAAAAAAGTCAGAATATAGGAAACTGGGTAGCTATCCCCAAATGGAGGTAGGCAGAATAGGTAGCAGTGATGAAAATGAACCAAGATCTTGCCTCAGACTCATACAAGTAAGAACAAATATGTATATTACTTTTCTGTCCAGTGTGAAGGCTAGCAGAGATGCCCTCTGTATCAAAAGCTGTCAGTGAAGGAAAGGCACCATCCCTTTAATGAGGCATTCAAGCTCCTTACCTGGTGGCACATCTTGAAGGTCTCTGTACCAAAAAATGGGAATTCCAGTCTTGCTAATGCCTTTCATGTAAGCAGACTTGTCCTCAGGGTTTGGCTGCACCTTCCCTCCTGTCAGCATCACTGCTTGGATCTCGCTGAGTTTGGGGCTCACTTCTACCAGATGAACAGAGACATCACATTTACTAAGAACAGAGGTGAGCTGCTTGAAGACCTGTAAAGGCAGATGAATTCTATTAGGCACAGTCTTGTGCTGGGTACATTAAAGGTTTAAGTATTAACCTCTCTTCTCACTTATAGTCAAGATAAAAGGTTTAGTTTGCTTTAATAACAAAACAATCTCAGTGAGAGAGACTGCATTTTGCTCCTTCGGTAGGAAGTGGGATTTTCTTCATAAATCCTAATAAAAGCTGCTATGTTTCTAGTAAAGCTGTAAAACCCAGCACACATTTCATAGCTCTAAGGGCAACAATATGAAATGCTAATATGGAATAGTAGTAGCAGCTCCTCTAAGACCTACAGAAGGTCTAACATTAGGAGAGAAATGGTTCAGTTTTCCCTGGCACCTTAAACAAGTGTTTGATATCCCACATTTCACTTTTTTCATTAACATATGTAAATAGAATAAAAGTTCTTATATGGCGCTAAATCCCATTAGCAATCTGTTTATGAATCAGCAGCATTTTAATTAAGACAGCCATGCAAGCATGACTGAACACAAAGGGTTAACTCAAAAGAAATAAGCCCCTGAAATCCCCAAAGGAATGAACACAATTTCATTCCTGTGTTATTGTCCTCCCCCTGTTCTGTTCCTTGCAGTAAGATCTCCATCCCAGTTGGAGCACACACAGCAACACCCTCTGCCCCAGTCTGAGACAAATTCCAAGGAAAGTCCAAATTTGAACATCTTCTGATAGAAGGCAGCTGCCCTTCCCTCACCAGTTTCGGCAAAGAATGCCAGCACCCTCTTACACGGTTTTCAGTTTGGATAACACTTTCCTACACAGAAATAATTTATAATGGAATATTCCTGCCTTCCCCTGCTATCCAGTGGTGTTTGGAAGGTCACAGGTGTGTCCGTGCAGTGTGCACACGCTGGCCCCTGTTCCTCTTCCACCTGAGAGCCCCAGTCTCAGAAACTCATCTGTTCTAATTAGAGTCTGAGCTGCCAACCTGCCTGAAGTGATCTGGTTACTACGGAAGGGTAAACCCTGACAGCAAAACATCTTCCCTTCAGATTTCACAGTAGCTGTGGAATAAAGCCAGAAACAAAGAATATGAATAGTTTTCACCTACCCGCAATATATCGTCGGTAAGGGTGCCCCTCCCTGGGCCCAGCTCCACCAGCTGGAAGGTGTTCGGTTTGCCCATGGCCATCCATTCACTGATGTACCATATTCCTATTAACTGCCAGTGAGAAACAACACAGAGGGTTACAGCAGTAACTTCAGCACTTGTGGAAAGTCATATCTGCCTTCTGTCTGATAATACAGACAGAAGGCAGATATGATGGCAATATTCTGTCTCCGTATTTTAAAGTTAAGAAGAATTATGATACATAACTTCACATTCTTGTCTTTAACTATTAACTTGGTGACTGCTGTCAGCCCAGCAGAAGCAACTCTCCATCAGTAAATGTGGGGACTCTGTTCTGGCTGGAGCAAGAACTTTTACTTAAGGCTCAAATGCAGATCACTGCCAAGGTGCCTCTGGACAACTGTTCTTCCTGACAATGCATTTACCAAAGCGTCATTGAGAACAGGATTTAGCCACTCTTCACTACTGGAAATGATACACAAACCAGAATGAGCCAGATCAAACCCTGGAGATTCTTTTTGAGGGGAGTTTTCACACTGGAAAACCACCATAACTCTTTTTATTTATAAGCAAGTTCTGTATGAAAGTAAAGTGTTACTAAGCACAGATGGTGTTTCAGACTATACACATGAAAGGGCTTTCAGAAAAACAAAACACTCCTTTCTTCCTCAAAATCAATTTTTCTCTTGGGAAATAACTTCAATCTTATCATTGCTACTCAAGTATTTTAACACTGGTAGGGTATCTGAACACTGGCGTGGAATTCACAGAATCCTAGAATGGGTAAGGTTGGGAAGGACCACACTGGGACATCTGGACCAAGCTCCCTGCTCAAGCAGACTCATCCCAGAGCACATGGCACAGGATTGTGTTCAGATGGTTCTTTAATGTCTCTGGTGAGGGAGACTCCACAACCTCTCTGGACAATCTGTACCAGTGCGTGGTCACCTGCCCAATAAAGAAGTTCTTCCTCATACTCTGGTGGAACTTCCTGTGCATCAATTTCTGCCCGTTGCCTCCTGTCCTATTGCTTGGCACCACTGAGCAGAGCCTGGAAACATCCCCTTGGCACCTCCCTTCAGGCACTCACAGACATTGATTGAGGGTCCCCTCTCAGTGCCCCTTCTCGAGGCTGAACAGGCCCAGCTCCCTCAGCCTTTCCTCATAAGAGACATCCTCCAGTGCCTCAATCATCTTTGTTATCCTCCACTGGAGCTGCTCCAGGAGCTCCATGTCTCATAAGGAACCCAGAACACAGCACTCCAGATGTGCCTCACCAGGGCTGAGTAGAGGGGCAGGATCACTTCCCTTGACCTGCTGGCAATGTTCTTCCTAAGGCACCCCAGGATTCCATTGGCCTTCTTGGCCACAAGTGCTCACTGCTGGCTCATGGACGGCTTGTTGTCCACCAGGACCCCAGCCAGCCCCGCGTGGTTAAAGTAAAAAATAATTACTTAAGAGGCAAGGAACTGCATTACCTCTCCGAACACCTGACTTATTTCAGGCGAGGTGATGAAGTCCCCGCTCTCGCCGACGCCGCCGCGGCGCGTGTAGTAACCCTGCGAGGGGAAAGCGGGCACAGGGGCCGAGAGCGCGGTGAGCGGCGGGGCCGAGGCGCGGCCCCCCCGCCCCGGCCCGGCCCCGGCG
>VZTH01005545.1:0-102127 GCA_013397815.1 Aleadryas rufinucha
CAAAGACAGCTTCATACTTACTCCGTGGGTCTGCACAGCAAAGATAGAAAATGCAATTTCACTAACTCTTATTTAATTAAATAAAGGAGAAAGAAAAACAAGTGGAGCTGTTATAAGGGTATCAATCCCACTTGACCTAGAGAACTGTGATGATATGTCAGATTCAGTGTTAAACATATCAGTACTTTGTAAGAATCCATGTGGCTGACTGGCATCCCAATGGGCAGATTAATCTGTGTGAGCTCTCCTGCTGAATAGACACAGCCCAAGCCCCTGTAAAATATTATTTTTCATAGTATAAGACACCTAAGCAATTTTTATAATTAAAAGAATTTTGATAATCTGTTCCTCAGCTAGGAAGACCTAGAGTCAAAATGTCAACTTTAATCTTATTTTGGTAGCAGGCATCTTCTTAAAAAATATTCTAC
Organism: Aleadryas rufinucha; assembly: GCA_013397815.1. Classification (NCBI taxonomy): domain Eukaryota; kingdom Metazoa; phylum Chordata; class Aves; order Passeriformes; genus Aleadryas; species Aleadryas rufinucha. The sequence continues at coordinate 429 of VZTH01005545.1, forward strand.
CTACACTTATACAGCACTAAATTTGTTTCTGTTAAGGAGGTAGGGAGATTACATTGATCACAAAAGTGACTAAATGATTTTTTGTTACAGGTCTTCAGTTTATCTCCGAAATCTAATTCAGCAGACAGATACATGCCAGTAATGAGCATGAGCAATCACAATCTCCGGAACACCGGAGAAGATGAATATTTACAATGAGTGAAGAAAGCCAAATAAACCCTAGCTCAGCCACACAGGGTCATTGGTAAAATATTTTATGGGGGTATCTCACTGTAGTAATTTCAAGAACATTTATTCTGGGTGTTCCCCCGGTGTAGCTGTGTTTGTGTCATTATTTCTATCTCGGCATTTTCTTGCAGCTCCTTTCAGCTGCTCTCCACAGTTGATGAGTGTTACTAAAGAGTGTCTATGATCTGTCCTGGAGGTAAGGGCTCATCACACCCAGACAACCCAGTAGGAAAATACAGCCTGATGAGGTGGCCTCTGCAAGCCTGGGCAGAACTGGAGCGTGGATATGAGCAAAGGACACTGACAGGCTGCTGGCTATTTTCAGGTGCCACTCTGTAACACCTTTGCCCTTTCTCTCACTGGAGACAAAGGGTTCACCGCAGAGGCTGAAAATAGATGAAAATTTGCACGCTCTGATACAAAAATCTCCAGGTTCTCTAAGCAGTGCTGGTATATTTTGCATTATAATGACAGAAAATTTGTATCTTAGAGTTCAGAAGCCGTGGGAGCCCTAGGCAGAGGCAACTCACTCCATCAGTGGCACTAATAAAATCTGTCCATGTCAGGAAGAGCTGCAAAAGATCTTGCTGAAACTCTGAAGGGCATTAACACTTGTCAGTGGTAGAAATTTGAGCTCTGTGACAGTGGGCCAGTACAATACATTCTATCCAGTCAATCCATCTGAATGCTGGTGTTTCTCCAAGTACAGTTCCCTTGTTCCAAAAGAGAAGAAAGAAAACAAGTTCACAGACTTTCAAGATTGTGGCTTCAAATGAAAGAGCGTGGATTAGAAAGCGGTCATTTTGGGATAAAGTGCCCAAAATTATAGACTTTGGGAACAACCTGCCTGCTCAGTGACATTGGTATTCTTGTCAGCTTCTCCCCCAACAGCAGCAGCACCTCTGACAAGAATGCCAATGAAGCAGCAGGGGCTGCTTCATTACATGTTTTGGTGGTTTGGAAACAGAATTCTACCTGCTCTCAGTTAATAGGAAAATTTGAAATGGCAACTTTAAGCGGATCTAGACCAAAATAGAAATGAGCAAAAATCTAAATTCGCCGTGAAACAGTAATCAATAGAATTTACTGTTCCTTCAATTGGCTTTATTTATCACATCAATAAGATCCATGGGAACAGCAAGAACAAATTTTCATATCATCCTGTCATAGGACTGGGTAGAGCTGCAAGTTTCCAAGTCATGTTCTTGTCCCCATGCTGAACAGAACAGAGTTTATCAGTGTCAACAGGAAGTCACATTGAGAAGCAAAAGAAAATAAACCAGTAAATTATACCTACTCCTGAAATTTGAGGTCTCTGCAGAAATGTTTCTGTAACATGCTGTATTTACAGAGTAAAATTGTTTCTGTGTTTTGAATCATATTATGCTTGGCTTTTGCTCTTAATTAGTATAAGTGGTTGATAAATGTAAAGATAACATTCCCAAAGCCTGTAAGGGAAAGGTTTCAGGAGAGACTCCTGTAATTATTACACTTTGATATGACAGAGTACGTCCCACACACACTTGTGCGATAAATTGGGAAATTTAACGTGCCATTTCTCTGGATCAGTGGAACACTGCTCTCTGACTGAGTACTGGTGTGTGGAGAATATTACCATTACCAATATTACCACTAAGCATTACCATGCAGACACATATTTTACTTCAGAACCTTTGCAACTTGCCAAACCTACATAAGTTTTTCTACCAGATCACCACGAGGTGTATGCCTGACTTCAGAAATATCTCCTCAAAGAATTTCAAATTCTGCTCCCAGAATGCTGAAATGCTGAATAGCTTTAATTTAAATAACTTTACCACAGCATTTTCATCCACTGTCTCTAGGTAATGGAATGGCTGAAAATACACAGAGCACTGACACTGCTGCTCTCAGGGTCTGGAGACGAGGCTTTGCCACTGGCTCAGCACACAACCTGCACAAAGACCTGGAGCAGTGGGGAAAAGCTCTTCAGTCACAGCCCATCTCATCCTGCAAGGACAGGTAGCCTCACTTCCACCCAGGGCTTCAGTCACAGCAAAGAACTTGAGGAAACCCCAAAAATTACTTTGAAAAACATACCCTTAAAGGTTAAAAGAGTCTAAAATGTAGGATTTACAAATGTGTTATTTATGCTGTGGTACTTTTATTTATTGCATCAGTGATTTTGCCCTCAGAGACAGATGGGAGAGTCTCAAAGGCAGATGATTGCCTTTAAAAGGAATCCTGATGTCCTATTTGCAGCAGGTAGAATTTCATCATAAAAATATCAGTTTTCTCATGTTGCCTCAAGCCTAAATAGTCAAGACCATCTTAAAGAAAATATTTACAGATGGATAAACTCTATAACTGCTGGCTTTTGTCAGCTGCACAAATCTGAATCTCTGGAAATTTTTTAAGAGGCCAGTACTGATGCAAGCACTTCAAGTTGGTGTGATCAAGGAAAAAATTTTAAATCATGGTTTAGTAATATGCACAGGTCTGGATTTTTTTAAAAAATACTATTATTTTGTTAACTATTTGGTCTTTTATAGAATTATCATGCCACGTAAGAATAAACATTTATGTGGCTGTCATTATCTAGGAGTAGATGAGTTCACTGAGTTACTTAAAAGCCACGTAGATGTGGCACCTGGGGACATGGTTTAGTGATGGGCATGGTGGTGCAGGGTCAACACACTTGATAATCTTAAACTGATTATCTTACAGGTCTTTTCAAATGGAAATGATTCCATGATCTGGCACGTGGCTGAAATATTACCTTACTCATCACTGGGAATACCTCCTGAAGATTGTTACTTATTTAACAGACCACCCCTCCCTTTCTTCTGAAGCTCTTTATCCCAGTGTTCATTGGGCTCTTGTACCACAGTAATCTCACTGTGAATATATAGCCTATACACAATATATGTTTATGCACAGTATTTCAGAGATCAATAGAGGATTTGGCATGAAATAAAAATACATAAAACCTATAATTTCAAATAGGAAAGTTATTCATTAACTACTTGAAGAAAAAAAAGAAAATACATTGTTGGAACAAATTTATCACATGTGCATTTTAGGTAGGTTTTACACCTTTTTTTGGGTTCTTTGTCTTTATTCCAGGGAAAGGAAATTCAAAATACAATTTCAGTTTTATTACCTTTGTACTATTCCCATCAAATAAATCTAGCTATCTGAAGGTCTTTCTCTGTTCTTTATAAGATCGTTCTTCAAATGAAACTTTCTTTTCATTTCAGTGCAACATATCCTGTTTTAATAAAGAACTTTGCTTCCTATTGAGAGCTTTTTGACAAAATAATATAGTTGCTTTTGTTTGCCATTTAATTTACCAGTGGATCGATAGAGTTAGACATAACTACTTCTAGTATTAAAACTCACAAATTCCAGGGGAACCGGAGGTTAAATCGTAAACAAAATATTTCATTGGCATTGATCTGAAAAGCAGACTGACAGTACTGCTAAAAAATCACCAGCTTACAATTATAAATCTCCCCAAACTGACAAGAGATGGATTTGATTATTTTGCTTCGAAAGGGTCATTCCTTTAAAGCTGCAAGAGTTTATCAATTTATAAAAGATGAAATGAACCATATTTTCCTTTAGTTCCTGTCACAACTCTTTTTTGTGATTACCCGGGCTCGATCAGGTTATGAGAGTGACTGATCATTTTGCTCACTATTTTAGGCGACCTCAAATGTACAGAATTTATGATCCATGCTAGATCATTTGTGATCTAAAGATTACAGGTAACCTGAACTTACTTAAAGTGCTGTGATACCCTGCCAAAAGTGCAGCGACTCATAATGCCACAAGTGTGTGAAAAAATGCACGAGTTTCATCCTCCTTTTGGGCAATACCCACCAAAGTTACAGTAACAGTTTCTTTCTTTAAACGAACAAAAATTTCCATGTACACTGTAGGCAACAAAAATATTGCCTTCTTTACCTAATTTCCCTCCCCATCCTTTTCTTTTGCCCCAAGAAAAATATGAGTAGGCCAGTTCTTTAGATAACACTAATTGCTCTATTTCAATCACTAATTTTGTGCATCTTAATTGTCAGAGAAAAGGGAACATCAACAAATTCCAAAACAAGCACCACGCCTTATAAAAATCTCTGAATGGAAACTCTGGTAAAAGATAATCCTTTGAAAAGCACCTTTCAAATGCTCATTATTTGGATTCCCACATTACCAAAACATTACAACTGTGATTATATTTTGACTGCTGATATCCTTATCAATGGATCACACTGACACCCAGCCCCAGGAGACCAATCCCTCTGCTGTGCTGATGTCTAAGCTCCCAGGAATGAGAGAATTCTCTGCCTGGTTCCAAGTACCCAGGAGGCACAAATTTCTCTCTGGAACCAATGCTCTTTCTGCAGCTTTGACAGCCAGAATAAAGGCAAGGATCTGTGGCAAGGCAGGAGACAGCAAGAATGGTGGGATAATAACTAAACCCCAGATCCTTGTGCAGGTATGTATGGCCTCCAGACTGCTGCTCATTTCATTGATAAATTCCTGCAGTGGTTTCCTCGGAGCTCACAAGGCTGGGGAATGTGTGCTGGATTGTTTGGTGGTGGTATCTGGGTAAGCATGAGTAGGAACCAAGCCTGAATATCAATAAGTAAGAGAAAGTTAATGAAATAAAATATAAATACTGCTTTTTAAATTATTTTGATCTGTCCTGCCCATGAAAAGTTAGCATGCCTCTGATTCTTGTAGCTGAACTACATCTTAAAAATTCTGAGCAGAAAACATTTTTTTTAATGGTAACATTTTCATAACAATTCTAAGATTGTAAAGATGGTTTGTTTCTTAACCTTGTAACTTAACTTCATCAATGGAAAACAAGTGAATGAAAATAAATGTAAAATTTGTACATTTTTTTGTAACAGTTGTAACATTGTAACACAGCTGTCACCGTCTCCAAGCTAAAAGCTTTACATTTTAAGGAATTTAATAGCAAAGTTGTTCCAGTTATCTATCTAAATTAACAGGGTATAGAAAGGAACGAGAGACTTGTCTTTACAAACAAGCTCTGGGTCTGCTGGTAGATGGAATTAGTACTGAGAGATAAAGGGCAACAATGGGAAGGATTCCACTGATTGATGAATGGAAAGAGATTTGNATTCCACTGATTGATGAATGGAAAGAGATTTGTCTCTACAAACAAACTGTAGGTCTGCTGAGAAATGAAATTGGATATTGAGAAATCAAAGAAACAATGGGAAAACCATAAAATTCAATAAGGACTAAAAATAAAGGGGGGTTTATACATTAGAAGGGAACCTCAGGTATTAGGTGTTCCAGGAAGTCCATACCTCTTGAGTGCCTCAGCCAGCGGGGAAAGAGAGAGGGAAATGTGGCCAGGAAATTGGGATAAAAAGGAGGCTGGGACCTCCAAAAATTTGAGAGACCCCAGGGGAATGCCCCGTGGCCTCTCCCTTTATTCGAATAAAGTAACAGGACTCCTCTGTCTCCTCTTTGGACATAAACCTCTGGTGTTGGTGGATTAATTTTCCTAACAGTATTGTCTGCTTATGGGATTTATCAGGTTTGTTGGCTCACAATATTTTGCATTCAGAGATCAGTTAGGACTGTTTATTACAGTTTCCAAGTGTAGGGGAATTTGCATTGCCACTTAGCTGTCATCCATTCCAATCCAGCTTCAGGACTAGTAATGGCTTAAAAGAGTTTACAGCTATAAAACAGCAGCATAAATGCCACATTCCCAAGCAATGACAAGTGTTTGTCCCAAGAACAGCAGAAAATTCTCCCACATACAGCTTTACATTTGTCATCTATTGAACTGGAACACAAACTGGTTTTGGAGAGCTGCCACCAGACCTCAGCAATGAGTTCGGGGGGGCAAAAATATGCCATACAGCTACAGCATCTATACAGTTGTTTCAGCCCATAGAGGGGTTCTTTAAACCTCTGTTGCTTGGAAATGAGGTTTCCAGGTGAAAATAATTTATGCTGGCATTTTTAAAGTGATGGTTATTGGTAATGCAAAGATAGTTATCAACTCTTTTAAGCACATGTTTTCCTTCCTCCCTGATCTCATCTGGTACAGCAATGCCAGGGCCCAGGACCTGCTTTCTGGCATTTATGGCAATGAAGACTCACCACCCAAATCTCTTCCTCAAGAGCTAACAACGACCTCTGTCTATGTTGCTGAATATTGTTAAAAATAGGTATTTTATTAACTTGGGAGTACTTAGAAGATAAAGGTTCTGTGTGTTTCCACCACACTGTGAAACTCTGATATCTCATTAGAGGTTAAAACACACTACAGACTGGGCCTATAAAGTTTTCATGCATGGGTGGATCAGAAAAGCTCTTTTGAATTCTACAATTTGCCAGCAAAGGAGAAACAACTTCATGTTTTTATAAACTATCATCTGTCAGTAGGCATCAGTATCACTTACCACTTAAATCTGTTTTACCTACCAATCTGCATTACCTACCAAAACCAGAGCTGTGTAATTTTCACTCAGATGCTGTGTTCAGTGTTAATTAATTTATTTTTCTGGCCAGGTTACTGTATCATTTAGAATAAGGCACTGCATAACTTTCCTGTGCACCTGCTAAGGCCATAAATGAAGAAGCATAGCTATGGTGCCATATGTACAGTGATAAACAGGAAGGTGGAGAAGAAAATATTCATTATTAAAATTATTATTATTGGAATAATGAAAAAGAGCAATGGTTGGTTGAAAGAGAATACCCTATAAACTTTGTTTAAAGTACTAATGGCCTTTTAAATTTATTTTCATGAATTGAAATTATTGTTAGTGACTCTTTTTCCTGATTAGGACAAGGCTTGTCAAAAAATATTTTAGAAAGACTAGGACAATTTATAGCCTTTATTACCATGAACATCGTCTTGCAAATGAAAATTCCAAATTATCTCTCTCACCCACTTCCTAGTTAAAAAAAGAAAGTGCTTTTGCTATGCAGACAGTTATCAACATGTGCAGTTAAAATCTTGCTACAGCACTTCAAAGCAACCTAAGTGACATTATTCTGTTCTGTTTCTTCTTTACAAGGAGAAACAAAAAGTTGTAAGAGATACCTTCAAAAATGTTTGCTTTTCTCAAACTGTTCACCACTGACATTCTAGTCTTGAAACTAACATTAAAGCAAAACCCCTCCTCTCCAAAATTCCACTTCTGCTGTTCAAACTGTCCTGTACTGAAATTGAAATAAAAGATGTTATGCTACAAAATGTAGTTTCAGTTACACTTTTGCTTTATTTTTATGCACTAGATGGTTTATAGGAATTCAGTCTAATAAAAGTCAGCTCAGTTAAAAGGCTAACTTCCCCAGCAGTTTAATCTGCCTCTTATTTTAAGCTTTATATCCCCCTTTTTTGAATCTGATCCCTCCCAGCCTTTCTAAGCGTTTTTGTGTCAATATTTCAAAGTTTCCTGTATTCTAAAAAGCTACTGATGCAGCTGATGCTTTATAGCATTATGTTATCAACTCATCAATTTTTTATAATTATTTCCAGTAGTCTGCTCCCATCACTCCACATGTAACTATCTGCCTGAAGGCACCTCACAAAACATTGTTATTTTAAAGCATAGGTCAGCAACACTTTGCTTCTTCTTGGCCAGTTTTTTTTTTGAATTGCATCTCAATTTTTTTTTGCTTAGTCATCCATGAACAGGACTTTATAAATAGTAATTATGAATAACAAGTAAAAATTTACAATATTGCAATGTTTGCCAATGTTTCAGCTTCACATTTACAAACACGGCTCTGTGAAATAGGTAAAAGTCAGAAATTTGGAGATACTCGAAAAAATCCATATTTTTTTACTGCAAATTAGTCCATCCAGGTCTGGTTAAAAGGGTCAAGTTTCAGTGGAAACGCAGGAATCACAAAAACCAGATCAGTGGAGGAATATATGCTGCACACAAGGAAAGAGAAGGAAGCTCATACTTGGCATTGGTAAATGGCAAACAAAAAAGTCAACATCACACTGGAATTTATTACCCTTGGATAAACACCTAAGATGCCATTTTTATTTCTTCTGCACTGGTTCCTATAGAACTGCACAAAAATATTGCTACTCTTCACAGACCATTACAGAAGCAATTTTTGACTTCTGATCTCCCTGCTGTAAGTTAGCAATTTTTGCTTTTGAAAAAAGTGTGTGAACAGGCATCCACCTTCCTACACACACTTTACTGGGTATATTACACCATATGCTAAAATTCAAGAGTTTTTGAACTTCTCTACCTGATTCCTGGCACAAGAATTGCAGATATCACCTAAATTTTATTTAACAGTTAGATTAGCCAATATAAACAATATTTGATAACCCATGGCTCTTCAACTTCCTACAAGAGACCACTGCTTTTGCTCATGTAGATGCATCCATAGCCAAAGGAATCAGTGAGGCTGCATAAAGGGCACATGGCTGGACATCCACCCCTCTTTGTGCCAGCAGCAGCAAGGGAATGCTGCCACTATTTTATGGCTCTGTGCCACTGGGAGATTTCCCAGTATCAGTGAAGTTGTGATGACCCTAGGAATTGAAATTATGTGCTTTCATGCATTAATTTTGATGCTGGCTGAGAATACCTTGGTGCATTTTCATGTAAAATTACAGTAGTAATATGCTTGGGTTGCATAAATCTGGAAACCATAGACATTTTCATTTTTATATAATCACATTTTAATGACAACTATTAAAGGTATGAATGTGAGATTGATAAGTGTGGCATTTTGCAGAGTCATCTTTCTGAAGATGTATTTTCTGGTTAAATTATTTCATTTCTATTAAGCTCTCCAAGATTATTGTGACCTCACTTTCAGCCAGTCAGCAAAAGCAATAAGCAAAGAAGCTTTGCACAGCAGATTTCTCCTTACACTTAACTGCTTACAGAGCCATCATCCCAAGATTGTTTTGGAAACATTTGTCTGACTCACTACAATGGAAAGGAGGATTTCTCAGGAACAGGAGGCAGGAGAAGCACCACAACACGAAGTTACAGCCGGGAGTAGCTTCTGAGACACATCAGTGCCTGTGGTGTTGTCTGCAGACTGACAGACAACTGACCTCAATGAAAGAATTAAACCCCAAATTTAAAATTACTGGTGATATGATTGGGATTTTGACTGATATAAGTAGGTTTGCAGACAGTAACAGAAACTAATCCTCTCATAGAAGCCATAGATCTGAAAGCGTTTTACAAAGTAAGCAGCATCTGTATCAGTACTTTATAAATAGGGCATTTCTGGCATAAGATAATGAAATACTTATGTTATTCAACAGGCAAATTACAGACTTCAAGATAAAAGCTTAAGTCTGTACATCCTATATCAGTGATGAATTCCTGGACTTGCTCCTTTAAAGAGATTAATATGAAAAAATTTAGAAAGGTTTAATTAATCTGTCTATGGCTGGGGTTTGTTTATTTTTTCTTGAGGTACATATTCAAGCAGCTACTTAGAAGGAAATGGTGAGTTTTCTTACTGAAAACAGGCCAAGATTTAGGAATAAAAGGCAACTGAAAGGGGAGTGTGTATCTGGGAAAGAGTTAGAGTGCCCTGTTCTCTAACAGGCAGGTTGCCAGAACAACACTGGGTGTGTATGTTGGGGAATGGGACCCAGGTATGCTCTCTTTGAAGCAGGAGCTGTTGAGAATTTGTGTTTTGCAAAGCTGCTGCAAGAACAGCTCCATCTTTCTACCCCCTGTGCCTGAGTTACACCTGCAAGCCACAACTGGGTTTATATGCACACAGCAGAACCCACTCTTATACACACATTATCATTTAAATACTTTTAGTTATCCATGTTAATTATTTTTAAAAACTCTCAAACTCTTGACCTATATCTAATGTAACAGCAAATCCCCTTCAGTTCTTGATAATTCTTTAAACCAGTTGTTCTTATAGAAAAGACTCTCTCTTTTTGACAATAATATCAAAGAAATTACCTTTTTTCACCCATTCCCCAAGCTAATTTGTCACTGGAAGCTGTGCAAATCAGGCTGCATCAATCGCATTACACTAGAATGCATCATGCCATGTACTAAGGCATAAATGATGTAAGAGTAGATGTCTTAGACATACATATTACTAAGATACTTGAGGAGTCAAAACCCTATATTCTTATCTGATGTAAAGTGACTTGATTGGGGGAGTCTGGGAGATTTACTCTTTGGGGAGAATCTGTAAGATGGGATATGCTTTATCTGCCAGCATTACACCATTCCATGTGATTTGTGTCGTTTGCTGTACCGCTATACTGGTCATGGAACAGGAGCAGAGTCAGCATGTACTGCTCCATGGATATTTGACTAGCCATGGAAAAACACCTCCTGGAAGAGCAGCTGGTGGAAGCTGATCCAGGCAAAAGTGAAATGGTGGTGTTTGGAAAAGAAAATGTTTCAAAAGTTTTCCCAAAGCTTACCATTTCTTTTGTTAGTCCAGTGCACGTGCCTGGGTCTTGTTGGGTCCCTCCTAAATTTGACATTCATGTACCATCAGTCTCCAAAATGGGCCTTTGTCCTTTCATTTTATTACTTCAGTTCTGCCTTAGGACAGTTTCCCACAGCAGTCTCTGTATTTGCCATCACATCTTCGTGTTCAAATCAAGAAAACGCAATGTAACCTCCATGCTCACTGCAAGCCTGTGCCTATGCTGCTTATATAGATAAGTTGAAAGCATTCCATACAGCATGGCAATACAATCTAACAACTTACTGAGAAGAAAAAAACCCCCAGAATTCAGTATTCCTGTTTAACAGGGAAGTCTAGAAATGTATGAATAAACTGGACATAACTTTAGCCCTGCACAGGCAATGAAATGTATGTCCTTTATACTGTCATGTAAGTGAAAATAGAAAAAAAATTAAGAATATAAGACTATAAAAAATATAACAAAAGATAGTTAAATATTATAAGTACAAAAACGTAACTAAATAGATAGGAACAATCTAAGCTTTTCCTTTTTATTCTTTAAAGCGAAGTTTATTTCCCACTGGAAAAATATTCATTACAATGGACTGCAATAGTATAAATACACATATACAAAAATCAAGTCATATTCTTTGAGGTCTCCTATAAGACTCCTATCTAAATAAACCCATCAGGATTAGGTGTGATGGCTTTATTTCTTTGTGTAAAAGAATCTCTCATGATAATGCCTTATCACAAACCCTACAGAACCTCAGCCCAACACATCTGACAAATGAACACACATCCAAGCTCCTGGATTCTCATTCAAAATGACTCTTTGAGTTTTTGTAATATGATTAAAACACAAACAGTTTCAGGTAAGTCAAAAGAGTCTAGGACATGAACAAACACTGCAGTGGATAAAGACACCTCACCAGGGCTGTTTCTCAAGTGAAAATAAATGAAAACCTTGAGAGCTTGAAATTGCAGTTGTTAAGGAAACTTGCCTGTCTGGGCATCCTGGAGTCACTCTTACACCTGGGACTGAGGCCCCTTCACACATACACACTCCATACTCACAGCCAGACTAGGTTTCCTACTTGGCTTGACCCCAGGATTCCCACAGTAGAGTCTCAGATATCCTGACCCTTAAAATAATTTAATCATGGTGCAATAAGAAAAACAACAGCTCGAGTTTGGTGCCTCGGAGGAGGGACCCCAAACAAAGGAATCCCTGCAGTTTTATACCCTCGCAGTCCAAGTGCTTGACAGTCTGGAGTCCTCATCTCCTGCTGTGTCTCCACTGGTCACCTGGCCCTGATTGTATTCTTCCACACTGTGAAGTCATCACTGTGTGTCACACTTTCCAAGCAGCTCTAACAAAGTAGTTTGCCATACAGTTATGGGAGTTCTCTGCCTTAAAAGCTCCTTATTTTCCCTTAGGATGAGTTGCTTCATACACACATTCCTAGTGACTCTCACAGTGCTGGTGCTTAAGATCTAGGCCATCTATAGAGGGCTACCAATGTCCATCTCTACTAGGGTTTTTGTGGGTAGGGAAGTCTCGGAAAAAAAAAATGGGCCCACATTACATTTACCAAGGAAGAAAAAAACCCACATATTTTCCAAAAGATATGGTTCAATAAAAATCAAATGTCAACTATATAAAGATGGAACTTTTTGTGCAAAAGAGGAAATAGGAAAGAAAACACCACTATGACAGCTCGACCATGTGTCAGAACAAATATTCACAAATGTATTCACCTACCTTGTGCTGTATCTCCTCTAATAACTAATAATGATGTGCATGAATAAGACACATATAGAGTGTGCCAAAACAGTCCCAAAAAAAAAAGCAGCACCTCAAATTAATCTCCTAAAACTTCACCTTCTGAAATGCATGCATTTGGTCAAATTCACCTACTAATTCCAGTGTTTAAATATGGGCTTAGAGCAAGGATGTTCTTGTGTGATACTGTAAATAATGAACATTTATAAATAGCTTCTGTTTCGTTACTCTGTGGCTTCCAGTGAGGTGCCAAGGATAAGTCAAATTATGAAAGTAATGGTGGATCGTAAAAAAAGAAATAATTAGCTTTGTAATAGAAAAAATTTCTGTAGTTAGTGTAGGATGTTAAAGCCAATTTTAGCTTCATTAATCGAAGTAGTTATTCAGCACCATTAATTCAGTACCCAGAATTTAGAAGTGGCAACTAATCAATAAAAATAAATGAATATTGATATGGCAGGACTTTTGCAATATTGTATTTATAGTGCCCCTGAAGCAAGTTAGATCCTACATTAAAAGATCAATAAACTAATGCAAAGGCTAACGCCTTGCATCCAGAAAGCCTCGGTGTCAGGGGATAAGGGGAAGGAAGCTAAATATTTATTCCTGTGTTTCTGATGAGATTGCAGAACTTTGGTAAGATTGAAACCGGGACATCGATTACCTTTCCGGTAGAGTTCAATGCTGTTTTACAACGTTCCATCAACATCCATATATCAGGAACGGGCTTCCTCTTCCCAAATATTTCAGCACTCCCTTCTGTTGTTCACTGAAAGAGAAAGAGAAGACATCTCCTTTTTAATCAGCAACAACACAGCTCTGTAAACATTGCCCAACTCATTGCTCAGCTTTCAAAATGAAAGGAGAATTAAAATAAAGTCACATTCTTTTTACTGAACTTAAAAAAACCCCGTAACTAATCAATGAAAATTCCAGGCTGAATAATGTCATACAGAAACTTCAGTGACACCTGTCAAAAAAATCACAGTCAGCACCTTGATCAATGCTAGATTTTGTCTGATATGTACATTATGTTTAATGTAAGGGTATAATCACACATTCCAAAACACACGTATTACTGCAAAACTGCATGTAACAATCAGAATTTAATAGCAGGATTGTTTGTATGGAGAGACTTGGACTGGTTTTATTTAAGGATATATGAAAAATAATTAATGAATTTTGCCCTAAAAAATATGGCCAGATAATACAACCTCAAAATAAGCATGATTTAATGAAAACCACTTAATTTTTTAAAAAAATCCTTCACTTTCTAATTACTTTTCCTCCCACATTTTTCATTAGATTAAATTTGGCTTAAAATCAGGCGAATCTGATAATTTACTACTGTAATACATGTATTTTACTGCTGTTCATGAAAAGAGAAGGAAAACAACACAGAAAAAAAATCTGTTTTCTGTAAGATTGATATCCTTCACAAGTTGTTTTTCAAAATGATTGTTTCAATAATTTCACCCTGGACAAAACATTCTCCTTAGAGTTTAAACCGGATTCTTTAAACCACAGTATTTTCAAACTTTTCTAGCAAAAATATTTCAGCCTTGCCTACCTTAAAGTTTATCTTCACCTGAATTTTTATTTTCTGGTTTTCTTGTTTTTGTCTCAAAACCCTGGTTTCCAGGTCGATGTGTTCAACAGTCAGGGTGACTTAGTAAGGTAACATTCTTTAGCTTCCTGAGCTGCCTTCCAGTCTACACTATGAAGAAATTTTAAAACTGTCTCACTCCCCTTAATTGCTGATTTAAAGTGATGCACAGAAAAAGCGAAGCTTTTGAAAAAAATGAGTTTGGTATTTCTCAGGTTTTATAGTACCTAAAAAAGGACTACCTAAACACATTAATTTGGCCTTGGTCAAAATGAATGACCTAATTCAAAAGCAGTAATATTAGTGAAACAAACAGAAATAAGCAAATCAAAGATTTCCTGGCACTTCAAGATATTTTTCCTTAGGACCATATACCCTCTCAATTGGTGTTAAAATTGGCTCTTCCCTCAAATTAAAAAATTTTTTGCATTTTCAAAGCAATTGACCTGCCTGAAGATTTCATTGCACACTTCATGTACACACTCAACAGCTTTGATTTTCTGCACCTTTGTGTTGGTTTTTAACTGGGATAGATTTCGCAAGACCTCTTACTTATTCATTGTTTTACAGTGTAAGTTATTTATTGAAAAACTATTCTTCAATGGCTATTGTTAGGTAACTAACTGTGATAACAATAAAAATATTTATGTACATATGAACTTCTCATGCAAAATCAGCAAATCTTACTTATTAGTACTAGCTATGTATGGATTTGCCAGCACTTCAGAGTTTAATTAGGATTTTTAGGCAGCTATGATTGCAAATTGAGACCAGTTCTCGTGGCTGGATCTGTTGGTTTTTTTAAAGAACAAGGATTGACACCCTCTGACCTCACCCTCCTTATTTTGACAGGTGTTGTAATCTGTCTTTAAAAAGGCCACTTTTGTTTAAATGAAGACTTGAAATTCATGTCTGGAAATAATGTAATCAAAGGAAAAAGAATATAGTCTTTGCTCAAACTTCCAATATTTTGACAAGATAAAAGAGCTGATTCTGTTTCTAAATGGTGATACTGAAATTAAGATTGATGAGTAAGTATTAGGAGAAAATAACTTTGAGTTACATGCAATAGCATTTAATTGCAACATTTAAATTCTTAAGCATTTCAATTTTATATTCATTCAGGGTTTTGCATAATTAATTTGCAGATTTCCAGAATGCATTAGGATGAAACTTTTAAATGGATGGATGGTTATTAATGGATGATATAAATACATTATTCATTATTTTTGGTTGTCATTGTAAATTGAACTGAGTACTTCTGAATGAATATTCAATTCAACATCATCCCATGAATTCAAAAGCAAAATGCATCCTCAGGATCATTTGTTGAAATATTGAATACTTGAGGTGTCGTCTCATAATAAATACTCTGGAACAAAATGTTAAAAATTGTTAATGTCACACTTCCCTTTTCTCTAGAAAATGGCAGGATCACCCAGGCAAAACTGAATTTCGAGTAGTCAACCTTTTCAAAGATGTCAGTGCCAGGCATATCTACTCTAGCCCAGAAATAGATTCTCAAACCTCACATTACCTAAGCAATACTAAAATCTGCAGTCCAACTGAATGCTGTGTTAGAGAACAATTGCATTTATACCGAAAAGCACTAGAGAAAATGTATTAGAAGACTGCCTCAGAAAAACTCCACCGATTCAGGAAGAAAGGTAAAAAAGGTAGGAAAAAAAGGTAGTCTGAGTTAAGGCCAGGCTCCTTCAAGAGCTACTTCCAGAAGATGCCACAAATATTCAAAACCATTCTCATTAATTAAAACTCAAACACTCTGTCAATATATCTCTTTTCAGTGTTTCAATTCTAAGCCCGTGTTATTCCTTATTACTCTGCACAAAATAAATGAAGAAATACCTCGAATCTCAGAACAATTAAGAAAGAAATTAAAGTCCAATTTCTCTTCAAATGTGAAAAGAACTGGAAAATGTTCAATATCATCATTTTGATGGTATTTAGTGATGAAGTGATGAGTACCAGCAAACAGCAGGACACTCAGGAAGTTGACTCTAACCTAAGGAATAGTTCCAAAAGGGTTGATGACAACCCATCTGCAAGGGAGAACTACAGGTATGCCTCATCGGGAACACGTTGCCAAAATAGCCTAGAAAAATCTCAGAGACTGCTGGAAAGCTGCTTTGCCATGTAGTTCACTGTTTATAACTCTTTGTAGTGGTTCTGGCTGGGCTGAAGTTAATTTTGTTCACAGCAGCCTATCTGGTGCTGTGTTTGGGATTTGTGAGGGAAACAGCAACGATAACACACCAGTGTTTTGGCTGTCGCTGAGCAGTGCTTACACAGCACCAGAGCTCTCTCCTTCTCTCACTCCCACCCCCATCAGTGAGCAGGCTGCCACTGCACGATGAGAAGCTCAGAGGGGACATGGTCGCTGCAGATGACCTGAAGTGACCTAAGGGAAAGGAGGAGGAAATGCAGATGTTGATGGTTATGCCAACTCCAAATAACCCTTATGTGTGTTGAGGTCCTGCTTTCGAGGCAGGAGGCAAACATCAGCCTACTGATGGAAGGTATTGAATAAATTCCTGATTTTGCTCTGTCCCAAGGATCACATTGCATAATAACAATTTTTTTGTAATCAAGCGGCTCTCTGTTAGATATCTTGACCCTGAATGATTATTGAACAAACACTTCAATTATTAGTACTACTCCCTCATTTAATTCTAAGATGAGGATACATGTGAAATAAAGAAATAAATCCTTTGTAATATTTACTAATCGTGGATGAACTAAAAGGTCACCTCAGAAACAGCAGGGGATTTCTCTGGTTGCCTAGTTCTGCATAGAATAGCAGAGCTTGTGTGGACCATGCTATTATCCTAAAAAAATCACCTCTAATTTAATTTAAAGACATTTACATTTACTTTTTCACCTTCACCTAAGCAGGTCATGTTTGCAACAGATGATGTTATAATAAAAATAATGGAAAGGGAAGAAACAGAACAGTATTAAGCCCAAAGCGTTTCTCAGGGAGCAAAAACCCTTCAAAACACCCTTTCCCTTTTCCTGATTTTATATTCACCTAAATAACCTCATATACCAATATGAATTTCTTTCATTTACTTCTGATGGACTAAAGCATTGCAGTAGCTGTGGGGAGGCAGCCTGAAGATCCAGGACCAGCAGTTCCATGGTAAATCTGTTTGTTTAAAGGCAGATAGACGGCAAGTGGAGATAAGACATTATATTTTAAAAGGACATGCCTTGAACTGACGTTTCCAGGCTTGCAATTAAATGGCAGGAGGACAGCCATCCAAGGGGAAATGATCCCTTGCAGTACAGCAAGGCAAAAAAGGAAGACAAGCACAGACACTGAATGGCAGTGCAAGAAAGAGACTGACATGTCTTACTTTCAAAAAGTGCTAATGAGAAAGTAAGAGGCTCATGCTGAACCAGGCTTCACAACCAGAAGCAATTTTTAAACTTTTTAAATTACACAGTCTTTAATAAATGGAGAATTACCCTTGCACTGCCAGCTTTATGCGCTCATTTTTCTCCTTTAGATGATGACCAAATATTTCCACAAGCTGCCACTTTCTGGCTGATTAATCTCTCAGTTTTGCATCTACACAATCAAACTAAGCAGTCCTTAGAAATTTTCTGTGTGAATGATGGCCTCGGTGTTTTGGTGCAGTGAAAGCCTTTTACTCATGAGTGGCCTGCACTGCTCTAGCAGCCTTTATGGACTTCCACACCTAAAGCCAGCATGGTATCTATTACATTTCTAGTTTTACTTCTTCTCCTCCTTTTGGCACCATCCCTTTCACTTTCCATGTCCACACTCCTGCCTTTTCACTACATTTATGAGAAGAAGTCAAGTCACAATGTGTTTCCCAAGCTCTAAAGCTTCTTCTCTATAGGAATAACCAGGATAACCACTGGGGAGTAAAACGTGCCAGGAGCAGAACTGAAATGTCACAAATCCTACTCCAGTTCTTGTTGGGATGCCCAGACTGAACACATGATAAAGCACAGCATTTTTCATTGAAGAAACAAATGCAAATGTGTTAAGTGAAAAATATGCTATGTAATCGATTCTTCAGTAAATCCCAAAGTGAATTAGGTGATTCATTGTGGGATTTTTGCTTTTTTTAACTGCAAGTCCATTACCCTGACCAGTATAATCTAAATTTTAATTTTCTTTCACTTCAGGAGATCTGCTTTTTGAATGCAAATATAAAATATAAATTTTCTTGGACTTTCAGGCTTTTTTGATGGGCTGTGTACTGGCCTAACAATGCCAAACTCATTCTTGAAGCACTTGCCGCTGGCTTCCAGCACCTTGGCTAGTCATTCAGTGATAATTTCTAATTCCAGCTCCTGATGATTGATTACATTGCATTGATACAAAGCCAGAACACCCTGAATCCTATCTTACCTTGTCCAAACCTGATTTCCTGATCCATCAGCACAATTTACAGTGAGGTACACGCTGAGTTGCCAAGCATGGAATTCTGGCCTGCATAACTGGGGAGGAGGTCACATTCATCATCCCTCTCCTGGTCCCTGGTGGGATGAAAATTACTTCTGTCACACCAATGAGCTGCATTAATCAGACAGATGAAATAATAACTTAAAATAGATATTTTGAGCTCACACCTGTGAATTAAAAATAGCTCAATACTATTCAATTTTACCCATCGCACATTCTTTAGCTATTTACAAGTTGTGTTCTCTTGGCCGCAGTCTGGGATAACATCTGGCTGAAAACCAGGTTTCTTAGAGGTGGATTGGCCCTCAATTTTCAGGATAGAATATGTTACTGCTGCTCCTGCAAATGTGTAGTCCATTACAGCAGGTAATGAAAAACCATCTGTCTGTGGCAGTAATCTCCAGTGAAAGCAATCTTGCATAAAAGTCCATACTCTCCCACTGGATGCTTTAATGAAAAGAATAAAGCAGCTGGAACATAATCCCTAAATATTTCTTGTTTCTGCAAAATAAAGAAGTTCAGAGAAGCCAAATGCACTCCAGAGAAGCAGATCACTCCTCACAATGAGGCATTCTGTTAAGGGACGACTGTTCAGTTTCCAGAGGAGATGGCAGAAGTTTAGCTGTGCAAGGTCCAATCCAGTGTTTATGAACCACCAGTCAGAAGACACACCCCAAACATCTATTGTTCAGGTGGAGCTGTTGGCACCAAGTCAGGTGCTGACAAGGAACTCATTTAAAGAAGTCATCCTAGCTCCAAAGAGACACAACAGAATCTATATTTAAGAAGAGCATAAGAATGAAAAAGCTGAATTTTTATGTGAAAATAATGAAATATCATTCTTACATAGGAGATGTTTTATAGGGGAAAAAAAAAGCATTTTTACAGTGGATACACACAGTCTATTCAGTGCTACCAGGAAAATGATGAATCTACAGATATCTTGAAACCATGAAACCTCTCAAGTAAAATGATAAGGATTGACAGATAAAAAGCCAAAATATATTAAGAAGGTATTGGGAGAAACATATCCTTTACCTCATGAAGAAAAAGGAATACCAAAATATTGGCTGAGATTATCAGTTCCACTATACTCACTCGATATTTTTTCAGAAAATCAGAATTATGTCATGTATATTTTGCCCTGAACAATTTTAAGCCAGTGTAACACCCATAGAATTGGACCATTTAGATAAAACTAAGAATGAAAGCAGAATTACACAGCTTCAGTCAAGATCCTGATGACCCTCTTTAATTTTTAGGTTTTCCTTCAGTCATGTCCATGTCATTTCTCCTTTTTTTTTTTTCTTTTACAAGTACCATTGCATCCATCATCCGCAGCTGATCTTCTGGGAAGCTTTCAAGTGTGGAACTGGAGCCAGAGAGCTGCTAAGTCTATATTCAGAGCTGAGCTGAGGCTGATGTAGCTACAGTGAGGAGACAACTGTCTGGCTGCAGACGGGCAGAACTGGCCAACTTCCATCTCCACACACAGAAAGCTCAAGGGTGAAGTGAGACCTCCTTTCAGCTGGGATACTTCACTGCAAAATAAAGCTGAGCTGAAAACCACATACTGGGAAAAGCTTCTCTATTGCCTTTGTGTAAAAAAATGGGAAGATCTGTTGGTGTTCTCTCTGTGAACACAGATTCCCGACAGATTTCCATGGGCCATGGCAAGAATAATGTACACAAGGTTTTGAAAACGCTGATAGTACTTTCAGCTGCAAATTGCTACAACAGAGTTCTAGTTACAGAAGAGCTTCCAGATGTGCCAAAAAACCACAGGAATTCCCTGTCTGCAGTGCCAAATATCTTATGCAGTTTTAGAGATCAAAGAATTTTTTAAAGCCAATTCCACACAGTGAATTGCTACGCCCTCAGTTTAGCTGTAAAGTGATGAGACAAGAACAAAGTTCGGGCCAAGAACTGCAGTGCACAGACAAAACTTAATGGAACACAGAAAAAATGAATTGCAAAAGTGCTGTAATTTAAATATTGCTGGGTCTTGGTGTGTTTTAAGTGATCTATGTGAAACCAAAACATGCACTGTAAATTAAAATTAAAACCAAACAAAGAACGGTACAGAGCAGAAAAGGCAATAGTCAGTGGGTCACTACCAAGAAGAAACACGGGAAAAAAAGGCAAGGAAAACCTTCACTGAGTAGAAATGATCAGTGGGAATTCTGAATGGAGCCTGTTATTGTTTCTGTGTCTAGCAAATGCATTCAGCAGACTTACATTGCAATACCACTGTTCATCTGCATAGGTAACACTGTAGTGATGAAATGGTTACAGCCTAATCCTTCACACAAAATTATCTCACTAAAACCTCCCAAAAAGACTTTCCTGAACTAGGAGGCTCCAACATGGAATTCGTGGACAGGATTTCAAAAGAATATTACGTATTTGTTATTACATAATAAGGTTTTTGACAGAACTGATATTACTGTATTACTTCGCAATACATTAATTTTGAGTCAATTTTTGTTTTCTTCTTTTTTATTACGTTTTCATGAATGAAAAGCAGAATATTAAAGCCAGTTATCAGTATAAGGTTGTTCTAAAGGTTTTTTAGAACTTGAGAGAGTATTAAAAATTTCCTAAGATCTTTCCTCTACAATTAGATGAAAATCATACTCTAGATCAGATAACTTCTTCTCTGGAAATTGTTCAAATCCGGCAAGAACCTTTGAAAACATACTGGAGTTATTTAGAAGTCAGGTTAGCAACATGCAAGCAAATAAAAAAACCAAGCCAAACCTTTTTTCCCCCCACACTCATAGACCACAGTAAACTTCTTTAAGAGTGAGGAATTACCACAGACTTTTCAAAATAGGCTTTTTGCTTTAAACTAGCAGCCTTACCATCTGTTCTATGCTAATTAGGAATGCAAAGAGAACACATTTCACAGTTACATCAGCACATTGTAAGATTAAACTCTTTAAATGGCTGGGTAGAAGCTTGCCATGCTCGTACAATGACATTTCCAGCTGCGTTTCCCATGTCTGTGACACATATAAGGAAAAATGATACCCTAGATGACATGAAAGCTTTAGAGTTACTTTGTATCTGCTATGAGATACAACGATCTGTCAGTTTAGGACTGCAGTTGGTTCTTTTGAATCTGGACCAGGAACTCGGTGCAAAAGCGAAGAGACAGCATAAAAAAGAACAGCGTAAATTTATCTGGAATTAGAGCAACATCTTGGGCTGAAAGAATCTCAATCTATCATTATTGGAAATTGCATAATGAAATATATCATTAGGAAACTCAATATATCATTAATACCTTAGCTACTAGAAATGAGTATGAATTATATATACTGAGATATTACTTTTATTAATATCTGGGAAATCAAACAGGTGCTGGGGAATGCTTAGGTGAGAAATGACATCTGGCTGGCAATAATCACAAATGAAATTATTCCTTTAAAAAGTGAAGTTGTGCCTGAATCTGCAAAAATCACAAATGTAGAACATAATGAGTAAAATACTAACAGAGATATTTGAGAAGTAATCAAAAGCCAGAACAGATATTTAAATATATGAAAAGCAGTCAGACTGAAATAAAAAGGATGTGCTTGCAACGCTGTTAGAGAAAAATCAGGCAAGCAAAACAATTCCTTTACTTTTATTAAAAATTATATACTGTGAGACTGGAACAAAGCAACACTGCCATTAGACATCCACAGATTGATGTAGGTTCAGACGGCAAATGGGAACAATTGTGGTTTAAGTAAGATTTGTAAGCCATGTATAGGAAAGTTCATAGAATCCTCCAGACTTCTGACTGTTTAGCAGTCATAACGTGCAGGAGATAGAAAATAGACGGCACATTAAAAAATGTATTGGTTAAATTAGTTAGAAAAGCAAACACTGCATAAGATAGCATTTAGTGTTGGAGATGCTATGTTAGACTTGAAGTGAATTGACAGTTTCTGCTTTTCCCTGTTTATTTAGGTTTTCTAAATAAAACTCATGCTTTATTAAAAAACCCCTTAGAATAAGCATCTGCACACATTGTATAAATCAATTCTTTTCTTTTACAAGTTTCATACAAATGCTGCTGTGGTATTTCTCCGTTCCATTGCAGCAATTATCTATAACAAAGAAATGCATTCACAACTTGTCTAGTGCCATTTCCACAGGCAGCGGCGAGTTTTTATTGTCCGTCTCTGTATATTTTCCCCAAACTTATTTAGACTGAGAATCTAGTGACGCCAACCCGCTTTTAAACCACTTTTCGTGCTGATCCGCCTTCTACCGGCATTTAAGGAACATCGGAAAAGATTCTCCTTAAATGTTCTAGGAACACCGAAAAGTCTGTTCTGCTGTCTCTGTTACATTGAACTTTCTGAGGGTGTTTTATTCCGCTTTGAGGGGCTGAGGGAGGCACCCCATGGAAGGGCTGCTTCGACTTGACAGCCCTGGTAGGAAATGGCACCGCCTCCCCACCATGGCCGCCCACAAGGCTCTGAGGGGGCTGTTGGGGCCAAAGTACAAAAAAAACCAAAACCCCAAANTTCGGAGGCTTCTTAGTCCCCCCCTCCCTCAGGGCTGCTCGGCTGTGAGGGGGCGGCGGAGCGCCCGCTCCTCAGGGCTGCCGTGTGGCGCTGGCGTTCTCCTGGCGGGTTAGTGGGTCCTTCCTGGCTATGAACGCGGTGTGCCCGGTAAGAGTTGCCTCCCTTCTCTACCTCAGGAAACAAAAAATTTTAATTTTAAGTAGTGTAGCGCTCTGAGGGGCTGTTCGTGGCCGGTCCGTGCCGTCTCCCTTTGAGGCTGCTTTGCTTTCGGCTGTGGTACTGACTGAGGTGCGGGGTCACTCCTTTCCTTCTGCTTGTGGTTATACATGCATACATATTTATCTATCTATCTATTTACATATATATATATCTATAAACGCACTCTATACATATATATACACCCCCATATATTTATCAGNAGGAAATGGCCCCGCCTCCCCCCCATGGCCGCCCACAAGGCTCTGAGGGGGCTGTTGGGGCCAAAGTACAAAAAAAACCACAAACCCCAAAGAAACAAAACACACGAAAAACGATCGCTGAAAACTAACTTGCCAAACGCAATCGAGCGAGAAGTCACCCGGAAGGCTTTGCTGCGATATCCCCACCTCCTGCCCGATCCTGAGGCGAGACTGAGAGCGGGAACTCCGCCCCCTCACAGTTTCCCGCCCTTTTTGAAGACTTCCGAGGGCGGGAACGCCCTTCCCCCTNCTGAGGGGCTGTTCGTGGCCGGTCCGTGCCGTCTCCCTTTGAGGCTGCTTTGCTTTCGGCTGTGGTACTGACTGAGGTGCGGGGTCACTCCTTTCCTTCTGCTTGTGGTTATACATGCATACATATTTATCTATCTATCTATTTACATATATATATATCTATAAACGCACTCTATACATATATATACACCCCCATATATTTATCAGTCCCTGAGGGTGGAGAAAAGACGCTACTGAGCGCTTTCAGGCAGGTGAGGGTTAACCCTGCTTGCCGACCTGATGTGTGAGGGATAATTGTTTCCCTTATCTTATATGCTTAATAAACCGACCAGCAGGGTGCTAATAAAAGAAATAGCTATTACTAAAGCTTTTTTTTTCTCATAGAAGAAAACAAGTCCATGATTTTGGTTTTATCTGACCCCAACATTGCCTTGAGGGAATGGGGTGGGTTTAAAGTAGCTATTAAAATTATTGCTAGGAAATGAAATTTGGTTATAAAAGCAACGGCCCCATGGCTTTACAAAAGCATTTTGATGAAATAGTGCTGTTTCAGGTTGTTATTTGAGCTCTGGGCGCTGCTTTATTGAAGATATCTACTTAAAATATTACGGATATGAAATGGAAACTGCCTCACCTTTTATTATTCGATATTTGAACAGCAAATACAGGCCACTAGATGGTAAAAGATTTGTCTGCCCCATTGGTAAATGCTTATTGTTTTTGTAGCACAGATGGCTCTTATACAGCAGTGTGATGTTATTTTTATAACTTTGAAATTTTTTTTGTTACTATTCCTTCTGGTGATTAGAATTAGACAGAGAAAAGTGCGTGTGAGTGTGTGTGTTTTGTTTGTTTGTTTTGAATGGGGGCCCAAAAATGTGAATTGCTGGTACTTTCTCCCTGAAACTGAGCTACCAAAGCAATCCTTGCCTGGAAAAAAATACTTGTAATTGCTGGCAGCCTTCCAGGGGAAAGTCTGTGGTAGCTCTTGACCCTCCCAGGGTTCGAGTAGTAGCATCAGCTAAAGAGGTATTAGAAAGGCCATCTCCAATCTGATTTTCATTCTACAAAACCAAATTATATATAGTGGATATAAGCATTGTATTTGCTGACATTTATTCAGCTTAATAAAAGGAAGTCATGTTAGAAGGAGAGATGAGGAAAGTTGCTTGAAAGAAGAAAGTGTGGGCTGAGATCAAGCATCAAACAGCGTATAAGTAACTTCCATACACACAACAAGTAGTAATCTTGTATTAAATAGTATTAATGACTTCAAAAAGGGAAGTTTCAGATGTTAACACTGTATGTGCATGTTTAAATGGTTCTTATGGCATCAACCAGAAAAGCCTCAATGTTAATACTTTTATTACATTGAATTTATAGAATTATGTTCCCTTAAGGGCTTAGGGAAGCTGCCAATATTTGACATGACTTGTTTTGTTATGATTAGATAAGCTTTTAGTGTAAAGCTTGGTGAATATTGCCAGGATATTTGGCTCCTATGATAGATCAGCATCCTTCAGTTTTTCCATATGCCTTTCTCTCTTGCAGCTTTTTTAACAAATGGGCTTAATTAGTGCTAATAAAAGTGAGACAAGCAAGAATGCTCAATTCTTTGCTAGAAATATTTGGTTTCTTTAAGTGGAAGTGTGCATCTCTGCAAAAGGTAGTCATACATATTTTCTCATTTCAGAGTGCGTGTTTTCAAGCAGCTCACTTGGCTTTTCGGGAGAGTCTTGCTTTGTGCCTATTCAAGCCACCTTTTACAGCCTCTGCTGGCCTGCAGTTTCCAAAAAAAGCACGGAAAATGGTGAGTTTGTGCCATAAAATTCAGAATAGCTGAGGTTTGACCCCCGTGCTTTACTAAAAGGGCGTTCTCTATTTCCTTGCCTTAGTCATGCTGTGATTTTGTGTGTATAACAGCAGTGAATTCACAGTGTTACCGTAAAACTTCTCTGGTAGATGCCAACTTCACCATTTTCAGGTAAGTGCTTGGAAGGAGAGCTTTGCTTTTGTTTTTTTCTTGTTCAGTTCCGAATTTAATACAAAGTAACAGATACAAATGTCGCTGTGGTCGGCTACTTGTTACAGTTACTTGTGTTACAGTGTTACTTCTCTGTCAAGGAGCGTTTCTATGTGTACTGTACATAGGCACAATTCCAGAGATAGAGGTAGACAATCAGGGTACTTTGAATTTTGCGTTCTTGCAGTTTTTCAAACACTTAAATAGCTCCTACAGCCATGTTTTACTTATCTGTGAGCTGCTTAGAACTTGCTGGAAATGGCAGGCTCCGAGCATGGAGGTGGGCAGGAATCACAGCAGGGCCACCAGGTTAGAGGATTGTTTGCAGCTCATTCAGCAGTTACTGGATTGGTTATTCTCTTTATAAAGGTGCCAGGTTTGGGGGCCCAAATTGGGTATTGAACTACAAGGTGTGAGTATGAAACCGTTGTCTAGAATGCCAGATTTCGTTGTATTGGCTGTGTGATTGACTACAGTCAACCTATGATGCTTGGTAAGATTTGTCTCATGATTGATTGTGCCTCTCTGAAAGAAAATATGCATTTATAAGACTTTTAGTCTTTCTAAATCTATAACTTTAATGAATACTGGCTGTTGTATTTACTCATTTATTTCTCACTGTAAATCAATTTAGAATTATTCAGATCTATTGAAGCAAACCCAGACCTCTCTAGTTTATCTGATAGAGAAATGGAGACCAGCAAGTCAGTAATGGAAATAAGCTCATTCTCTACATTGGAAGTGTTTTAGCAGAACTACATTACATCACCCTGATTTGTGATGAGTGATGTTTAAGTCTGAAATAGAACATGAGGAGTATAAAATCTTTCGCGTTTACAATTCTGTTTTGTATTGATACTCATTAAAGCTGAATATTCATTACAGTTTCTGCTTGAAAAGGATGCAAGTAAGTTTGCCACTGTACAACAATTTTTCAGCTGAAGTTTTAGGCAGTAGGGTGATGATGTCTGTGCATGCAATGAGATTGATGCTGTGTTGCAGAACTTGTTTTGGCAACATCAAATAAGGGTGAATTTCTACCTGCTTTTATTGTCCTAAGTTAAAGGAGAGAAGACAGAAAAAGTTAAACATTAAGGTAGTGTTTATTTCGTACTTATCAACTTACTTTATATCATTCTTATCAACCAGTAGATAAGCTTTTTCAGATGGATACTTGAAAAAAAATTGCTTTAGTGAATATGTTCTCTATTGAGTGAATACAAAAGAAAATAATTTGTTTGCCAAGAAAATAAATGATACGACAGCAACTAAATCAGTTCCTTGTATTTTTCTTCTGGCTGATGGATGTCTGACAGGACCTATATTCTGTCTTGCCCATGACTAAAACACAAAATGAAATATTTTCTCGTCTTTAATGGCAAATATTTATTCTTGTATTCTTGTTATTTTATTACCTTATCTGAGCTGTGCTGGCTTTTCTGCCATTTCCCTACAGCAGCCATCTTTGCTCAGCTGAGCTGTTTTGGCTGAGCAAGGCAGGGAGGAAAAGGAAGCAGAGCCTCCTAACATTTTTCTCATGCAACTACAATTGGGAGTGCCCTTGCTCTCCTACTTAGGTCACTGTGTTGTATGGATAGGATGGGTACAGATCCTAAAATAACATTCACAGACTTTGATCTGATTCAAAATGGGCTCTCCTCAGAGACAGCAAGCATTCAAGGTCTAAATTCATATCATTGTGGTAGTCTGTATTATCTCTTATATTTACCTGGGAATATGAAAGAGGTGCATAAAATAAAAACATTAGAAAAATTAATTGGTTCATCTATTCTTGTCTGTGTTGTGGGGCTAGCTGGTAGCACTGTAATTATCTCATGCAGAAAAATCTTGCTTTCAGGTAATTACACACTTTTTCAGCCCTGGTAAAATGCACAAGACTATCAGGATGAAATTATAGGACTAGATTAAATGAGAAATGCAAACTTTTAAAGGAATTGGCTAGCTCTGTACAGGGGCATTATTTTATTCATCTGAAAGCATAATAAACCTTTAACTTGTACAGTACAAATGCATCTGCATAATTGCTTACTGCTGTTGGGTATTTTTCTGCAACAAAGCCAATAATTCTAGAATGCCTGAATAATAAAGCTTTTCCATGGTTAAAAGGAAGGTTGGAATAAGATTTGGCATGGTCTTAATCCTGTTTTGAACTCAGGGTCTAAAATGTATTGTTTCTTTTAGGTATAATAGGCAAATGATAAATATACTTGAAGGACTGTATTATACATCCATTCTTTGCTTGATTCTTTCCCTAATTTTCTCATTTTAAAAAGCCAGAATTTTTTTTCAGTTTTGTGCTATTTTTTCTCTTACAACTGCCATTTTTTATTACACCTAGGATATCTTTGCATTGGGCTCACAGACAGGCTATGGATTAACAATACAAATATTTATAATTTCTTTTTAACTTGGTTGTTACTAGCCATGTGAATATTTAGGAACTAATTATAAGTGTAATAGGTAGAAGTTTTTTTCTCATGGTGATTGCCTATTAGGAAGGAATAATGTATTAAATAATGGGGGTACAACCAACAGCCTTTTCTTGGAGGCCCTGATTTTTGTTTCTCTTAGGTTTGCCTGTTGTACTTCCATGTTATTTAGCAGAAATAACTGTTGTAGTGCTCAGTGTATTATATGCCTTGAATGACAAGAGCCATAGTATGTAATTTAGTACTTAACTTAGAAGCAGCTTTTGTGTTGTGAAAGTGCCATAGGGGAAAGCAAATCCGCTGTAAGAATAAGGAACACAGAGATTGATGTTACAACAGATTTCATGGCTGCTCCCATTCTCAGCAAGCAAAGAAAGTTCTGTTCAAATCACTGAATTTTCAAATTAAGGAGAACTGAGTCTTCTGTTTTATAACTAAATGTGCCACAATTTTGATTGTAACGCTGGAAAGAGAAAAGCAACCAGCAGCAGACAAAGATGCGTGCCATGAATCCACTGGGTTAAGAATCGCCTGAGTGAATTTATTCTTTTTCTTGGACCAATGTGAAATAAACAGGGAGCTGCTTAATAAAAATCCTTCATAGCACACTGCAGAAAAGAGCCAGTATTAATCTGTCTAATGAAACAAGTCAGATTCTGTTGAACGAGTTTGTATTCCTGCTGAAATTGAACATTCATCTACAACTGTTTCTGGTTATTCCTCACATCAGAGATGGTAAAATGCCAGTAAAAATTGAACGATCTGCAATGAAAAAGACTCATTACAATATGATACCTTCTTCATTTCCCTGGATTTGCAGGGCTGCTTTTGCCATTATTTCCCTGGATATATTTCGTGAGTGCTGTTCTTCCCAGTCACAGATGTCTGAAGCTGTTGTTTGTTGATGAGTCGACCAACCATATTGTGCCAAGGTTGCAGTAAAGAGACACAGTTACTGAGGTGTCTGTAACTTTGTTCAAGTGCCTCAGAAGACGTAGTTTTTTACCAAATTGAAGAATGTATTTCTTGCTCTAGGAGGCGTCTTCCTGTAAGAGGAGGACTACGGTCATTTATGATCAAGAGGGGGTTCCAGGCTGGGGATGAAGGCTGTCTATTTTGAGGTTCTCATGAAGAACTCCTATCTCAGGGTAAATTTTTTGTTCTGATTTGAAAACTGTCTTAATTGCAGCTCACTGATGCCATTCTTGAGTAACAAAGTCCTTTCCTGATATAAACATGATACTGCTTTTCGGGTTCTCTCTCTGTTGCTGTGCCACTGAAAGAAGCTGACAGTCCCTCGATACCACAAATTGGGTAAATGAGCTCCTGTGTGATCTTCCCGTCTCTTTTGATGTAGAGCTCTTGTAGGGAGAATGTGACATGTTTAAACTACACTGCTGCATTCTGGTGATCTTTGGCTTTCAGGATCTGCTTCAGCAACTTGGAGTAGTTTAATGCCGCCCACCTAGACCTCAGCCTAAATCAAAGATGTGTGCCTACATATTGGCAAGAGTAATTATAAGAAATTTCTTGCTATGGTAAAAATCTGCGGCTGGGTATAGCACTCTTTGAATGCAGTCTGTGCAAGAACAATTTAAAATAAATTGCTCCTATCCCAAAAGAAATTTGTACAGAAATTGGCATGTTTCAAAATATTTTCGCAAGTTACTGGCTCCTGTGAATCATTTTGAATCAAGACTAACAATGTTAGAAGACATGATGAAATCCTACCAGGATCCTGGTGGGTTTTACAAGACAGGATTTTATAGTTAAAAATATCAAGTCTGTAGTAAAATTAGCTGGTCCTGCAGCAATCTCCGCTACAATTAGATGTCATTAATAATGCAGTGTTGAAAAAGTTTGCCTAAGAAATCCAGAGCATGAATATTTTATTGTTGCTAATACGCTTTGATTTCAGTTCACGTTTTCTGACTCGGGCAAGGGAAAAGTGGTTTTTAACAGTGTTTTTTCCATATGAGTAGAGAAATATTCATCCCTTTCTCAGGAAACTCCCAGGGGAACTTGCACGTGGGTCAAGCTTATTTTCAGGCTTCTTTCTCATTCAGGTTTGTTCTGATTAACATTATATGAGCCTTTTCCTTTAAGTTCAGCATGTGAAATCTTGTTCTGCCAAAGCCCGAGGCACAAATTCCCTAGTTACATTTGGAATGAAATTCTGACCCTATTAATAATCAAAGATTTGTCAAATGCTGAACTGCTGAAGGAGATGAGAACACAAAAGCTCCTTCCACATAACTAATTTCTAACAGCTAATCGTTGGAGTCCTTTTCACTTGCTGGAGGCCACTCAGCCTCAGAAAATTTTCACCTGTGTACCTTTATCAGAAATAGTTGCATGGGCTTTGGTGATGACTCTCAGTGGCTGATACAATTTGACACAGTGAAGGAATCTGTCCAATCAAAATCCAAGCAGAAGGGAGTATTTTTGTATTTCAGAGTAGAGCTAAGGTAGGAAGATTTGTGTGCTCTGCTGCTGGATGTACATGAGCACATAAGGTGCATAAAATGTACCTGTCTATGAAAAGCATCATCAGAAACCAGAATCTGTGTGAAACTGTAGAAACTGAGTTATAGATACAATCCAAAAAACCTACCTTAAAAACAAAAACTTGTTTGAGGTCAGTAGGTATGAGTTAGTGGCAAAAATAGTCTGATAGTATTGCTGGTTTAGATGATTCATTTATTCCTCACAGATACTTCAAGTGTTTCCTTTCTTGCTGTGAATCTTGCATTCAGATGACTTTGAAATAGTCTTGGCTCTGTAATTACCTATTCTGGTCACCAATAAAGGCATTAGTGTTATGTCTTTTTGTAATTTCAATGAAGTTAGGATTTCATAGCTATGTAACTGTAAAAAGAGTTAGTAAGGCATTGTTTATGGAATTCTACTGCACCCATAAAAAAGGCTATTTCTTTGAAAGATAAAAATGCTATTGCTTTGAGTTGCCATTGAAATGAGAATCCCTTTTCATGGCAGTGGTAACTACAGCTTATAGTCATTAAGTCTCAAAAGAATCTTTTATTACCTCTCCTCTTTATTTTTTTAAGCTGACATTCTGTAGAAATAAGTAACATTCAAAGATTTTGTGACAGTGTAAAGCCATTCTAACAAGTATTTGATTAAGCTAATGTAGTAATCATCTGTCAATTTTTTACCTTAACAGCACTATCTGGTTAACCTTTTACTGATTGTGTTTCTTTGATTCAAAAAAATCAATATTTTTACATTATTAAAAATGGTTTTTTAGTACAAATATGCCACATTCACTGTCTTAAAATGGCATTGAGAGGGTAATTACTCTAAAGATTTATTTACTCAAAAATATTATAAATTACCTAATTCATTAATTCCCACCTTATTAATGGCCCTGTCAGCATTTAAGACCAGCATGACTAATCAGATGTCAACAAAATGCAATTACTACCAAGTGAAAAGTAATTTTCATCCTTATGTTTTTAATGAGCCTGATACAAAGCAAATTCTCCTGTAATTGCAGTGTTCCTCAACTATTCACCATAAACTGATGGCTTGGGTTTTCCATCACTATGACTACCTTGCAAAAGGGATTTGAGGTACTGAATTCCTTTCTTTTTGACTTAATTTTATGGGTAAATCAGCTCCCTATAGGAGACTTTTTAGATTATACTGGTAATTACTGAATATTTTTCTGAAATGCACAATCGAAATATTAGTTTTTATTTATGTGTTCCTGGTTAATTTTTTTGTAGAGTCCTCTATTACTGCATTAATGACAAGTGAATATTTTTATTCCCAAATTTAATTTCAAATTCTAAAAATATTTCTCTCTGTTAAGGAAATCCCAAAGTTTGGTACTTTTTTGAGCTTTTATTGAAAAAGAAAATCTGTTTCTCTTTGTGAAGGTGTCTTCAGTTATTTTGTAATTTTGGGGACTGAAGGAAATGTTGAAAACTTAACTGAGTGAGACGTTTTTGAACATTATCTATTACAGTTTGCAATTACTCAATCAACACCATGAGATTGGAACTTACTACCTGAAATACTTTGCACTGTGACTCTCTCAGAGCCTGTCCAACAGAGCTGAATGTGGTCCTGGTTACTTGGTGAGCTCACTGACATTTAGGAGATTCTCAGTAATTTCTTGTCCATCTGTGAACAAACCCATTTACTGCCATAAATCTGTAGCCATGGAGAAAGCAAAGGAAGGAGCTCACATATAATGCCCTGCTTATGTAAATGGTGCATCTGGTGCTTTTTGAGGTAGTGCCAGTGACTATTTCTAAGCAGACTAAGACATAGTCAACTGATGGCAAGATCAATCAAAACTATGCCCTGGTATATTTTAATTTCTGTACAACTATGGGAGAACACTCAGAGGCACCTGTACAAAAGGTGGAGAACCTTTTGTATAGGTTCCCCACCTATACAAAAAATATTTAAATATTATCTATAGGCACAAAATTACCAGGTAATACACTTAGTGTCGCAGGATGCCTTCATGATGAAAACCTGCCCTTATGGAACATTCAGAATACATAACTTCTCTTTCTATTTTTCCCCCCCTCACTGTATCCAGGGCAAGTCTTTTTAAAAAAAAAAATGAAATATTGTGGCTTTCAGATCATACCTTAGAGCTAGTACAGATTATTTGTGAAGAATGAGACAGAAAAAGTATGAAAATCAAATAGGTGAACTCTGAGATGATAAAGAGATGTGTAGCAATTTGGGTGCTGGTTTGCAAGAACCATTGTTGTGTGTCAGGAATTCAGGTCGACAGAGGCGGGAGGAGATGAGTCTGTGGAGGCCTCAACATCCAGCTCTTGATAAAATATGGCAAGGTAAGAAGATGGTTCTGGTTTTTATTTATTTTTAAAATCTTTTTGATTTTAGCAACAGTCACCTGCTGCTCTTCATACTCACGTGTATCACCCTTGTGAGTACATTAAATACACAGCCCAAGGTTTGCTGAGTTTTTGAGCAACAATACTACTGTTGGCTTTTTAAATGTAATCAATAATCTTTCTGAAGGCTGTTAAATCTTTCTGTTAAATCTATAATTTTCTAGCTAGCAAGACTACTATTTTCATGAGAGTGCCATTGTGAATGTGAGCAAAGCTCTGCTGTTTGCTGGTTGCCACTGTTTTTAATTGCTCTAGCTGTGCCAGAGTTGACGTCTGATGTGGTTGTTTCACTGAAATGGCTTGGTTTATGTCCTTTTTCTGTTTTGGATGGCCAGATTAGCCTCCATGTTTTATTCCAGTTTTACAAGCTGAACTGTGTTGCCTCAGCTGAGGAACTGTCACATGAAGTAACATTGTGCACCTCGCTTGTTAGCAGTAAAAAGCTGCTGGAGTGGTAGCATTAGGAAGAATTGCAGCTGTTTAAGAAAATGCAAATCTGCCCTTAACTGCAGCCTAAGGGCCACACAGAATTAGGCTCAGAAATACTGGATTAGAATATTATATTATCAGAGTCAGTTTTGCAGGGCTTTCCTGTGTCTGCATACTGTTCTACCCAAATTAATTTCTCTCTTTGTGCTGCTTGCATCAAAATCTGCTTTACTAAGTGCTACACTACTTTTTTAGGCGATTAACAGAAATTAAAAGGAGACTAATTGCAGTATGGCTACATAAAAAATTGTTTTCCACCCATCTTTTGAAGTTGATATTAAAAGAAAGCAGTGCATGTATTTTCAGACTTCAAAGCCACCTAGCACGCAAAATTACGACTTCCCAGTATCCTGATAGGAACTCATTCAGTCAGGTAGCTGAATGACAGCTGAACAGAATCCAGCTGGGCAATTTTCACTTTGAAAGTAGTCTGAAATCTTGCCAGCATGTTGCAAGGATTGTAGTATCAGATGCAGCAAGATGATTTTTTTTTTATTATGATAGATCTTTAAAAACTCTGTTTTCACACACACAGGTAAGTCAGGCTTGCCAAGTAGTCCTGAGATGCTGACTATCCAACTTAGTGGAAAAGTATCCAAAAGAGGACACCAGCTCTTTAAAGAACAAAAAATGCTGACCGTATAGGTGAAAACAGAGTGTTTTCACTCTGAAACCTGTTCCAGTGTTCTTTGTTTAAACCTTTGAGATCACAGTAACCTAAGGCAAGGAAACTCACTTCAAAATCTGTTAAAGGAATTTTTCACTGGTGTTACTGTTCAATGAGGAAAAATACAGGAACTTGAGATTCACAGAATGCCATGAGTTTCTTTGGAGAATATGTAGGAATATTCTGAGTTCAGCTTTAGAAGCTCACCAGATCTTTCTCTTAAGAAATGTTGTTTGTTGTCCTAGTGTATTACAAAACTATTGCTCTGTTGGGATGTGGAATGGGAGTGCTCGAGACTGGTAAATAATAGGAGAAAGAAAAGAGTTATTACAACTTTCCAGATGAGAAACCAGAGATGCTGGTCCTCCTGCCAAAGAATTATATAGTTGGTGGATCATAAAGAATTTGAACTATGATGCAAATTCTCATCCTGGAGTCTCAATCCAACAGGATAATCATAAACATCCCATTCTTCTGGAAATAATTAAGTTAGAGGGCAATCGATAATTTCAGATTCAGGATGTTGTGTTGAACCCTTCAGATATACCTTTAACCTGTTATGTTTCTCGTAAGGCCTAGCTCCAAAGTGTATTGCACACTCATGGGTTTACATTTACACAAATTGAAGATCTGCTTTTATATTTTTTCAAAGCATTAACTGTGCAGTTGTTAATCAGAGAATGAAAAAGCACAATACTGCTCAAAAACTGTGTACTGTGCAGTTCAGTGTTGATTTCTTCTGATTTAAAACTGCTTCTGATTTTACTGGGTAATCAGAATATTTTTTTTAAAGGTCAGCTCATGTTTGGAACAGAAAAGTTATCTTGCTTTTCCTGATGTTTTTCCTGTTTAGATTTAAGATGATAATTAGTAATATTCACTGCTTAATGCTTTATCTTGTTCATAGCTGCCTATAGAGAGGCATAATCTTTTTCAGAGCCAGATGGTTGTACATCTTGCATCTGTAGTAGACACGAAATTGGCTCCTTGTAGAAATATTTTTCACAAGTTTTTGGGTACTTTTCCACACCACTAGTTATAATAATATTGAGTGGTTTGGTATTTTTTTTCCTTGGGGAGAAGAAAGGGACCGTTTGCTTTTTTTCATAAACTCACTTTTTTTACTTGGTTTTCTGTACAAATTTGAATTGTGAGCTCCCACCAGCAATCAGTTTCTGTCCCTTTATGTCTGAATTTATTTGAAATTAATGGCTAATTACAACTAAATTTGAAACAGAAGATTCTGGAAGTTGTAACATGGGAGAGTATAAGGAAGAGCTTTTCTCATCAGAGGGAAAGCAGACACTGGCAGCAAACTCAAACCTCAATTCTTGGAGAGTGGACCTGAGTTGGACAGGCCCTGAGCATTCTCAGCTAGGTGGTATTTCTTTGAGGGCTGGCATTGGACTAAATGCCTTTCAGAGGTCCCTTCATAGCTGATTTACTCTGTGAGCCTTTGATGAATAAATCTGTGTGCTAAATTTCTCATGCTAACTGACATGAAAGTCACTGGTGTTGAATGAAAGGAAATAGACTTGGATATTTATGCATTCAGTCTGGTAATATCTCCCTGCATATGGCCTTGCAGCAAATCATACAGTAAATCTGGCATTAGGACTCAGAATCAGATAAGAAATGAAGTAAAATGTTGTTTCAATATAAACTCCCACTAGAGTGGGGTCCAAAATGCTGCAGTGTTTTTCTTGCGTGAGGTTTCTTCGTGCAGAATTTTTGTCAGGGTAGCATCTGTCCAACCCCTCCTTATTTTGTTCTGGACCATGAATCATTTGTCCTCCCACAGCTGTCACAAAAGTGGCATAACATTGGCATAAACTCTGTGTCATCTGTCCTGGCAGGTTGCAGGGAAGTTTCATCCTCTTCTCACATCTGATCCTGATTGTGTTTATGCTGCTGTGTGATCTAATACTACATGGACCATGCAACCATCCTGATTGTACTCAGCTGCCTTCCTTGAATGGGTTTACTGGGAACTCTTCATCTGTGTGATGTGAAGTCCAAAGAATGTAGCAAGAAGAGTCTATGGAAATGAACAGGAGTCAATAACATGCCATGATTAATCCTAGAGTATTGCCCGTAAAAGTGAAATAAGTATTTGGGCAAAGATTCCTTCTTTTGACTTAGAGACAAACTTCTGACTTTCATTTACACAGACTAGTAAGCAAAGTCTGCTTTCTCTGAAAGGAGAAATCTGCATTTTCAGGGGTGGCATTTAGCTGAAACCAGAAGGGAATCTCTGTGAATGCTGAATTTGGTGGACAATTGCTTGCAAAGAAAGGAAAGCAACTTTTAAAAATGTATTTTAGAGTTAGGGGAAGTCAGCTTACTGGTCTGAACAGACTCAGCTTCAGTTAAGTGTAGGCAAATAAATGGTATTTCACCATTATTTTAAATGATAGCTGCCTATAACTTTAAAACTTGAGACCATTCCAATAAGTGAGTGTATCTTGGCATTTTTGTCTACTTGATTGAGCTATTTGAATTTTTGCATTGACAATTCTACTTGTGTAAATAATGAAAAAACTATTACTGTCCTTAGGAGTGAACTTGTTAAAACACTGCACAAGAAATTTTCTAAATGTTAAAAGAGGGAGATTAGTCTATATCTCATATTTGAGCAAATATTTTGCTTAGGAGGGGTATTGGCATGTTGTTTTGCTAACAGTGCTCAACAAAGCTACCGATTTGGGATTTTAATCTATTTGGGAGTAGGAAGGACTAAGGGCAGGCTTTAGTATGGTATGTGTGTTCCTCAGTCTGATAGTCTAATTTAATGATAATCAATTATTTAATCTAAAGGCTGAATGTGCATCAAAACACTTAAGGATTCCCAGTAAATCCTCAGGAGCAGATTCATTATTTCTTTGAAATATTACTGGAGTGATGCCAAGGTTGTGATCGGAATAATCTCAGGATAATGAAGTTTTTGCTAGAGTGAAGTCGGAATAGGCTACAGGTCCTCACTGAGGACTCTGCTTCTCTGCCAGGGTCCAAGAGAATGAAAGGATGGACACATTACCAAGTGTCTGCTCTTGGCTCAGTAACGAGCTAACTTTAAGAATGATGGGAACAAAAACCCAATGTTTTGGTTCCTAATACTTATCTATGTGTTTTCTTCTGATAAATTGATTACCGAGGGACACTCTTGAAAGATGAAAGCTGGACATGTTTCTTTGGTAATACATCTGGAGACATCTCCTTGCAATTTGCTTTGTTTTGCCTTGTGTTGTGGATTTCTATTTCTCTTTTCCATGCAGGTTTGAAGCTATTGGTATTCAGATGTTGATGCCACACATATCATTCAAACTGAAGCATATTGGTGTCAAACTCTTAAATATTATTCAGAGAAGCTGTCTGACAAGTCTGACAGTACTTGCTCATCAGTGCTTTATGACCATTGCTCTTACCTGCTTGATTAAAAAACCCCTTACTGCACTTTTTTTTCCACTTGCAAGTAAACCGAGTAGTATAACCAAGTGAGTAGATGTCACTTGTTGATAATGCTATAGATCACTTGTCAAATTCCAAGGCTGAATTAGCAGAAATATTAAAATTCTATAGGTTTTTTTTTTTTGGTGGCAAGGATTTGAGATGACAAACTGCCAGCTCCTGTCCTTACCAAGGTCTCAAACATCCATTTCCTTTTTGAGTGCAATAAAATGTTTTACCTTGTTAACAAAGTCCCTTTTTGACTTGACAGATAACAGGTGACTTTTCCAACACATGACAAAGGATGAAATTTTCATAAAAAAAGTTAGTTGGGTTTTTTTCTACACAGGGTAATACAGTAGAGAAGTCCTAAACCCAGCATTTCTGTGAAATTTTGAGAGATTTTGATCTGAGGTTAGTGTTAAAATGCATGTGTTGCAGTGAGGAGATGAAAACCATCTTTGAATTTTCACTTACATGAACTGCACAGTAGTACACAGCATCAGGTTCAAAAATGAAATGGCAACATTGGATACTTACAGATATTAATTTGTGTGTTGTGTATTCGAAAAGCATGGCCTTGTTGCCTTTCTTCGCCCTCAGCAGAGAGCACAATCATCTTTCTTGTAGGTACTCAATAGCAACCCAATCAAAATAAGTATCTTAAAATCTTTTTAAAAAGCAGGCAATTAGTTCCTGTTCTATAAGCTGCTGGTGGCTTTAAGTGCACAAAGCTGCCTGATGCTTTGCTTGCTCCTTCTCTTCACTTTTAGTTTTTTGCCTACGGTGGCTGTGAGCTGTGGATCACTAATGGTCACTGAGAACAGATAATAATAGTAGCAAACCAAACAGATACTGTACAAGGGTGGAATGTCTTTCACCACAGGAGTCCTCATCTTGCTGAACAGAAACTGGCACCTATGCTCTCACTCTCACAGGACTACAGGTCTCAGCTGGGGGAGGCAGAGAGGGAGATCAGCCCGGGTGTTCATGTTCTCTAGCAAAGTGCTGTAAGAACTTTGTGTGTTAAACAGAAAGCAAGTCAGTCAGTGTTTGTGTACAAGAAAACTAGCCCTTAGTGCAGGCAGCAGAGTGACTTTCTGAATTGCTGGGATTCCTGGTTTCCCAAGAGGGCATTCAGTTGTTCCTCACTCTTCAGCTTTTCCTGTTGCCGGACTGAGGCAGGTCATCTTTGAGTGCATGTCACAAATCCCTTTCTTTGGCACCTCATTTTCAGCATTTGGAAGAGGAGGATTTGTATACTGACAGTGCCGTGAACTAAGCTGCTTCAGCTGAGCATCAAGTCATAATATGTCAAAAATCTGAGTGCTCACATGAGCATGAACATTAGTAAAATGCCAAGAGCTGCCTTAGAATGAGAGAGACTCGGTAGCGTGCGACCGCTCATCTCTATGCAGATCACTAGAAGTGGTCTCTAATCCCATTTTGGGAATCATTCACTTGGCATTATTCTCTTCTGTTATACATAAACCAGCTTCCTATCCAAAGATACGGCATTTTCTCTTATGACCTGGCTTGAAGTTGCTGTCTAGGTGGCCTACCTTTTGGGAGAGACATGGTGAAGCAAGGGAAAGAAATCAGAGCAGCTGTGTTTGCAGTCCATTTCAGTGGCAAAATGCAGTGCAATGTGGCTGACTTGCTGCTGGATAGCTGTGTAAAGCAGCACCGAGGTTTGCATGCTAATGTGACTGCAGTGTGGTGCCTCTGAGCCTTGAGGTGTGCTGACTGCCCCAGTGTGATAGCCAGTCAGTGACAGGAACTGAAACCTTTGGGAATATTTCCCCAGGTATCACACTGTCTTAATGAGCTTGTTCAACTTCTCAGTTGCTTTGGGATGATGAGTCAGGCAAACCAGCAATCACATTGCTTATGATGCTTAGGTACACATCTATGCTCATGTGTAGTTTATGTCACAGCAGCAAAACAATTTTTCTGCTTTTCAGCTTCAAAGGCATCAACAGAGGAAGAACAACGTAGTGGGAGCTGAGGTTTGCTGCTCATTACAAAAGTTAGGAGTTCTGATTTAACCGATGCTTGGCTTTCAGTAGGTGCTGGGAAAAGTGATAGGCAAGAGACCTCAGCATTTCTTGCTCCAGGAAAGATTTCCTTCTTAATATGGGAAATTCTCCTTTAAATCAAGTCCACTTCTATTTTTCTTTTCCTTGGTCTTCCTCGAACAGGGTTTTGTAGCTTGTGTCTAGTCTATAGCATTAACTCAAAGGCAAAGGTCTCCTTTTAGTGTGTGACCATATAATACAGAGAAAAGCTGGCATCTTGTTAATAGCGTTTAGTTGCTGATAAATACCAGCAAGGTCAGAACAGTGTCTGTTTGAATGTATGCTGTAAAGCTGTTGTTGTAATTAGTACTAATTAGCCTCTCTGTTGACAGAGTTGTAAAGAAGCCAAGTAAGATTTTTTTTTTTTTCCCCCCGCTTTTAGTGGTGTCCTTCGCTGTGATAAAGCCATGTTGATACATTTGCACTTCTTAATTTTATTCTCCAGGACTTTCAGCCAGGAATCTTTCACCAATGCACAAAGTACTAAAAGCTTTCCTAGAAGTAACTATCAAGCAAACAATCAATAATTTACCATATTCCACAATTACCCTGCAAAGAGCTCTGTGTGACCAGACACCCTGCTTGGCAGGAAGGGTGTATCCACTTCATAAGAAATCCATTTGGCTGTTCCCTTCAGCACCAGGAGCTTGCTCATGGCAAAATGAGAATGGTTGAATATAACTGTACTCAATATTAAACCATATTTAGGATCATAATCATATAAAAATAGGAAAAAAGACATCTGGAAACTTTTCTGTTAGATATAATTTCAGTTCATTAATATAAAATGTGTAATTTAGCTTTCATGACACTAAAACTACAGCTGTTTGCTCTCTAGAATCTTACATCAACAGCACAAACAGTTGTCTTTGTGATTTGATGATACTTTCATCCTTGAAACCAGAAGATTTTTGGTAGCTGAAGGAGTCAAATGCAGATTAAACTGCTGGTGTTGTTTCAATTGACTCTAAAATTGTGTAATAGGAAATATTTGGGCAAATGCAACCTGGTTTTGTTTAGTGTCTTTGCTTGCATAAACTACCCTCATTTTCAGGCAGTTGAGTGCTGAAATTTGCAGTATGTGTACAATTTTAAAATATTTGTATTCAGTGATGAAAAATTCTCTCTGGAATTTGTTTCCTGCATGTTTCTATAAAAATTCCTGGGTGTATTTGTTCTTTGTACTGCATGGAAGTCTACCTCTTTCACTATAATAAAGTGCAATACTTGAGGCAACTGAGAAGGGTTACAAAAAAGCATCAATGGTGTTAGTTTGGAGATACTCTGTCAACAAATCACTACCATCAGTGGAGCACTCATGCTCACTCTCAAGGAAATACCATTTTATAAATGTTCTACTTGCTTATATTCTTTCCAAAATGTGTTGAAATAAGTAATTCTTATGCTGAGCCAAATGGTAGCTCTTGACACAGATTTCCTCTTAACGTGGATTTGCTTCACGTGATGTGGAAGACGTGGTGAGTTCTTGAAGCCAGTCTGAAAGGCAAAAGTCTGGGTTCAAACAACACTGATTTGTCAGAGACTGGTGGAAATAAGTTTGCAAGGGCTGTATCAAGAATTCCAGGTAGATTTCAACATTTT
Organism: Aleadryas rufinucha; assembly: GCA_013397815.1. Classification (NCBI taxonomy): domain Eukaryota; kingdom Metazoa; phylum Chordata; class Aves; order Passeriformes; genus Aleadryas; species Aleadryas rufinucha. The sequence continues at coordinate 41,820 of VZTH01005545.1, forward strand.
TGGAAGTTAAACCCAGTTCATACTCACGGTCTTTTGGGTTGGTGTGTTGTGTGTGTTTTGCCTCTTTGTGAACTCAGTTTAAATGGCAGATACAATTTGTGCTATTCATGACTGCAGTCAGTGTGGTTTTGGTTATTCATGCAGCTTCAGTTACAGAGCTTGTGTATCATTGTGGATTTTAGGGGTTGACATCCATGTGTACAACTGCAGTCACACTGAAGATGCAGTTACTGGATATTTAGTGTAGTCACTGTGACTTTAAGCGATTGACATGTGAAGTCAATAAGTACTTTTTTTTTTTGTAGTTTACAACTTTGGAGCAAAATTGATTAATTGTTTTCCCCACTAATTAGTTTCCTTTGTGTTCTCTAGCTTCTCCCCGTGTAAGTTTAGCTTGTTCAGTTTTTTAGATGAAAATTTATTAATTTTTTCATACCTTTTCTTGGTTAAATGGCAAAGGAACATTGTACAACATCTAGTTGTACAGAAACTTTATATAAAAGGAAGGCTGCAATATTTAAGTATCCAAGTTTCTGGTAGAAACTGAGTGGATTTTTTTGATTAGTTGTCTAATTACTTGGTTTTGCCACCTGAGAAAAAAATGAGCGATAATTTTGTTTGCTTTTTCATGTAATTACTGAATATTATATATCCTGGACTATTTCAAATATTTTTACAGGTTATTGGTTTCAGAAACAGTGGATATAGTAGCTGAGTGGCATTCTTAAATAATATCGAGGTAGTTTCTTTTATGATGAATGAAAAGAAGGGACATTTTCATTTATTCCCATTTTGTCAGCAGGTTACCTGGAAGAAAATCACTGAGAGAGCGCTTTTGCATCGTGGCACCATGCTTATATTTATTAATTTAACAACATTATTTAACAATTTTTTTAATTGATGGCTGATGTGTGCTGCCATCGATTCAATACCCACCTCTGGTCCACTGGAAGGAACGAAGTGTGTTTTGTATCTTTTCCTTTCTGATACACAGGTATAAGGAAAAGAAGAGTGAGGCTGGATTATTGTTTCTTAGCTACATCTGTGGTGGTGAGCTCTGACCAACTGCTGAATGCCCTGAGTTAGGAAGAGGAAGGGATTTATTCCCTTTCCTTTGTTTTTCTTAGGATTTAAGGACTCTGTGCTCTGGCTCTTGATACTGCCAGGAGTAACAGAAGAGAAGCGGTGGTTGAGTGTGGGAAGTTTTGAACTTCAATAAGTTCACCACAGGTACCAACAGATCCTGAATCCCTAAAACATAAGGTATATGTTCAGCTGATTTCTTCTACCATCTTAAATTGCACCAAGGAATCAGTGAACAATGAAGGAAGCTGGCATTGAATTATACATTTCATGGCATGACAGTCCTCCTTTATGGAAAACGTTACAGAAATTGGACGGTGCACTTCTTCCCAAGCTCCCGTTTCCTTTGCACGATGGTTGCTATGGAAAACTCCAAGTTTTAAACTTGCTTGTCACACTCGTGACTGAGGTTTGTAAGAAATCATGGTGATTGTGTACATCTCTTTATAGGCTGTGAACTTTAGAGCTTTATCCTTTTCAATGCTTACCTGCTTATGATAAAAAAAGAGAAGCATGTTTTTGCCAAGTAGAATGGTTGTACAGCAGATTAGACTGGTAAAATTCAGTAGTGTGGCATAACCTGTTTTCAATATTTGAGGTACCATAATTAATCACTAAATTATCCACGTAAATTAACAGTGTATTTTTAATATTCTACCTTAGTCGCTGTGAGAGTTGTCTCTTCTGACAGGGATAAAAATGGGCAAGAACTTTGTTTGCCGTTTCTTAGCGTGGCCTCTTAGCCTGTCAGTTGATCATCATTGAAGTCTTGGTACCTAATCCATGTTTTCTTAGAACACAAATAAATCCATTATAAAAGACAATTGCTTAAAAAGCCCTGAAGGCAGGAAGGGTAGGAGAAATTAATTTTTTATTGTCCAGTTATTCAGGTAGGTAAGTGAATGTGCTGTAGCCCCTGTTCCATAAACTACCTTTTATTACCATGGCAATTGTGATTTTACATGAGTTTTGTCCTCTTTTTACTCCTAATGCAAGTCCCAGTATTGACTGGTAGAATTCTTGCCTTCAGAGCCAGCTGGTGCCTCAGGACCAGAGCACATTACCCACACACCATGAATGCTTCACCAGGAGGTGTTATCCCACTTGCTGGGCCTTCTGAGCCTTGAAATCCTTACGACTGTAGATTTCTGTGCTTGTCAGTCTCCTCTGACGTGGAGAATTAGGTGCAGAGGTATAAGTTTCTTTGGAGATGAAAATCTAAAAATATAGTGCCCTTTCACTTACAGAGAAGAGTTACATTTTCCTGTAGCTGGAGTTACGAGGTCTTGCTCCTTAATAAGGATTTTGAGGTGCAAAAAAAGGGGTGAATATTGTAGCAGGGATGACTTTTGAACTAAAGGATTTGAATGTAAATTCCCACCTCCTTTATAGAATGGAGGTCTGAGTCTTCTCAGTGGTCTCCTTCTACCATTTTATATTATGGACACATTCTGATTCTGAATGCTTGCTGAAATTTTAGCTATGGTTTATATGGTGTGAAAAATGAAGTTTGTGTGTGTTTCCTTTACGTAAGGAAATGCTTTGGGTACTATCTTGGCAGTGTGTTTAAGAAAAGAAGTTAAGTTGCATTAAAATGAGCTTTATATCTTCATGTTACTGCATTATTCAGAATTTGTGTTTTGGGGAACCTTTGCTTCTTTCAAGGAATTTTTTTTAATCTTATAGTGTGAGAAATGCAGTGTAGAAACCTCCCAGAAGGTTTTCAGCAGCTTCCATCTGTAAAACTGGACAGGTAAAAGTTGATACAATGCACATGTCAAATGGTTCTGGAAGTAGTGTACTTCATCTTGAGAAAAAGAAATTATATTCATATGAAGCCTGCATTGTAACTGTGATGTGCGGTGTGTTAGCAGCAAATTTGGTGGCTACCCTTGGCAAGACCCTATAATTGCATCAGGAGACCTATTGAGATAAACTCAACCTAGACTCAAGTTGTTGATTATTTCTAAGTGGAGAAAATGTGGTTTTTGTTGTTCTCTGAAAGGCTGGAAAAGAGCTGCTGTCATTGCCAGCACTACCAAGGACGTGTCATTGTTCAATTTGTGGCTTTTTCAGCTATGAATGGGGCTCTTTGGAAAGGACTGACACCTGCAAATGAAGTCCTTGGGTCCTGAGCTTGTAACATCACTGGTAATTGAATTACATAGTCAGGTAAGAGCTTGATTGGAGAAATAGTAAGATAGACAGGAATGGAGGATGGAGATTTTTGTCACAACACATTTTTTCTGTCTCTAACTCATCTGGAGTTTTTATCACAAGCCCTGTCTTGACATAGACTGCTTATAGTAATTGCCACAATTTGGCTGCTTCATAGCTTTATTACAGTTTGGATTACTGAGTTTTTGGATGGTTTTCAAGATGGTGAGTTACTTTTCAGGAAGTATGTGCCAAAATAATTAGTACCTTATTTCTGCTTTGAATCCAATGTTGTCTAGGTCTTGCAGATTTGAGGAACTAAACTTGAACTTAATAAGCTTCTTTACCCTTTCCAGGATGAGATCAAGTGAATGAAATGGGTTGAGATAGGTCCATATGTTAAACACATGGGAAATCCTGTGTGTCAGACATGGATATGAGGTTAGCCTTTAGAGGGACCCATCCCTGGTTTATCCTGAAGGACTGCAGCCCATGGGGAGGACCCATGCTGGAGCAGAGGAAAACTATGAGGAAGGAGCAGCAGAAAAGAAACTTTACAGATTAATCACAACCCCCCATTCCTCATGCCCTCTGTGCCACAGGAGGTAAAGGAATAGGGAATGAAGGATTGATGCTAAGCCTGGAAAGAAGGGATGGTGCCTAGGGAAGTTATTTTAGCTTTTGTCTTTTTTTTCTTTCATCATCTATCTTTATTTTTAACTGGTGTTCCATTAAACTAATTTATCCTTAGATCTGTTTTGCCTGTGATAGTAAGTGGAAAATAGTCACCCTGTCTTTATCTTAACCCATGAGCTTTTTCATCATATTTTATCATCCTGTTCTCTTGTGGAGAGAGAGGAGCAAGCAGCTGGCTGAGTGGGGGGTCCTCACATCTGGACAAGGTCAACCCACCACAACCATTTTGAGGGTGGGATGAAGGAATATATATATATTTTTTGGGTGTTAGTCCTTAACTTCAGTGTAATCCTGCTTGGTAGGCTCAGTATCACAGTCATAACTTCTTTTTTTATTGTTTCTCCTAAAGGAGTAGCCTTGAAGGGAGAGAAAAACCCCACCTTCCCTGAGCAGACAAGTGTAATTGGAAACACAGCTGCTATTTACTGTTCTCTGCAGCAAGGAAACTTTGTCTCCCAACAGAATTACAGCCCCATGACAATCAGTATATTTATCTAAAATGATGATTGCCATTTCTTCAGTTACTCCAAAGCAGGAACTGGTTATTATGCGACACAAGCAGCATGGATGGTGAAGCTGGCATCCAAGCAAGTTTGAGATATTTATAGGGCTTCAGCACAGTGAGAGACATTGTTTTTAAGATGAATGCTTTTTGTAATCAGCTAATTGTCAGTTGTTTTTCTGAACAGTAATCAAATGTATTCTGAAGTTGGGTTTATTTTTGGACTGGTGCACCTTTTGCAAATTGCTTACCACATACTGAGTGCTGTACAGGAAATGAGACATGAGGAGCTGCAGGAACTGAACAGAAGATGTGGGGCTCTTTTTGTAGTGAAGGCACCCATACTGAGATTGCATTTTTTCAGTTCGTACAGATGGAGCATGGTTGTGAAACACAATGGAATGAGGCAGTTAATGGGTGATGAGCTGTTTTGCTGACATGCCAGTACTAAAAAGATGACTCCTCTTATTTAGTTCAGGATAATATTGGAGGTTTTGTGAGCAATTACTTGATTCAAACATTCATTGCTTATGAATGGCATTTGTCTCAGAAAACTGCATGGAGAGATCTAATGAAATGGTAGAAAGAAATATACATACCACACAATATAAATTATTGTGCAGCACAACCATTCAAATTTCAACAAAAAAAGAATAGTTCCTATTTAAAATACACAGTTATTTCTATGAAAACAGATGGTGCTTTTGAGTATTTTCTCTCACTGAAAGCAGATTTTAATAATTAGCTCAAAGATTGAAGCTAATATTTCTGAAGTGTTGTGCAAAAGAAAAAAAATCACATTAGCAGTGCACATTTCATTATAAAAATGCACCATAAGCAGTTCATGCTCCTAAAACGTAAAATAGCAAGTGGCCTATATTATGAAGTTCTTCACAGCTCTAGACAGAGTAAAAGGATTAATATTTATGCAAAGGCTTAATCCCGTGAAAAGTTAGATCTTGATTGATATCACCTTTGTGCTGCAACTGGAAGAACATCCACAGCAGATATTAATATCTGTTTCATGGTGGTTTAAATCATAACCTTGAAGGTGTAATTGTTAGTAAAATTTCTGCTGTGTCTCTGCACAAGACTGTGCTACAGCTTAACATATGGTGCCACTTAAACAATTACTTATTGGTGTATTTCCATCAACAGCACCAACAAAACACTTAAGTTATTGCTGAAAAAATATTTAGGATTAAAAAACTAGGACCATGACAGGGCTGTTGTAACTAGATGGTCTTTAAGGTCTCTCCCAAGATGAACTATTTTAAAGTTCTGTGATTAAAGACTGTGGATATGGAAATGCATTTAGACCACGTATACCAAGAGTTCCTTGATACGTTCTTATAAATTGAGATTGCCAGCCTATAAACTCATCTGCTTTTCAGTAAGCCAGGTAAGAATCTTGTGTTATATAAGTGGTTTATCTTGTAGTAGCAGCCAAACGTGGTAAATAATCAATGGGGCTTACTGCCAGAGTTGGGGCATGAAATGGAAGATGACGACTTCTATGTGAAGATGCAGGTTTTCAAATTTAAAGGCAATATTCCCAATAAAGGCAGACAAATATCAGACAGTAAAAATCCGTTTTTCTTCTATCATTTTTCTTCTCCCATTTAAATTGAAATACAGTCCTTGCCTTCAACAGGAAAAAGTAGCTAATCTGGTCAATATCATAGCAATATTCTAACAGTACTCTTCCAGAGCCGGCTCTGCAATAGTTAAGAACTGGCAAGTACTTACAGAAGGATAGTTTTTCCTGAGTCCAGTGCATCGTTTGATTGTGCATTTACCATTAGTGGGTTAGTGCATGCTAATGTTCAGGGAAAAGATGAGTCAGAACTGTTTTGAGTTGCCCATCTTTAATGTTCCTGCAGTGAGGAACTGAAATCCTATTGCAATTCAGTGGGCATCTAGGCCCCTTTGAAATCTCAGCTGACAGACACATCCCCAGGGAGATGTCAGAAAAAGATGTTGATATCCTGAATGGAATATAGGGAAATGTGTCAGGGCTGGCTGTAGGTCTGTGAGGCACCAGTGAATAGGTTGTCGTTGTGATCACGGCAATGAATGAGCTGATTGAAAACCTGTAGAGGGAGATGAAGAGAATACAAATGGCATCGTAAAGCAGTGCCTCAGAGGCGATTGAGCTATTCCTGAACCAAGCAGGGCATGGAAAGCAGGCACAATATTGTGCCAGTGCAGGTGTGGTGCTTCTCCTTGCACAGTAGGCAGACTGGATACCCCTGCACTCAAATGTTTTGCCAGGTACTATTCTGCATAGTGGAACAGGCAGAAATACCCACACTGTCCCAGTGCATAGAAATGACAGGTATTCTGATACTTGCCTCAGTGTGTCCCTGCTTTTAACCCAAGTTTTAGCCAGGCAGCTGAGTCCTCAGGGAGAAGAGTGGATTTGATGCATTGAGCCATGATTTTCTCTGAAAAGAGGGCATGTGTATGGCTATCGATGTGCATGGATAGCTAAATGTTCAAAATAGTGAAAGGAGACATAATGGGATTTGTTGGTGAGCTACATCTTCATGTGCTCATCTTAAGATGCACTAAACTGATTCCTGGAAAGTCAGTGGTACTGTGATCAAATGGAGCAACCTTTGGACAATATACAAGTGTACACAAGTATTCAGACAACATCAATTCTTTTTAGGTTGAAGTAAGAAGGAGGAGTAAGATGAAGGCTTCTTTACTAAGGTATTCGTGCTTGCTTTGGTTCTCTCTACTTGCTTATGTGCGTTACTATTCCAGCTGTGACTTAAAAACAGTCCCCATATTTTTCTGATAAGTTGTAGCTTACAAGTGCATTGTCTTATACAGTTCTCCAATGTTGCACATGTTCCTCCTCTTCCAACTAAAACAGGGAATTTGAAGTGTTACACGATGCTGTCACCTGAGGGTAAGAAATGATGGTATCGGAGGCTTGGAACTTAAAAAGGAGGGGTTTCTCTTTTATTTTTGACCAGTCTTGATGGTACATCTGACTTTGTGTTAGAATTTAATATCCTTTTTTTTCTTCTGTTTCAGTAGAATTCAGCATGAAAAATCATTGTTTTCCAATATTCAGATAGTAGCTTTACTGTTTTAAGAAGACTGTTGTTGGGATCCCTCATTTGCATAATTTAACTTCTGTCATATGTATGGCCTCAGCTGTAGGTTTGGGTGTAATTGCTTTACAGAGGGCCAAAAGATATTTAAATAAAAGATTTGGTGTACATTCTGCAGTTTTAAACTGAGCAGTTAAGTTAAATCTGATTCTGTTATGAGAAACATACGAGATATCACTTCACCCACATTATTTGTACACTGGTATTTTTTGGAGATGATCTACTAAAAAGACAATTTTATTATTTTTATTGGCAAAACCCCCCAAACCATTAAACTAGAAAAACAGAGGGCACTCGTGCTATGTAAGACGCTTTTAATAATAAGAAAAATAAATCAATCTAAAACTTCACAGGAAGGCACCCAAGCTGCACATACTGATGTGAAAGGTAGAAATGGTAATGTTGGTTTCAAGGAAATGGAATAATTCCTTCCCCCCTTCAGTGTGCTACCTTTTTATTAGGAGTTGAGAAGTCAAGTTTCTCAGCTGTGCTAGGAAGAAAGTACTGCATCTTTGAAAATTTTGTTTTGCTCTTGCTTCTTGTTCTTGTTATTGACCTAAACACCTCAGCTGCTTTGTAGTTTTACCTCTTGTGAACTTCTGGAATAACTTATCCACTGTTCAAAACTTCAGGTGAGGAGAGAAATAACGTGTCCTGAATAACTCCCTAATAAATCTGAGAATCTAAGCAGATAGCTTTTATTTGATGGAAATAATTGATTTCTCTATTGAGAAATCCAAGGCACATCTTTTACAGGTACAAGCTTAAGATCTGATTCACTTGCACTGATGCTGCTGAATTTGATCACAGTGATTAGAGGAGCCTTCAAGGTGGCCGCCAAATCAGAAAAGGTTTTAAGATTTTTCAGGACACTTATATGGATCTGCACTGAATTATAACATACTTTGAAGAAAAAAAAGTTAAAATGACCCAATGTTCTTCCAGATGCAGAATTCTGCAAGAATTCCTTTGAAGGGTACAGTTATTTAATCTCTGAATTTGAGAAGGTGTAGGAGGTAGATACTGAATTAGAAAAACCTTTCCATCATCAGATTAAATTTACTTAATATTATGGTTGATTTTTCAGTGATAATTAAAGTTCCTATTTCTGTGTTACGTTATGAAGTTTTTAGAGCTGCTTGGTGAGAGAAGCAGACAGCAATTTTGCAATTGTGCTTTCACAGAAAGCACTGACAACTTTTTTTTAATTCACAATGAAAAAGACAAATGACCAAGGTGGCAGAACTACAGGCTTGCTGGAGCTCACACTTTTCCCTGTAATTCACATTTAGCCTCATAATCCTCAGAAAAGATCACAGGTTACTGAGCAGTGCCTTGTGGGCCCATATAGGGTAAAAAGCCTTTAATAAAGGGTGCGTGTCTATAACTGCAACTTAATGCCCACATAGCAGCATTATAATAAATAATTTTTTCCCTGAGGTATATCCTTGTATGTGTAGATCCTAGTCTTCCTGTATTTTTAAAATATGGGGTTTATACTTTTCAGTTTAATTATTAAATTAAGATATTTATTGTATCTTTTCCTAGTAAATGTAGAATATCACATGTACCTTATGGGGGCAGAAGCATGCTGGAGAGCTTCAGGGGCTATCACGTTAGATTTTAGCAAAGATAAATGTCGTATGTCTTCATCAAAGATCCAAATAACTCAGAGGAGAGCAGTCTGTCACAGCAATTGGCATTTGAAGTTATTATCAGACAAAGACTCCTTTAGAATAGTTAGCAGAGCGTGAAGAAAATTATTTTCATAGTGACAATTAATCAAATATCAGGACAAACTGCATCAGGGTAGGAGTACCTAATCCAGAGGCACCACCCCTTTAGCAGTTTCCAGCTTTCCAATCAAGGAGCAATCTTAAAGCAACCTGTGCATTCTGAGTGTTTGTGCATTAAATCACTGATGCAGGTGTACTGTCCCCTTTAAAAACAGTGTGTGTACTGCTTAGTTCTTAGTGAGGATAAGTGACAGAGTGACTTGTCTCAGGGCACCAGGAAGGCCATTACAAAACTTATTCCTAGCCTGGAGTGGCCATGCTTTTTCCAGAAAAGCTTTGGACTGCAGAGGAGCTCATCTTTGCTTTCCCTTGCAGGGATGGGGTAATTTAAAGTGTTTTCTTGAGTGGAAATAATTCCCAACAGCTTTTGTGTATTCAGTTCCAGATTCTATCACATTTATTAGTAGAGTTTAGGCTTAGGAGTTGCTAGAATTACAGAACTGATGGTTTGTTCTCTGCTGCTTGTAATAGCAAAAAAAAATCTGAGCAGTTTCAGTGAATGTTGTTGTACAGTTTATAGACTCCTTATACGAAGTGTGAGGGATGTTTGAAACCTAACCTGCTCACATGTGAGCAGAGAATTGTTGAATTTAGCCAAGGATGCATGCTGTATAAAAAGCTGTATCTCAAACTGCTGCCTTCTTGAAGAAGGGCTGTATGGGAGAAAGGCTTTCTTCAAATCTTGTGACGAAAACATTCTTCTAATTGTTGAGTAATTAAAGTTAATAAGGTTCATATGGTGACTTTCTGCCCCATTTGTGCCGCTCCAATGCGGAAAACGTAGTGGGAAACTGTTATCACAGTATTTAATTTCTGATGTTCTCATTTGGTTTAATTTCTGTTACATAATTGGAGATTTCAGATTTTCATGTAAGCGAAGTGGATGAGGCATAAACAGGGAGAGGGAGAGGAGGGTCTGTGATGCTGCTGTCATACACTGTGGCAGTGGTGATGAGAAGCAGCTTTTCACTCCTGTCTCATTATGATCAGTTCTAGACTTGGTTGCTTTCTAAACCACTAACTGGAAGCTTTGGTCACCCCAGAAAGTAAAAGCTCCTTTTTTTTTCTGTAATAGGAGGGAGATCATCAAAGATTGATAAAAGCAGATGTTGTAGAGATCAGGGTCAGAATTGTGGAATGGCTTTCATGTGAGGAACAGCTGCTTGAAATCTCTTCAGTCTGGAAATGCAAGAAATGGGTGGAGGGCAAAGAGGGCAGAAGGGTTGAATAAATGAACTCAGTGATGTGGTAGCTGGAGGGCCTCAAATGAAGCAGCAGGTCATGGGTTTGAAACAAAAGAAGGGATACTTCACACACTGTAGTTTCTGTGTAACTGCTTGCAATGGAATTTCAAGATAAATCCACATGAAATCTGAGTTACGGAGCTCTGAAATGCAACTTGGCTTTCTTCTGAGTAAAGTAGTAGTGTCCCACTTTGGAGGGTCAGGCTTTTGGTCCAAAGAACGGGTACCAAAAGCAGCTGTGGGGCAGCACAAGAGAACAGTAAGTACAAACCAAGTATAGGGAGCAGCAGCAGCATTGTTGTGGTTGCCTTGTCGCTTAAAGGAGGTGTTTGATTCTTCAAATTGTGTACAATAACACACTTTGAAAAATTCCATTGTTATTCAGCAAAAGGAGTCTGTTGGTGCTGCCTTCTGTAGGTGCTCTTGGACACTATAGATCTGGTAGAGAGGAACATGAAGATCACTACATCACATCAGTATGTTCTGAGAACTCCTCACTCTGTGCATAACATCTAGCTGGTTGTTAAAAGAGAGGAGACATGGGCTCTTTGTTTTTATCTTCAAAATTCTATATACATGAAAAGATGTCATTACATATTATTACTGAATAGATATCCAGAAATTCTCTGGTTGCTAAACGTGAATTAAATTTGAATGCTATTACAATTATATAAAAAAAAAACATTTAAACTTTTGCTTTTAGTGTACATTTATTCTTCTAATTCATCCAAGGGTTCATTCTCTCAAACCCTGATAAAATATGATTAGCAATATAATCCTTTCTAGGAATCTTTGTCTAGATGAGTCTTTTTACCAAGTCTAATTATCCTCTTGAGACCTTGCAGCGTTGGGTACTGAGTGTATCATGATCATCTTCTGTATTCTTCTCACTAATCTCCTTGCTTGGTCTGTGCAAAGAGGGAGTCAATTCTGGCTGAGCCACAGCTGTAACTGTTGGCTCCAGTGAAATCCAGCACAGCAGAGCATGCTGAGCCAGACAAGAGGGTAATGTCTATTAATAGCAGGAGAGAACTAGGGATCCCTAGAATAAAAGGAGAATGGGAGTCAAATTTCATATGACAAGGTAAAGATGTCATAACAAAGTTATGCTTATAGGTGACTTAAACTTCTTTAAAAATGATCTCTAAGTTCATAAGACATGACATGCTGGAGAGAGTGCTAGTAATTGCAGTAAATAATCATTTTATGAGCAATTGTGTGATAGTAACCCTAATAAATTCTGTTTCTCTCACACTGAGGTCACTTTCTCCCTGTCTGTAACTCATCTTGTCACTAAATTTTCTTCAGCTGTGAAGTGATGGAAAATAGAGGAGTGATGCCATTGGAGAAGATGGGGTGGAAATGCTTAGGAGGAAAAAAATCTGAAGAAGAGATAGTATTAAAGGGAAAGAAATAGGACTATTACTATATTCTGTTTTTAAGGATTGCATCAAAAAAAAAAAGAGAGAACAATAGTTATAGAGCTGTTGAATTACTAAAGTTGGTTTGGTTTAATTTTCAGCACAGTGAATTGTGGAGCCCATAGATCCTTAAGAAAATTTCAGGAGGAGCAGCTCACGTAAGGAAATGTTAATTCAACTGAGTGGTACATTACCTGCTTAATACACCTGAAAGGTGGAGAGGCTGGAGGTGTGGCAGGTCAATAAAATCAGGGACAGTTCAGACACTTGATGCCAAGTGACATCTTCCTTCAGGTGTGTCCTGACTGAATCTACGAGCAGTGCTATTTTAAATAAGAGTGTGAGACTGACTTGAGTTATGTAAAATAAAACCTTCCAAAATAGAGAAACCAAAACTGTTCTGCTGTGCACTTTAATGCAAGCAGGAGGTTTTTCTTCACTGCACTGCTTAGGCTTTATTTCATAAGCTGATACCGTCCTAATTTAAACTTTGACTTCCTATTACAAAGTATAAATCAGAAGATTAAAAACCTCCCGCTATAGATTTTTTAATAGAAAGTGACAGTTTAATTTGGCAGAGTTGAGCTGAAAGGATGCTTAAACCTAGTAGAGAGTGCCAGCATCAGCAGCTCCAGAGTAGCTGGAAATGAAAACAGAAACATGAATAATTAACAGATAAGCTTGAGTTCCTCCGATATTTCGCAATTACTTACTTTAGAAAAGTTTTCTTCTCCATTAAATCACGGAGTTCTATTTTTCTAGGCAACCTGGTTTTGCTTAGTGAAAAATGGTGGATGTATGTCACTTGTTTTACAGTGAAAGTCTGGGGTTTGTTGGTTTTATTTATTTAATGAAAAAGTGTAGTTTTGGAGCAAAACTCCTTCTTTGACCAATAGGTAATTTAATTTCTTGCTGTCATATGGGTGTTTCTTTCCCAAAATCCAGCAACCTTTAAAAATAGAATCATTTGAGTTTGTTGGGTTCCATGAGGCCAAAGAACCTTCAGTTTTTAGGTGCGATAAGTAATTCATGAGCAATTGTAGCCCTGTTGACAAGACATTGCAAACCAGGGTGCAGCTTTATGTAACAAGCTGCTAAACATCTGAGTGATTCCATGTGCTTATGGAAAACAGCATTGAGGGAATTATCATCATGATAATGGCCCAGAAAATACTACTTTTTTTTTTAGTATTATTACCATCTATCTTACTGGCTGTGCAACAACTTCATGAGGTGGAATATGATTCAGCCAGATGGTGGAATCCAAACAGCCAGTTTCTCCTGCAGGGAAATGACTCTGCAAAACCCCTGCTTTGAAAGTTTTTATATTTCAGCCTACAAGAGATTTTGTTAACCCAGATGGTGATTTCAGTTAAGAAATTTGTTCAGAGCATTCTGTTGGTAAATTCTAGGCAATTTTGCTTTGAGAATAAGTATTTATGCCTGCAAAACTGTGATTTTCCCCCCCACCCTTTGTGCCACCTTACCAAGTAGGATGACAGTCTGTTTTTGTTCCAGTTTCCTCTTCATAATACTCTAATTTGGAAAATGTTTCTTATTTGAGGAAGGTATGTACTTTTTATAGGAAACAAGAGTAAATTTAACTCGGGTTCTGCTGCTCTGACTTTAAGTGTATTTGTAACAGCAATTACCAAACTGAAGAGAAAAAGTGATGCCAGTTTTCCTATTTTATCCAAATCTGGGTTAATATTTTTTTGTATTAAGATCCTGCATTTGATGTTTACCATGCTGCCTTCCATCTCCCTTACATATCAGCATATATCGACATTACCACTTTATACCTGTTCTGGATCTCTCACAAAGGATTTGCTTCCCAAAATGTTTCTAAACAAGAAGACCCTGTCTCTTGGTGCATGTAGCTTTTTTGTATTAGTGATTTTTGTGTAAAAGTCAACTCAGCAGAGTCGAATTCCTCCATCACTGCAAAGGGGAAGGAATATTGCAGAAACAATTCCAGCATGTTTTTTCTCCCAGAGTAAAAAAAGAAGTAATCGAGGTGTCAGCCTTCTGATGACAATGTCTATTGTTTCTCCCTGGTGTGACTGGTGGAATTAAGGAGGCAGGCCTAAGGAGGTATTCTAGTGAAGTGTTATGAAATCTATAGCAGCAACAGGTACTATCAATCTATAATTATCTTGTGGCATAAAGTCAAGGGAAAAATTTAAAAAAAAAACCAAGCCAAGCAAACAGTCCCCATCTATATATTTGTAATTTAAAGCAGCGGAATTGTAAACTAAGGAAATGCATTATTTTGCTTCTGACATAGCGTGAAGGGTTTTTTTAGAAAGTGGAATTATTTAAGTATAATGCATAGTATTTTCTTGTTCTAATGCTGCTTATATAATACCATAATGAAAGGGAAAAGTATAGAACTGAAATGCTTTCTGGCTTAACATAATTAAGTAGACAAATGTTCTTGTTCTTTTCTTGAAATGTCAGATTTGGTTCTCATTATTTTAAGAACTTTGGTGAAGAAGCAATTGGTCCGGCATAACTTTGAGCAGGCATTTTGGTCCACAAGCCTGAGCTTCTCAAATGTTAATCCCAACTATATTTTATTACCATTCTTATTAATGCAAAAAGTCTCATGGTGTCACTTTTCTTATTTTTGCTATCAGTGAAAAGGTTACTGACAAAGTACAGCTCTTGCTGCTTGCATTTTGTGCCTGTTTTCAGTTTTAACCTTGAGAATACATTGACAACATTGCTTAGAGATAAAGCTGACTTTCTTATTGGAATGAATTCACGTTTGGGACTGGAGAGTTGGACAGGATTTGTTTAAAACACCTATAGCTTTGTATTACTAAAACTAAAAAACTCCTTGTTGTGTTTGACCAATTAAAAAGAATCTGTGGAATTGCCTTAAGGAGTTCCTTGTAGAATATTTGAACTAGAGAAGGCTATTTCGAAAGGAAGGGTGTGCAACTCCAGAATCCTGCAGTAAACACTGTTAAACTTTACCAAGTACTTTATCAAGCTGAGGCCAATCCAAAATCAGCAGTGTTTTCTTGTTCTATCCTGAAGTTTGTAAGCAAACCGTGTTTTTAAAGGTAGTGTTCACAGCTTCAAAAGATTAAGAGAGACGAAGAAGTAGCTCTATTGCCAAAGAGTTTTGTGTGGAAATACATAGACATTAAGATAAAGATCAGAAAAACACGGTAAAAAAAATTGCAATTGGTGTCACCTATTAAATGAATTTTAATGGACTATTGAGTGTCTAATTAAAGAGTTTATAGCAAAGTTTTGGAGATGAGTTATTGCTTTTCACAGGAAGCTGTAATTATTCTTGAAAAATAAAATACCCATGTTATGTGAAATTAAAGCAGCTTACTAGAAAATAACAGGACTTTCATTCTGATAATAGCTCATGGTACCTTCATCACTTCTTTCTGCGAGGTGTGGTGGATGTGTTACATCTCCCATGGAGAGTACAGTCTGTAGTATGACACAAGGAATCCAATATGAGTCTGTCTGAAAGCTGGAGAATAGGATGAGGAACAGAATGTCATCTGCTGTGAGTTACTGAGGTACTGTCCCTGAAAGAGTGACACAAATATAACTCTTATTTCCTCTAAAAAGGAGTCTTTCACAGCAATGTTTTTGGCAGAGCTGGTATTCCTTAGCTGTCCACTGTCAATAAGTGTAATTTTTTTTTTTTTACTTAAACCTCATCCCTGTATTTGAATCTTATCTAAACTCTTCACCCGAGAAGCAAGGCATGATGGATTGTTTTCTGAGTGTAAGGATTCAAAAATAATCAATAGATAGTGGCTTTTTCTTATTACTTGCTAAATAGCTGAGTTGTTTCTCGACAGAAAAATATATTTTCATTTTCTTTATGTGCATGTTGTCCCTCGAGGGAAAAGCAGAATACAATCAATCTGCAAAAGTTTGAAGGAATTCTGTGAGTCTGGTTAATTCGTTGTCCAACAAGAATTGCTTTGTCTAACTTGTCAGTGTGGAAGCAGGACACAATCTGGGGAACATCGATAAAACATGACAAAGAGCTTTTAGTGTGTTTGTGCCATGCAAATGTAAACAAATGCTGCTGCATAAAGCAGAAATGTATGGCAGGGAGATGGGAAACGTCTCCCCCAAAACAACAGAATAAGCCAAGGGCTGTGTTTAGCCCTACTGTCCTTTTAAGCTGTCTGAGAATGTTGTTTGAAACATAGCACCAGTCATTTCTCAACCGAAATATTAAGTGTACGATGTGCCAAGTAAACATTGAACAAATGCCAGGAACTTCCAACAGCAGCTTCAGGTTTACACCTAGTAAGATTGAAGTCAACAAGGATCTCATTAAGCTGCTCAGGGAAATGTTGAGGCAGGTATGATGCACAGTAATTTGTGAGCATGGATCTTACAAAGCAAAGGATGTATCTACTTATTCCAGATGACACCGAGGCAGCCGGGTAGCGCTTACCAAACCGAATCAATTTACTTCACAAGACTTGGACTGAAAGGCATTTCTTCTGTTGGCATTTTTAGCAATGGAGCTGAAAAATACTAGACTGGCTATTTTCTAGTATCAGACACTTCCATTTGTGCTCAAGAGAGAGAAGATGATTAGTTTGGGGTTTTCTTTGCTTTGGGGGGGGGGAAAATCCTTCAGTGTGTAGGAAGTTGCTGAACAAATGCCTAAACATTTTTTTAATGGAATCAACATGCAAATGTTGCAGCACAGGGAAATGTAATGCAGCTGTACCTTTTGATATGAGGAAAAGAAAAAGAATGATACATTGGTTATAAGAGCAGAATTTCACACTTTCAGGAAAGACCTGAAAAACTGAGAATTTCTGAAACGGGCTTTATCAGTACGTAATCAAAATGTAGAATTCGTGTGAAGTTCTTCAGGAGTTCTAGTTTTGATATAGCAGCTCCCCTTGGCAGCTAACAGAAAGTAAATAGAGAAGTGCCTGATGGTCTGTGTGCAACGTTGGGAGCCTTTTGTTTAAATTTGGGAAACCAATACGGAAATTGCCTTCTCGATATAACTGCACCACTGTGAAATTATCAGTTGACAAACACACCAGTCAGTGTGTGTTAATAGCCACTAATATGTGCTCCCAAAGGAAGTGTTATCAGTGGCTTCAGCATATTTGTCAGGTATGAAAGAGAAGATGGATTGAAACAAGCTTTAAATACCAGTCAGTGTGTACATTTCACATCTCTCTCTTCTAATACTAAATTCTTCTGTTAGGAGACTAATACATGGATCATTTCTCCATATCTCTCCAAGCACCCACCCTGTCTCCCACTGAAATGCACATTAAGCTCATGTATTGTGAAAGAAATCCTCAGAAATCTCTCCAAAATAGACTTACAGGTGTAATGGGTTGAATTAAAATGGAGTGACATACGTTTAAAGAATACTTGGTAAAAATAGTTAATCCTGATGAAAGGTATAAATACCTCGCCTGAAGCAGAGATAACTTTGAACTATAAATAATGTAATACATTTTAATCAGTTTTACTGCAACAATTTCTATCTATGAAATAAGCCATCTTGGAAGCTCTTTTCAAGTAAGTTGAAAGGAGGATATAATTTGCTTGAATAGCATTTTAGTGGTGAAATCTCCTTAGTTTGGAACCTGGGGAAGCTTGTAATGGTGTGTTCTCTTTCTTTCTCTGTGTAACAGCAGTTGAGAAAAGACTTGTTGAGAACTTGCTTAAAGTGGCACTGAAAGTACATGTTTAGATGTAATCTTCTTTCATAGTGCTGAGGGACCATATTTATCCAGAAAATCATGGAAGTTTCACTAGAGGACAATTCAGGTCTGAGCCAGGGAATCAGCATTATGTACACTTGCTTGCTCCTGCTTGCTATAAAAAGGTGGTACCTAACAAAATTTAAAATCATTGCAGCAACTGATGTCATGGATTTCCCAGACTTTTCAGTGTGTCTTGTAGTTCCATCTCACTCTCAGTTGTGGATCTTATTCCAAGGTCATTACACAGAGTTTCAGCACCCTCTATAATGCTTCCTGCTTCCCAGTTTGAGGCTCTGGCCAGTAACCCGAAGTGTGTAACAACTGGGATCACTGGTATAATGGAGCAGCTTAGGTTACTGCTTGCTGTGCTTTTGTGACATATTTAAAGTGGCCTGTTCTTTTGAGAAAGTTGGCAAGAGACTGCATCTGTTAAAAAGGAGGAAAGCCTCTTTGAAATTAAAAGCCTTTGAGAGTTATTTTCAGAAGACTGTAATGTTTTCTTTTCTCTGCCTCCTGTGAAGTCCAATTAGCCTTGTCTTTGAGATCTAAAGTAGTGTGCTGAAGGTATTAAAAACCCAGGTAGAGATATGGATAAAATAATAGGGCACCAAGTACAGTTTGACCCAACTCCGCTGCTATCTATATCCAATGTACTTAATTTAAAACTCAGCCACAGGTGTACTGGGAAAGAAGTTTAATCTGTAACTGGTAACAGTAAAGTACTTGAACGGGCAACAGAAGTATGAAACTTTTCCATTTGACAATACAGACTTCATGTAGTTCCACTACTTCTATTTCTTCCTCCCTGTAAAGGTTTAGAATACTCTTGCATTGGTGGTGGGAAAAAAGCTACAGTCACGTCCTTAAAAAACCTTCTCTATCCATGGAAAAGTTCAAACTTCCTCCTTGGCTTAATATTAAGCAGATTTCTAGTTACTCATAAAAAGCACTAGGCATGTGCCCTTGGCATACGTGATGTTGTGGCCTGGCTTTCTTGGTCATGATTTTCTTCAGTAGTGTCTGTAAACAGATTTTGGACCTGGATCAAATCAGGAAGTATTGTTAGTGCAGGAAGTCTTTCACCTCTGTGGTGTTGCAGAACAGACCTACTCTTCATGGAAAATTCCTACCTGTTCACGTGTCAAACACAGAAGGTAGGGTGTTTTTATTAGTACTTCCAGGTAGTACTAAGGGGTTTTTTTGCATAAAGTGCACAGCTGTCAAAGTTTCTTCTAATTTGACGTACTGTACAAATAACCATTTTGAGGGCTAAAGTGTCATATTTTAATTTTTTTTCCCCACATAATTTCAGTGTGAACATAGTGTCTCTTGTGAGCTTGCAGTGAGTTCTGAAACGGCCTGTGAAGCAAATAGGAAGCTGTCTCTGAAGCAGAGTACCTGGGAATGGGCTTTGACATTCTGTCTGTCACCTGCTATTAATTGTCTTACGGGAATAGTATTTCTAGCAGTATTAAACACATCAGGTGAACTAATTGTGGAGAAACAAGACAATTATGATTAGTGCCTTGTGCATTGCCTTTGGGAAAGTACGTTATTGACAAGATTTATGTGGGTAAGGTCAGTGTCGAAGTGTGAATTCAGCATTGCTCTCCTTTGGCGTTCTGAGCTGTACGTACACTGGCACTGAGTTACCATCTCCATCTTCCTAATGCCAGCTAATGGTTTAGATGTTATCTCTAAATAAATGACATCTTCAAGAGGTCTCACAGCTAAGAAAATGGGACTAATGTGCTAGGAAATCTTCTCAAACCTCTGACTGGCAGTATTTTAGTACCTTATTTCAGCCTAACTCATTACCATCATCACTTGAGGAATCTTACACAATGCAGTCCATGCAATCTCTGTATGCTGTGGGTTAGGGGATAAGGGAGCAGGCTTGCTGGTGGTGCTTCAGTCAATGTTTCAATTGTGTTCCAAACTGCTATTTCTTTCAAGTTGTGCATTCTAGGGAATACTAAATCACAGGTGTCACTTCTTTTTTTAAATGCACTAAGCCAGTTACACCTAGTGCCTTATGAGAGAAGGCCTATGATGGTTATGCTGTAAGAGAACCTTATTCCCCTCCTGTTAGTCTTTCTTTTTTAACAGTTCAGTGAGACACTGTACCTCACTCAGACAAGAAAAGCAGCAATGAACATGGCAGAGCAAGAAAAGTCAGCACTTCCCTCATCTCATGTGCATTCATTATAAAATCAATACAAATGTAAGTGCTGTGGAACAAGGATGAAGCAAGCTGGGGAGTGTGGTACTTCTGCATTTGTATTTTAATGACAACGTTTTGCAGTAGCTTTAATGTAGGTCCATCCCAAAATAGACACCTAGAATAGCCATCGTTGCAGAAATAATTCCACCCAGAGGAAGGAGAGAGTTTAAAATACCTACAATGCAGAGTTCATAACAGAGCAAATGCTGACTCCACTATAAAATGCCAGGTAACTTCAGTAACTATAATAAGCAGAATTTATTTAGGGACAATGAAAGGCAAATATTAACCTTGACAAATGGAGTGTCAAAAGGACAGGATTTAACACAGAATTGAAATGGTAAAATGCTGCTTTTCTTTTCTGCTATTCCATCCCGGAAGGGAGAAGGAATTCATTAGTAAGTTTTGGGCTTTTGTCAACTCAGTAGCCTTCTCACTAAAGAGAATTTAGTGCTTAGGTAAGTTTTTCACACTAATTTAGTTTGTCCCTTCCACTTACAAATTTCTAGCCTGTAGTCTACTTGGATGTTCTTTCTCTTTATGTCTTATCAGAGGTTCTGGGAGATTTCTCATTTGTTACTTGATTTATGATAGTGTAATGAGCAGTCTAATTGGCACTGAATAAACTGAATGATTGTGAAATAGCTCTACTGACTTTATAAAGGCAAAAAAATTACATGAAACATTAATATTTTCTCCTGTCATTTGACTTATCTCTTGAAATATCATAAACCACACCTTCTTAGCTTTATCTGCTCACAAAAACATTATGCTCTCTGTTATACTAGAAATCCAGGGCAGTAAAATCCTGTGTCAAACAACTTTGACAGAGAAAAGGCCTTTGTTTGGAACAAAATGCCTGTGAATATTTGCGTTCATTTGCAGTCAGTTCAGGTGCCTGTATAATTTTGATGGAGTCCATTTATTCAAAAGAAAGGGCTTTTCACAGTTTATGCCAAGGACTTTTGGATAATTAATTGTAATGGATACTGTAAAGCTGAAAGCACTTTATTTGTGCTGTCATGTGCATTTGGGATAGTATTAAAATAGTTTTTCTTTTTATGCATGATATAGGGAGCGTGATGATGGCTGTCTTGCATGTAAATGAGATGGGCTGCTGCATTCACTGTAGCAAGAGGTTTCCCACCATAAAGCCACTAGTATTTAATTGTGCAGATGGACTACAAAACTGCTTAATCCAAACACTTAATGACATAATTGTTTAAACGAGGCGTGGAGATTCGCCGCAGCCGCTACCAAAAATAGGTTCTTAAGCTGGAATTTAGACTAGAATTTTCTAAAGTGAAGTTCTAAGCTGCAGGAATGGGACACAGCCCTTTTTGTAAGGGTTGTATTTTTAAGGCAGACAGCACAGTGTCTGTTAAAATTGGTTGAGGATGTTACATAATGTCAACACTGACCTGGTTTATCCCTCTGCTCTTTTAGCACTTGCAATACTGGGCGGATTCCTTTTCTTCCCTCCTCTATCATTACCATGGCATGTGTTTCCTAAGCTACTTTTCAGCCAGAAATGCCGAAGAGCGACGGGTCTGTCAGTCCATCTTATTTACAGGCAATCAAGATTTACATTGATTTTTACCTTCTGTAAAATTTTTGTGGTTCTGATGCAGAAAGAGCTTTTTCAAAAATGTGCTGCAATAAAAGAATTCACTTTAAAACAGTGCATTAGAAGAAGACACAAATGCATGAACATCCCATGTAAGCAAAAGTTCTCCAAGTGAATTTTGTTAGCAAATGGTGGGCTAGAGTTTAACAAAGTGCCTGCAAAAATGTTCTTTGATAGAGGTAATGGCAGCCGAATTTGTAGGCTGCATTAACTGCAGAATATTTGAGGAAACTGTATTCCTCTGAAATAGGTCAAATCTAAGTAAAACAGTATAAAATGATAAATGCAAATTCAGTCTGTCATAACTAACCATTGACAAATTCACTGATTTTTCTGTCTTCTCAGAAGATTTTTTTTTTTTTTACTTTAATAAAACCTTCCTCTAGAGCTGTAAAGTGTTGGGGGGATGCTGGTTTTTTTAAGAATGTTGCAGGTAGATTCCCTGCAAAGACCTGTGTAACCTGAGGCCAGTCAAAGAGGCAGCACAAGTGGCAAGCAGTCGGCCTGAACACCGAGGCTGAAGGGGAACAAGCAGTGTGAAACACCAGTCATGCTGTTTTCCTTAAGCTCCTGTGCTGACAGCAGCATGAAAACGTGTCCTCAAAGCAAGGCACATTACTGGAGAGTGACAGAATCCCAGCTTCTACAGCTGCTGGTCATTCCAGAGGCTTTGATGGTGCTCATCACCCATCTCCAGAGGAGATTTTGACAGGGGATTCAAACGGTGGCTTTGCACCTTCTTTTTGCAAAGAAGTCACACAACAGAAGATCCCAAAGACCTGCTGCTAGGCAACAAAAGTGGCAAGCCAGGTCTGTAGCTGCCATTGCCCTAGCAATGGGAATTCAGCCTCAGAGATGAGCAGTGACACCACTTGAAGGAGGAAACAGATGGGGAGAATACATTTATGTAGCAGTCTGGGAAACTCGGGTAAGGAGAATACTGAACTCATTCCCAGCTACACAGAAGAGTCTACAACTGATACATTTCTTAATTCCTGTTGGAGAATTGTCCTACAGGATAGACTGTAAGATATCTTGCTCTCTGCCATCCCTGGCTCCCTCCCAGTACTTTGGGAAGAGCAGCTTCTTGGCCAGCTCTCTCTGAGCGTTGCACTGGGAATCCTGGGTGGCAGCGCTCTCTGGGTTCTGAGTTTGTGCCTTCATTGCTTGGGACAGAATTGCAGGGAGTCGTGGTTTCAGGAGGAATTAAGACATTGGAATTATGCATAGCTGATAAATAAAACTGGCCTGAGGAGCACGTACATCTGAGTATTTAATATAGCATCGTGTAGTCTTGATCTGCTGTGAGCAAAAGGCAACTCCTCCCGGGGCACTAAGTATTTTGATGTTCTAGTGCCAGTCAAGGTAATACTTTACTTTAAATGCTCCTCTTAAAATATTCAATCTGGCACTAAAATAATTCATTTTGTTTTACTGTAGGTATGAAGTAAAACATAAAATTGTAGAAGCTATAATAGATTTAATTTTTTTTTAGATGTGTAGGTGTTTCAGTGACTAAACCAAGATTCTTAAAAGCGGTATTTCACAAGTACTCTACATTTCTTCAGGGAGAATGTGCATATAATATTGGAGCAATTTAAATTAGAGTTGCTTTCAGGTTGTTAACTGTGAGGTGTACTCAGCTGGCAGTATCTGTACAATGGAGTGCATGCACCTAGTACCGATTATAGGTAAAGGGAAAAGCAGCAACTGATTTATTAAGGCACAGCTTTTGACCTTATAGCAGTGGCCTAATGGTAACTGAGTGCCGTATTCATTGGCAAGCCTGAGAGAGATCACATTTTTAAAGACTTTCTTCTCCACTTACTGCTAGAAGGGAGAAACAATCCAAACTACTAATTGGACATAATAGTTGCAAGGATATGTAAATAGACCAGAAAACATGCAAGCAGCTGCAGTTATGGGCTAATTATCTGTTGTTAGCAGTTTAATGGGTGGTTTCTTGAGCTGCAGAAGCAGGAAAAGCAGCTTAGAAGGGGTCTTTATTTAGACAGAAATCTTGTGTCCAGGTAGCTCTTTCAGAGGACTAATTAATCCACAGATTTGTGTGTCAGACAGTCCAGAGCACTGTAAGGCAAAACTGGGATGAATCTGAGAAGAATCTGAACTTTTTTTTTTACTTTATTAAACACAATTCAGACTAACAAAAGAATCTTGTAAAACTCCTTCAGATGTTTGTAGCTCATCATCCCGACATCAGACAGTCCAAAGTTCTACAGCCTTCCTTTGCATGTTTTATTGTGCTCCTTCGAGATTTTAACAAATTAAAAAGTCATTCACAGGGCACTGCATGAGCCTTGGAGTGTCAGAGTGTGAAGAGGAAATTTTTTGTTGTTGTACTTTGTGTTTGTTAGGCTGGTGCTAAACAAACGGGATAGGGCTGATCTGTGTGTTAGGAGATGAGCAGTTAATGCAGGTGAGATGGGAGGGAAGCAGATTGAGTGAGCGGGTGCTTCCATATGGCTGAAGTGAGATCATTCCGTGAGGCAAAGGGAGCAGCTGGAAGTAGGGATGCTGAAGATTTCTGCGGGATGAACCCTGTTTTTAACAGAGATTGTTCTAGGAAGACTTTTATTGAATCTCTGACTATGTCCTTTGACACAGAGGCATGTGACCTCTCTGTAATAATGATGATTGCTTATAGACAAATGTGTCTATATCATTAACACACTTTGTAATGTTTCTGTGTTGTATGTCTATGGAGTTTCTCAGCTGGAAGGAGCCTGGTGAATGAAGCACTGTGTGACTAATGAGCTGTCTGTGGAACATCTGCAGTCTCAATACCTGCATCTCTGCTGAAAATAGTCTGGGAACCTGTGCCTTAATGAAACTTCAGACCACACACCTAGAAAAGGTTATCCTGTCATTTCTACTGAATTGGCTGCTGGCTTATTTTTTTACGTTGCTTTTCTTTTGTGCTTGGTTAATTCTGATCTGCCACGATCTATTCAGCTGCATTCTGCTTAATTTTTCCTTAATAGAAGCTCAAGTCAAACAGTTTTAGAGATGATGCTGCACTAATTTTCATTTCTTTTAGGTTCTTTCTAGTGTCAAACACTGTCCTGTCACTAAGTTCTTTGACATGGCGTTAAAATAATAATTACTAGTCCTTAAGTAAATACCAGTCTTTAAAAAAGCAATAATAGAGTAATAACAAATATTATTCCTGAAGTCAAAGTCTCCCTTGCCTTTGGGAACCGTATGACAGCGCCAGGACATGGTGCCTCAACATTTCCCTTCAGTGCAAGTGTGATTCTGGCATTCCATTAGTATTTGTTTGTGATAGAATCAACACAACAGAGCTTGAACCAAACACTCGGAAAATGTGATTTGTGGATACTTTGAATCAGCTGAATAATTTGGACTGCCCCAAAGATGAGGAAAGACTAGAAAACATTTTTTTATTTCCAGCCAGAGAAATGTAATAAGAAATTTTCATCCCAGTGTATCTTCTAGTTAGCTTGTATTACTACATTTTACAAGTGTAATTGAAACCCATCACCAAAGATGATCATCTTTTGCTGATTTTAAATGTGAGGAACAACTTGCTCCAGGTCAGTTATGGTCATTATTAAATGTAAGTAACTGGTGATATTATTTGTGTTTTTATCAGCAATAAATGCCTTTGACTGTAGCAGTAAGTGTTCTTTTGACTAGATATTGAAAATCAGAAATGATCTCTCAAGCAGTTTATTAGCACACTGTAAATTTCTACCCATAAAGTGCAGATTCTATTTCTGAGGAGTGAAACTTGTTGAGTGATTTATAGTGCTGACAACACCAAGCTCAGCAAATGGATTTAAGTGCTGCAACTTCCTTTTGAGAAAAAATAGTGCTTTATGTTATCAAATAGCCATAAAACTTGCAATCATAAACCTATCTGTTGCTGTTAGCTAATCAGGCTCATTCTTCCATGGAGAATATTTTCTGATAGTGTTTTAGTAAATTGCATGTTTTATTGCTTTTGTAACACAGTAACCATCTTTTCCTCAATGATTCACCAACAGGGCACATGAACAAGTCCCTTAAGACCACATAAATCTTTGAAGTGAAAACATGTCGCCTTCTTTCACGATGCAAATTCATTTAAAAATTCAATTTCGTTGTTAATGAATAGAATAAAAAGGAAAGCTCTTGAATTAGGAAAAGAATTATGGTCAAGGTCAAAATTAGTACTCAAAGCTGTCAGCAACCCTAAAGACATAAGATTTGCATCAACACTTGTGCTATTGCCAGTTTCCATTCAGTTGCTCTGAAATTCCTGTCCCACGGTGTTACACTGGCTTTGAGTTTTTTGAACTTCTCTCAGAAAACTGAGTGCATCCAGCAGACAGTCAAATGAAGGACTGAGATGGGGAAAGTGTACTACAGGAATTTGCTCATTTTCTTTGTTAGGGAAAAGTGTTGGGACATCCTTAGTGAAAATGTAGAGCTGGCTGGTAAGCAATGAAATACACTACAAAGCAAAGGTGATGTCCTATAAACCATTCCCTTTCTTCTGTTACCTCTCCCATCTTCTTGCTTTTGTCACCTTTCCTGTGACAGGGACCAAGATGGAAATGGAAGTGAAGTACCAGCCTTTGACTGCTTTACTGAATGAAAAGGATTCTGAGTGCCTGAGGTGAAGGAAGCCAGTAGGAGAATGAAGGTGTCTTAAAAACAATGAACAGTGCTTCGGTGTTCATTCTGCAAGTTATTACTTAATAACTCTAAATTATTCATGCAATTGTGTCCATATTAAAAACAAGTCATTTTATTGACATTTGATTAGAAAATCAGCTTTATTAAGACTGGGAATAATTGTCCCAGGTTATTTATCTCAGTTTAGTAGTACGACAGCACACATATCTGCAGTGTGTATTCTCATTATTAAAGGTTCTTAGTACAAATATTTAAATATCTAATAATTGAGGACTTGACATTTATTAGAATGTAGGCTTGGGGAGGGCTAAATAATGCTTTTAATGTAACTTGACAGCATTAAAATGAAAGTTTAATTAATTCCATTATTGGAATGCCTTAATGGAAAATGATAAAGAGACGCAACTTGGATTTATACTTTACTTCCACCTTCCGAATCTGAAATGTATTATGGTTGCATTTGCTCAAATATATGGAGCAAAAAAAAAAGGATCTTGAATCTTAATATTTTTTTTCCCCTTACCAATGCAGGGCAAGCAGATCTGAGATCATTTAGATAGCAATATCTAAGTATCTGTGCTTAGAGATAGAGTTAGTGCTAAATGTGCCTGACTAATGGGTGGGTAGTCACAGAGATTCTGCATTCTGGAAAAACTCACAGCACAAACCTAGAAACTGAAATTTAGGATAAAATCTTTCTGCATATTCTTCTGGTTTTCTGCTCCCAGATAAAGAGGATAGTGGGCTGATAGAGAGTTCCTAAAGAATCTTCAATGCCACTATGAGGAGATGCAGATAAAAGCACGTCAGGATATTCTTGCTATTTTTTTCCCCATTTAAATTGAAAGATGGAGTTCTCTTGGCCTGCTGCTCTGTAGAAGAGCACATATTGACAAATGACACTCTTTTAATGCTTTCTGACAATAACAGCGCTTTCTGCCAATTTCTGCTGCCAATAATAATGACTGTCTGCTACAGCAAACAACTAATGAATGTCTCCAAATGACCTTTTAGCAACTACTGTCAACATTAACTACTCTGCAGCGTTTTCACCTGCCCTGGAAATCGCTGGTGTTTGATTTGGAGTGTGTAAAGGTAACTGACATAAGGACAACAGGATCTGAGTGAGTTTGGATGGCGTTGCCATTGGCCTAGTTCTGCATCTTGTGCTGGACACTCGAGCTTATAGTGACAGATGACTTCCAGGGATGGAGAAAGGTGCTTGCCTGTGTGCCAGTTTGTCACGTAAAGGTGATAAAAACCACACAAGAGTTGCTCTGACCTGTGCAAACAGCAGGGAATGGGCTTTAGAGACCACTGGATCACACGAAGACCGTGTTGTTCAGGTTCCCTTGAAACAACCACAAGCCTGTACCTTCCTAGAAAATATCAGGGAAAATAAGCTAAACAAACTGAAGCTGGAACTGGGGACTTAAAATTCCTGATGAATGACAGACTTCCTGTGGGACCAATTAAGCTTTCCTTATCATGGTAGTTTTCTGTCATCTGTACAGTTTGACCCCACCTGATTCCCAAGCGCCTGTATTTAGCTTCCAGCTCAAAATGACAATACAGTACAAATATTTGAGGGGAAGGAATAAGAGCCCTTGGATTTGAAAGAGCACAAACATCTCATCCTATTGCTTAGAGATGTGCTCTCTTGAGACTTATGTCAGAAGACCACTCTTCTTAAAACTCTGTATGTGTAATGTGTATTTAAAAATAGGTGTGAAAAAGTGTTTGCATGGGCTGCTCTGAACAGCAGCTCTTGAAGGATTGGTTCTTACAAAGCCATGAAATTGTCGTTCTTTTTGGCAGACAGAGGAAAATAGAGCTGGACCAGTGCATGGAGAAGATGGGGTTCACAGTATCAGAAGCAGAATTCAGGGAACGCCGGTTTCCAACTTCCCACCAGCACCTCGGACACAGGTCAGCATCCTGGCTTTTTGTGCTTCCATTTTCATAACCTCTCTGCTCTGGATGACATTTCCCATCCCCAGCACAGGGCTTCAGTAATTTACCAACAGATAATACATCTCAATTGTTGCCCTCTGTAGGGAAATGTGTAGTATAACTGAATCTTTATAGTACTGCTCGCTTCATGGAAATTGCTCAAACACTTCTGCTCTTGTAATGTAAGGCAGCTGTTGGGCACGGAAATCTTATTCCTAAACACCAAAATTTAACAGCATTTTAGCAATTAAAACACGGTAATTTTAGTGGTTAATTTTAGCTTGGTGTTGCTATTAGACTAATAGAAAACAGAGAACTGTGCCTTCCTTTCCCCCACAGTCCCCAAAGAGATAATTGCGAACCTTTGATATGATTTCTCTCTGCAACATAAAAAAAGAAAACTCCTGAATAAAATGGCTCTTAGTGTTGTGGTACACAATATAAGCAAGCACACTGTAAATTAATTATTCTCTGCAGACTACATTATTATGAGATTGAGATAAGCTTTGACCTTTGCTGCATCCATTTGCATAATACAGCACAGAGTACTGTGCCATTGTGTGTTTTTCATCATCGACATGTGCTGCTACTGATACTAAAATGTGTTCACTTAAAATACTCCATTGTGTGAATTTTAATTGCAAACACATTCTTCATGTTATTTGTTGGACCAAAGTAGTGCTGAGAAAAATATATCTCTTAATACCCACTGGCTTTTGACACCTGAAAGACAACTAGGAGTAGAATTGGATATTGAGAGAACAGGATATTGATCATGGAAATATTATGCTGAACTTGATGAATTCCCGCAGAATAAAAAGTTAATGCTAATTTTCACTAATTTAAAGCTCTCTTTCTTATCCAAATCCAAAAGAGGAACACAGTTATACTTCCAGGAATTAATCTCCTAGTTATGTACATTACTGACCTTGAAAGAGGTGGGTTAAATGATGAAGTTTTCATTCAGCATGTGCAGACAGAATGCAAACAGTTAAGAAATATTGTTTATTAGTAGGATATCTTAAATACAGATAGTGAAATGGTATGCTGGGCTGGCTGCTTGGCAAATAACCACAATGGACAGATGGTTTTTCATTATCTGTTATATAGAAATACAAGGTTTGTAACAGTGTATTTTGTATTGATGCTTATTCATCTGTGAGAGAGTAATTTTCAGGCTGCTTGTCCAGGAAACATTTTATATCTTCCTTTGCATCTGCAGAACAGCTGGTTAAAGTAGGATTGTCTGTATCAATGTTTTATTTCTAGTAAGCTACAGGCTGTCCTAATGTCTTCCCAAAGCCAAAGAAATGAGTATAAAATAGGATTTCAGGGCTGGGATCCAGGGTTGAGTGTCTATGTGCATTCTTTATTTTGCAGTGTAAAATCTTACTCCATATTCACTCTACTCCTGGTAACTTAAAATGTAAGCACTTAGCACAGGAAAAACCCCTTTCTCTTTGTAACAGTTTACAAGTGGTGGGGGATACACTGAGTTTAGGTGTTCACACAACCAGTTATGTTTGCTGGCAAAAAACATTGTAAACAATAAGGCCACGGTATAAAATCTTAACAGTAAATATGTCCCAGTTGATCACTTTGGAGGGTGAGGCTGAGGACTTCACAAGACTTAAAAATTAGAAGTTATAAATTACAGTGTCTCTTTCAAAGCTTCAGTATGGAATTTGCACTAGATAAGGTGCGTATTTCAGATCCTTTAGGTAATCAATATTTCTTTAATTTCTCATGTGCCACAATAATACTGTTCATCCAATTATGCCACCCCTTGCTGTTGAGTTCCACTCTTTCTGATACCTATTGGAAGCATAAACCAGTGGAATAAGCTTTGAGGGAACATATGAAACACTCCAGTGGTTACCTAATGTCTAAAATATTTACAGAGACTGTAGAAAACTCTAGATAAATCTCTCTGAAGTAGACAGAAGTATCCTATATGTGTGGGAAGATACCAGTTCTTACACAGTACTTTTAAGTTTGGTAATTTCATCCTGCCATTACTACTGTGAGAGATACTGAAGATGAAGAGAAATGTTGTTGACTGTCCCATGCTGTAATGTGATTGTAGTGTGTCCATGGTTTTTGTAAAATGCCACTGAATGTGACTGTATTCTATTTCCTAAAAATCAGAAATATTTCTGCAGCATGATCATTTCACCGTATCCAATTCTTTTAGATAATTTCAATAAGAGGTTAATCCTGATCTAAAAGTTGCTGTAATTTAGTGATTTTTCTGACATAAATATTTAAGTCACAACAACAGTGTCGTCATTTGCACCCGTGGTTACATTCAAAACTTTGATGTGAGGCACATCCCAGTGCTCCTGGGCCATCCAGCTTCCAGAATCATCTCCATTAATGTAGTTGTGTGTATCCAGTCCTTTTATCTAGACTGAAATGTTTCCTCCTGTGTTAAAGACATGAGCGAACTTCATTGCCTTTATATTCAAGTTTAAGAAAAAACATCTTGAGGTGCAAATTTTTTATTTCTCCCTAAACAACTTTGCATAGTTGTCTCCTGGGGGTTTTTTGTAAATCTGTAGTAATTCTGCCTAAAATGAAAAAAAGGGGAAAATAATGGGAAACCATTAGAACAAAAGACTCAATCAGCTCAAAGTTGAGGATTCACAATTTTGGATACTATTTTCAAAATTGTAAATGATAAGTGTAGATGGTTACATAATTTATGTCAGATTAGAGGGGTTTTTTCCATTTTGGGAAGGCTTAACCTTATTCTACCTTCAGACTGTGTTTCAATGGACACTGCTCTTGAGGAAAAATGGGGTCTATTCTGACCTGAGTTTTTCTGTCTACTGAATGAAATGATCTCCTTTATCTCTCTTGGCTTAGCAAGGACTTTTAATTTTTCTGTGAACCTTCCTCTTGTTTTAAGGGTTCAGTTATTTAGATTTTTCCATTGCAAAGAACATTGCCTTCCACATCTTAATTTGGTCAAGGCTCAGCTTGTAGCCTTGTGGAATGAAACCACTCAACCATTTTACATTTTAGCACAAAGCACCTGTTTTTTTCTGTGGAATATTTTGAAAATTCTTGGGAATCATTTTCAAAATTTCAAATAGAAGAAAGAACCAGTGGCACAAAGTAGACCAATAAATTAGTGTTCTACTATATTCATTAAAAATGATGATTAGCTTTCTTTTCTAATACAATATCCTGTGAAAAGAAGTCTTTGTACACACAAAATTGTACTAATTTATAAGAGTTATACATATAGTTATAAATGCTAATTAATAGAGATTTTTATACACAGTATGTACCACCAGTTGCATTCGTCCTTAGAAACGCAAATACTGGAAAGGACAGAAGTGACCATTTCATGCTTTTGGCAAGATATCATTTTTATGGTGTTTTGCTCATTCCTTAACTGCATACTGACCAGGCATGTGGTCTTTCAACACTGAAACAGAATTTTGGCAGCCTTTTGTGAAAGGAAAATTTAACTTAAGCTCTGATCAGAGGTGGTTTCAAGTATATCACTTTTTCTGTTGGGTGTGTGAACACTCCTTAGAAATTTATTCCTGTCTATGATTACAGCATGAGGAGATGAAATTTGTAGTTGCCATATGTGATTTAATGTTGCTTTAAATGTAGTGATCCACAAAGAAAAGTATGTTTCAGGACTCATCATAGTGTGAACATTAGACAGACTTCCTAAATGAGGGTGGTAGTTACCCAGCAATTTCCTTCTGTGTTAATTGGAATAAACAGCTCATCAAGCCAACCTGAAATTTGAAGGTAATGACATTGTTCCTTCTGGAGATTTTCTCTGCATGCTATGTACAGCCTTGTGGTTATTAGTACAGCAGATAACTGAGTTTTCTTGACACTTATTCCAGCTATTTGCTCTGCTGGAATTTTACAGATACATATTACTGCCAAGCACTATTACCACCCTGAGAACGTCCTTGACAAATTACCCTGCTGAGTCCACACAGGAAAAGAAGCCAATCAGCTGATTTCACCTTAGTTCTGTAATCTGAAATTTGCTGTTATTTCCACCAGATTCTTCTGCAACATAAGGATCTTAAGAGTGTTGGATGAAGAGAAAATAAGATTTTTTTTTTTTAGATGCAATTATTTTTATTTTGCTTTTGGGAGGTAAAAACCACTTTTGTGATTTCATTGCTTAAATTCAGCTGAATTACCAGTCTGGTTTTTGTGACAGTGTATTTGTATTTTGTCGTGCTCTTCTTTCAAGGTAGCCTAATTTGTCAAAGCAAATTTTGTTTGCTATGGAGCAGAGTCTGGTGTCTTGGCTCCTCTTGTGGAAAAATGCAGATGTCAAATATTGTTACCAGAGTTCTCTCATGAGTACACTGATAACTTAAATATCCACAGGATCTGACTTTTGATGGCTCATATGCCAAGTAATGATCAATAAAGCTCAAAACCGCTTCAAGACCTTGATAACATGATAGTGCGTGCTTAACAAAATAACGATCACAAAGATTAAGAGATGCTGATTACTTTTAAGAGCAATACTGCAGCAGCCAAATGAAAAGATATTGAAATTGCAGGGACTTCAGGTACTTTAATTTCTAGCACTTCATTTGAATTGAGACTTCCAACAGGAGAGTTATTTTTATTTAGTAATTAACTCTCATTCCAGGTGTACCTTAACTGAAACTAAAAGTATGCAATGTTTCTTCCTCACTTTGCCTCTCCAGTTCTTATCATTTATCTAAAAATGGGTATGACTGAAGTCAATGCTTCCATTTAAGTAGCATTTCATTTTTTCTCTACATTTGTGCATAAGTTTCTATTCATTTTTTATTTGATTTATTGATTTAATTAATGGCCACAGAACTCCAAAGAATTTCACAGCTTTGTACCTGGGACAAAATTGCATTCTGCCTTTTAAATTCCGTTTCATCCAGTGGATTTCAGAAAAGTAAAGCCAAGGTAGTTGAAGATGTCTTTTTTGAAACCACTCTTTGAATGATGATTTTTAGCAGTTTGTACAAATAACCACTAGAAAACTCAAAAACCACATTGCCATCATTTTTAATCTTAAATTCATTTACGAATGATTCCACGGTTGACCATATCATGAACTGGATTTGTTGAATTCTTTTCTTGCTCTGGCATTTCTTGGCTTAAAAAATGTTAAGGTTAAAAATCCACCCATACTTTAAAAAGTATGTTTCTGTGACTTTTATGCTAACTGTGGGACATTCAGATGACTGGGGCTGACAAATGATTAAGTCCTGTCCTGAATCTGAATCTTTGGTTGGATTGTGATGGACACATCAATAACTGTTTAGTACCAGCATGTTCCGAGGAACACAATCAGCTTGCACCCATCTGGTCCGTGTATTTTGTGGATTGAAAGGAGAAAAGTCATTTCTTGCATTTCTTGCATTAAGGACCACACTGAGTGGTGAAAACTGAACAAAATTGCTCCCTGAAGAGAGCATTAGTCGTCGTTGGGCCTGGTTGCAAAATTGGCAATTATAAAATGGACTCGTTTTGCTTCACTTGCACAACTTCTCTGCGAGTGTAGCGCCCATTAAATTTTTGGGCAAGGCAAGGTGATCCCTTGGAGAATATGTAGGAGGGGAAAAAACAGAATGCTCAGTTTCAGCAAATGTCTTTTTAAACAGCCAGAATCAGGAGATAGTGGCTGTTTTATCACTTGCTGTCCATCAGTGAAATACTGGCTTCTTAAACGCACAACCACCAATTTAATGCGAAATTGTCTTGAGTCTGTTGAGCTTCATAATGGCCAATTATTTTTATGAGTATCATTAAATGTTTATTGTTGGCAGTTATTGTTTACTGTTAATGATCATGAGCCTTTATCTGTCTGTAGAGAAACAGCCACAATTATTTATCCTGCTGCGTTGGTTTATTCTGCATCTGTGGTCAGCGGAAATCAAATTGGAAAAGAGCCACTAAACTTCTAATTGGAGAAAAAATTTACACTTGCTCTTTTACAGTAACAGGAAGGACAGCAACTGTTCTTAGCCATTGATTATTGCAATTCATTTTTAATGAATTGGTAATGAATTGAATTTTAATGAATTTAATGGTAAATATATGCGAGTTTTCATAACATGGAGTGATAACACCTCTCTTTACATCAGTAGTTTTTTAATATTGATTCATAAAGAGAAAAGAAATTAATATAATAGAATTTTATGTAATTTTATTTTGATTATTCAGAAAATTTAGATTTCCTTGGAAATACTTCTTGAAAGACTAAAAAATGAGGGAGTTTGTCATTTAACCCAAAATGAAGTTAAGGAGGTTCAAGAAATAGAAAGAAGAAAACTTGTTAAATTATTAACACTTTTTGTCCTCAAGTTTCAGAGAGCAGATTTCTTACTCTGACAATACCAGAGTGTTTTCTTGAGACTCTCTGATAAATATAATGACCTTTGTGAGCTTGTGTGCTGAGGCAGTTTGGAGTTCCTTATTCCCATATCTTACTTCATATCTTTTGTAGCTGGAAAAAATTTGCATAACTCATCACAGATAACTTCGCTGCTTTAACAAATGCTTTAAATTGCATTTAAAAGTTTCTGCAGCAGAAAATGCTTAGACAACCCTTTTGGTGAAGAACTTTGTCCTAATATCCAATCTTTAATGATGTAAAGAACCATGACATAATTAGATAACAATGCAATCTAGCTGCTGAACTTCTCATAATGATGTGGAGTGTGGACCAAAAACCATTAATGATGTTTTTGAAATTAGTAGTCATAGAAATAACAAAAGCTGGAGTTGCTTATTTCTGAAGACATTCTAGTGGAAAGTCAGAATGAAGAGATTTTCAAAGACCACCTCTCATGAGAACATTCTGAAGTCTCAACTTTAATCAATGTGAATTTAGTTGTGGAGAGGAATATCTTGATGTCTCCACACACTCACTGGCTTCAGAATTGAGTGGCTTTGAATGAACAAAACCTGCAGGGACAGCCTCTATAAGATTTTGCTTTGTTGCTTTCCAGGATCCTGTGTTTATATTGTTTGTGTTTCTGACTCTGAGAGGTAACTGCTTTTATGCAGCTCCACACCTCAAAGCAGAGAGTGTGACAGAGTTTGTTTTTTGTTGTTTGGCCATTAAAAAAAAAAATTAAAAATGAATGATCCCAGAGGCAGATTTTACAGCCTTTCCTTTTACATTTTTAATGTTAATTGACCAATTCCAATATGAATGAAAAGTTACTCGTAAAGAAACACAAGGTCATGTTTTCTGCAAGGAAAAAGTTCCTCATGTAATCTTTCCTACCTCTGTGGGGAGAGTACAGGTCAAGTTTTCTACTTGCTTATTCTGCCCAGTCAGTGTCAGGGGATAGAGCCTCCTCCTCTCAATTGCTTTTCTGGTTTTCTGCTAGGGATAATAGTAAATCACATGTTCTCCTCCTTGCTCTCTTCAATTGGCCTCCTCGTGGTATCATATATCAGAAAGGGTCCTGTCTACTCTTCCTGGGTACTTTTGTTGCTTAGCTTTATTTCAGTTGTCAGTGAAATGTTGATTCCGTCTCTGATGGACCTGTGATACCAGCCTTCATCATCCACTTATTAACTGCTGGAAAAAAATATGCTGTTTTTACCATTAGCTGTCTAAATCTCTGCAAACTGATTTAATTACTTTTCTTCAAATCCTTTCCTGTAACTCCTCGCTGGTGTTATGTCCAAAAGAAGCCGTCCCAATGCTCAGGTGCCTGATGTTTGAGACTGCATCCCAATCTTGTGACCACAGCTGTGTTATTGTTTCTTTCTGTTTCCTAATGCTTAATTAATTCTTGGCATTAATTTCAGATTGCAAACTCTTCAGTGGTGACTAATTTTTTGTGGGTTTTCACAGCAGAGTGCAGTTAGGTACTGGGAATAGATTAAAGCAATTCCCACAGTAAAAAAAGCGGAGAGAAAGTGGAGAACTCTGCTTCAGCTGTGTTTGGGGGATTATTGGGGTTGTAGCTGCAGCAGTACTGGACACCTGCCTGTAAGATTTGTTCATACTCTTGTGAATATTTAGTGCCTTTCAGCCCAGATAGGGATTTTACTCCTCTTGTTTAAATATGGAATTAGTGCAGAACATTTCCAAGACAAAAGAAAAGCTCTTAATTTAAGGCCATAAAGAAATTAACACCTTATGCCATAATTGTAGTTCATTTGGGAATCAAACCTTACGAACAGACCTCCCCACAAATGAAGATTGGTCATTACATGCAGTATGCAGAACGTTTTGCATCCACCAACTTCCTGGAGTGTGTGTGGCAATCTTACTGCAATCTGAGGGCTCTTAAGGGTCTTCCTGAGAGTTGTGCAGTTACTCTGTGTCGGTACTGCTGTGTATTTCTGCCTTTTTTCCCAGACTCATGGATTGTGATTTATTGCTTCGGATACTTGTGACTGCTGCGCTTTGAGCTTGATGACTGAAGACAGTAACTGCAGCACTTGCTCTGCTAGATCAGATTTAGAAAACCAAAGCCTGTTGTTGGGATATAATTCCTTCTGTGTAAATTCAAGTTAAGGTTAATGTCATATAAGCTCCACTGTTATCCTTTCTAAGTCACGAGCCTTGCAGCAAAGAGCATTAGAAAAGCTTCATTTGATCCCGGCTCTTGGGTCTTTGGGGAGAACAAATAACAGAGGATTGAAGGAAAAAGTGTGTTGTTACAGTTTGGCAGGAAAATTTGCAACATAAGGCTTAAGGAGCTGTCCCTGATGAAAGACAAGCAACTGGATGTGTCTTTGTGATTGAAAGACAAGAAGTTTTAATGCATTTTTATCCTTTGGTGTCCAAAAGGTCAGCTTAATACTGAAGTTTAACACAGAATAACATGATGGAAAAGTAATAACACTTGGATAGAATAGGTTCAAATGCTGTTGCATTGCTTCTATTTCTTGTCCCATTACTTCTTCCTTTTAGCTTGGTAATTGCAAGAGAATTTGGACTTCTCATCTCTGTCTCAGGCTAAATACAGTGAGACAAGCAAACTTTCTGATATTCTCAAATATCTGAGCTTTTCTCTATGTCTGTGCAATCCATTGTTGCCTGCAGAGAGAGATTTCTTAAACTGCTCAGCAAGACAACATAAAACCCCTCCTGTATATGTCAGAATGGTAAATGCTTTGAATTTCAAGGAATGACTGAATGGACAGAGAGGCAGGAACCTGCACATCAGTGGATTCAGACTGGTTTAATATCTTTGCTGTCCCCAAGTGTTGATAATGCAGCATGAAGCTGAGTTCTCTGTCAGACCACGAAGCGTGGAGCTGCACTGTCAGATGGAAAAATCATCAAGGGACTCAGCCATTATCCTGTGATCTTCAAATAATCTCTTAAATTAAAAACATTTGGAATATGTTGATAACTATTTTGTATTTTAAGCAGTATTCTGGTTATTTACTGTCAACTAATGGTGACTTTGAAGTCCCTTGAAGCATGGCAGAGCTAATCATTGCATTGGGCTATGAAAGTGCAACACAGGAAATGGTTGTTGAAATGTAATTTGTATTTTTCCATCCATTTCTAGCTATGCCTTAGAGGAGTGCATCACAGCCCCTCTAAGCTGTAATGCAAGGGACTCCTCCATCTGCTTCTGGCAACCACTGCTTTCTAAATTTCCTCTTGCTGCTGAATGCAGGGCTTACTCTATATCACAGATTTGTAACTCTCTGTGTTGTACTGAATGACAATGTTGTCAATGCAGCACAGTGTAAGGAAGTTACATGAGTATCCTTCAAGAGTTTAAATGAACTTAGTCTGTGTTTCTCTGATTATTATCTGTAAATAACATCTGACAGGTTTTAAACACAATTTTATAAACCTGATTCCACGAGCTTTGCTGATTTAGTCAAGAAGCAGATTTTACCCTCTAAAATATCCTTTTAACATGAAAGAAATTCCGTTTTTAAATATGACTAGTTCAAAGGAAATAATTTCTATGTAACAGAAGAACATGAGTTCAAGGATTTTTGCCACAGAATTTGTGGAAGCTGATTTTAGAGGGGGTTTTTCTGGTGAGCTATTTGTAAGCAGTCCACAGTCTCAAATATGTCTCT
The DNA here is from genome assembly GCA_013397815.1 of Aleadryas rufinucha. Taxonomy (NCBI): domain Eukaryota; kingdom Metazoa; phylum Chordata; class Aves; order Passeriformes; genus Aleadryas; species Aleadryas rufinucha. The sequence goes on from VZTH01005545.1 coordinate 80,104, forward strand.
GGATTCATGTATCTGTCATAAAATCTCAAACTGTGGATAACTACTGTCAGCTTTCTATCTACTTGTGTGATAAATCAATACCTGAGGATCACACAGATACTCAAGGAGATTCCCACATCTCATCCCTTGGCTTGGATGCTCTATGGCCACCTGTAATTCAGCTCATCACGATGTCTCTTGACCACTAAGGATGATAAGTATTAATTTCACTATATACCATAAGATATGTCTTTTATGCCTTTTTCCACAGCCTCCCTTTCTCCAATGTGTTGTTCTGCCCTCTATTATGTCTCTGTTGTCTCTTTTCTGGGAAATTCTCTCTCTCGTGGCTCTGCAAGCTTGGCCCAAAGTCAGGAAACCTCACCAGAGGACAAAACATGGGTTATCCAAGGAGATTTTATTTCCTTATTGATTTTCAGTTCAGATATTTATTTATACAAATGCAGTTGAGATCCTTCTCCAAACCAAGGAGCTGAGAGACCACACAGATATGGCACAAACTTTGACCTGGAAGAAATCCACTTTTCTGTTATTTCATACTGGCTTGGACAAAGGCAAGGCCCTTCATGAGTAGCAGACACAGGGCAGGGAATTTTTAGTCAACTAGTGAATTTTAAGTAAATTTTAGTGAATTTTAAGTCCTAAGGAAATCAAACTAATTGTCAAGAAGTTTAACAGTCTGTCTCATGGTTAATTCTAATATGTTTTCTGAAGTGCCACCTAACAGGCTGTGAGGCACAAGCAATGTCAAAAGACGCCGCTAAAGTAGCTGTGGTGAGAGGATTTTGTTCTCAGCTGTGTAACACTGCACTGGGAAAACATCCTCACATCCCAGCTGAGACACTGTTACCGTGTCTTCTTCCAGCTCCAAGCTCTGGGAGCTTTTGCTAGAAGCTAGAGATTCAGATTGGTTCTTCAGATTCTTGCTTTAAGATAGATGATTATTCAGTCTTACCAGAGAAATAGAGCCACGAACGTGACCCTGGCAGAGCGAGAGCCAGAAAGAACATCTTATCAATGTTACACAGCCTTTTTAAAGGTAAATCACCCAATAAAAACTTAAAATGAAAGATATTTTTACTTTTCTACCAATGCATAAGAAATCTTTCAGCCATGCTGGCACTTCTTATCCAATCATCTTAAACTACTTTTTACTGCAAAATATGNCCAATCATCCTAAACTACTTTTTCCTGCAAAATATGGTGTCCGGAGAAGAAGGGAGGAGGTTTAGAAAACAACAACTGTCCTCCATTTTGAAGTTTTTACTACTATCTCTTTACTGTATAAACAAGTCCAAAAACTCTAGATTTTTTACCCTGTGACAATCTTACATAATATTCTATCACCTAGTTCACACTAAAGTTGATTCTAATTCTTCCCGCAACGTCGGCAACTTTCGCCACGGACGGAGGTCAAAGGCAGCGCTGACCGGGGGGTAGAATCCTTCAAAACAGGCAGGGAGACTTTCTCTGCACTCTGGATTCCAACACCAGCCTGTCCTTCCAAACCAGGAAATGGGGCTGCTTCCGCAGCACACTCATGGAGCTGACCTGGAAATGACACTGGGACCTGTTGAGATGATGGATGGATTTTGGTGTCTCTGTTTTCTTCTTTTAACCAGACATGATTCAAATCTCAGGAGTAATGATGTAAAAGAAGAATCTTGATGAGCAAATATGGATCCTGGAGCGATGTGCAGAGCGTGCAGGAGATGATGGTAAGGGGCTGAGATTTAATTTGCACAACCCACTGCAATACAAGGGTTAATTGTGTATGGAGCTGCAGCACGAGGGTTAATTTGAGCAGATTAGATTTACCATGATTAGCGGTGCCTGGGGAGCAGCACAAAGTGATTCTCCATTCAAACTGGTTTGCTGCTGCTGGAATGAAAATAACCTGTGCAGAAAAATCCAATTATCATTGCTGAGAATAAGAGTGTAAATTTTGAGGGGTGAGTATGGTTCTCATATGTCTAATTCAACCCAACTAAAGATAATGTACAAATTCCATCTGAACTCAGAAAATATACATGAAAATTAACCCTGAGGGGTTGCACAGAGCTGAATTATCAGATCTGAAATATCACATTTTAAAATGAGATATTTAAAATACTCAAGTTAGTTTGCTTTTTCTCAGGAATTTACTCAAATTAGATGGAGATAATTTAAAAATAAATAATAATAATTATTAAGAATAACAGCAACAATTACTTGAGCAACAAAGGCTGAAATGCAATGAAGGCTTATTTTTGTCATGTATTTTTCTAGAACTCTAAGTAGAAACGGAGTAATTTTTCTGAGAGGCAGGACAGTTTCTGAAAACACACAAGTCTGTGTTTTCAGACAGAACTATGGTCACTCAAAAAAAGTTCTATCTAGCAGAATATTCCACAACTGTCAATTTTTATCCGAAATAAATGTATTGAAAATTAATATCTATGGTATGAACATGTGTTAACTACAGGAACATGTTCTGTGTGTCTTCTTACTTGTCAGCAGTAAATTTCAGTCTTTCCAAGCTAACACTTGCCATTAATTTTAGCTCTCAGTCATGCCCATTGCATATTTTCTTAAACAAAGATTTAAGTGGACAAATTATTTTGTGTCACTTACAAAGTAATGCTTGGATATTATGATTAGATAAACTCTTGAAGTCATAACACTTATAATTGTAGTACGTATCTATTACTGTTACTATGATTATATAAATTAATTGCTAGTCATTTAACTGTATATAATGTCTTACTATTTATTAGTGCAATTTCTTAAAATAAGTGTCCTAGAAGTTGTTTTTAATTTTAGATTTCCATTTTTTCTTATTCAAGTTTATTTATTACAGATTGGGCAATGTATATTTAATAACTAATAGTCCCCAGTGATATGAATTATCCATCAGGATTCATTCAGCCGTCAATAAATAACCTAATAAATCTAAATTTTGTAGCCAGTTGTTCAATACTTAGAACAAGATATTGGGAAATTGGAGATATATATATAGCTAGATACAGGTATAGACCATCAACTTCCTCATAGCAGTACATATATATCTTTTTTTATGAAGGTTTTGTCCTACTACTTCAAATGTTACATTTTGTCTCTTAAATATATACAATTCTAAAGAAACCCTGTGAGAATAAATTCTTTGTATTAATATTGTACGTGTCAAAACCTTGCAGTCATTCAAATAACAAAAGGATTGTTCATTGTGTCTCTTCCCCACTGATGCTGTTACAGGGTTCAGAGTTACAAGATTGAGACATAAAGTGAAATAGTGAAATATTATAAGAAAATACTTTTTTTTTCACAAGGTATTTCTTACTTAAAGAGATTGTTTTGCAGTTTTGTTTGCTCTTGACGCTATTTTGAGTAAATCTGAACTTCTAAGACATGCTCAAGGCAATTAAATATTTATGCTCCCCAAACTGAATTTTTAAAGAACATTTTCTGTTTACAGGAATCAGGCTTTCTTTGGTTTTATGGCTTTTCTTACAGGTTATAAAATAGATTTTTTTTTTCATTGGGGGAAAAAATATGTATTTATGTGTTTGCAAAGACTTTGCTGAAGAAAGCAATAGGTAACAGGAGTATAACATTGTGTTCTTCCACATTTCTATTTTTAAGTACTATTACCTGTGATATTTTCCATTTTGCCTTCTATTAGGGCTGAAACTGGAGACTATTTAAAAGCTACCAAACCCCAGAGTTTATCCCTGCTCTTTGAATAGCAACAGGAGTGTGGCTATTATGGTTTGACACATAAATGAAGAACAAGCTCTGCTTTGTGGCAGGTACTCAAGTGGAACTTTTGCAAGTGGGCTATCAGCAGAAGTGAAACGTTGGCTGCTGACTCCGCTGCTTTTGGCCACAGACTGCTGCCTTTGTGAATCATGTTTGTCCTTCTGCCTTTTTTGTGGTTTATAGGGACTTGACTGAAAATGAAGCACTTGTCCTCTTAGCTCGGAGTTCCAGCAGGTCAGCTGCAGCAGGAGGTTACTGGCAAGTTACCATCAGCTGACTTCTTTCAGCCAAGCTTTTCAATTTCCTTCTCAGCTCCTATTTTTGCATGAGATCATAAAGAAAACAAGAGAAAAACAACTTCTACAAAATCAGGTTAGGAAAGATGTTGCTTAAATGTTTATTTCATTCAAATGAACACTTCTAACGTTCACTTCTTTGAGTAATAAAGCCTTTTATGAGAAGCTGATAAAAATAGGAATTTTAAAAGAGGAATATCAAAGATAGGACCAGAGGGGGTAAATTCATCACTGGGAAGGCTCTTTTTATGCAGAGGGAGTACCATCAATTTTGTCTCTGTCCTATCTTTCGCTGATCCTGAAACAGCAGTGGTTACTTTAAAAGACTTGTTCCTCAGGAGTGATTGGATCACTGGCACTCTGGGTGTTAGCAGCTGCAGCACTGAATCCCAGGCAGAAGGATTTCTGACTGGATCACCCTTGTTAACATTTTCATATCTAACTCATAACTCACCTTATCAGCAACACTTCGCTGAATTTTGTCTTTTGCCTTAGCTCTTCTCACTAACTATTCCTTGAGCTGAGAAGTGATCCTGATCTAAGAATCAGCAGTCATCTTTAAGTATGCCTCGATAACTCATGAAACCATAGTAACCTCACTTTCGTTTTAGAATGTGAACATTCTTTGGGCAAACACTAAATTGTAGTTTCACTGACATGAGATAAAGCAAACTCCTTCAGTGGTTCTAGAGTGGTAGCTCTAAAAGGCAAGCAGAGTGAAGATGCTGAATAATTCGCTTTTCCAATCAGCTTTTAATGTATTTCCCCTGCAAATCAATTAATGTATCATAGAGCTCAATTACCTGCCCATAAAATGAGAGTTGTTGCTCAGAACTGTGAAATGAGGGTAACAAGAACCCTAATGATTCAGGAGATAAACATTGTTGTTATACTCTCTCAGCTCTATTAGGGTATTTTAAATTTGCAGCAAGTCTCAGTAAGGATGAGGAAGTGCTGAGGTACATAAAAATAACGGAGGCTGGAGGAGAAATTAGCCTTGCAGTACTCGTCAGTCTCAACATTAGAAACCACCACACCTGGTAGTGAAAATGTTGGTTTATATTTATTTAAAAAAAAGAACTGCAATCAATTAGATTCACTGCCAAGTATTAAGTAATTTCTGTAAGTCGATTCCCTTAGGAACTCTTCCTTAATAAAAGGTCTGTTCCAAATTTACTAAGTCTTCTTAAAAAAAAACCCATAGTGTCTTTATTTCACCTGTCCTAGACTTCATTTATTTATTTATTTCTAGTCTGAAGGATGAGTCAAGTATCTGTAGTGGTGCCTTTGGCAATGCAAAATGCAATCTCTTGAATATTCTTATTTAGTGTTCCAATTGTAATGAGCTTGGAGCACAGTGAAGGAGATCAGATGTTTGCAGGTACTGGGTGAGGGTGGAAATAATTAGAAAGGATCTAAAAAGTAACATGACTTTTTTGTCAGCTGTCTCTTCAGGGACTGGTTTAAATCCCAAAATGGTAAAGAGCAATCACTGTACAAACGGAAGTTCCAACTGAATGAAACCAGAAGTGGATATGGCAAATTCCCTGATCAAAGTGAAGGAAGAAAGGTGCTGATATTTATCTGGTGAGGCTCTGGATTTCCATTTTAGAAATACTATCATTGTTTAAGTATAGGAAGAATGTGGGATTTTACTTTCTTTTCCAAAATATGTGATAGTTAACAGATAAGGAAAATCTTGTATAAAAACGGTCCTATAGTTTTTTTAACAAATAGCCAAATGTATATTATCAACCTCCCTGGATAATAATTAAGTTCTCCCGTGTTCCTCTAAGAAATATTTTTCTCAGAATGCTTTTCTGTGCGATTTGTGTTCTTTCCTTAGGAAGATACAAGAGATTCTCTCCTTTTAACTTAGCCACCATTTACAGACTATTCCACGCTTTCTCAGCTGTTTGGATCTCCAGTTCAGCATTGGGCAAAGAAAAATGGTGATGGAATCTAATTTTTTTGGCAGAAATTAGGACAATTCCATTTTTAAACATGTACATACACTTCCAATGCTTTCACTAGTCAAGGATGAAATTTTGAAGAAACATGAATTCCTCACTTTTTTTTTCCTGAAGGATGGAATTTGGACTTTGCCCACCAGAACCAGTCCTCACTATAGGCAGATGATTCTTTTGCTCTTCTTACAGCAGCACAAGTGGATGGACACTGAACTTCAAAGAAGAGGGAGCTAAGATAGATCCCTGACCTGGCTAAGTCCACAAGTAAGTACATTGGAGAAGTTCTTCAGCCAAAACCAGTTCTTGTGGGGCTTTCCAGCCCTTTATGGAACATAAGTTGATTCCTGCAGGGTGCACCATGAAGACTTCTAGACTGAAGTGAGCTTCCTGCTGTAGCAAGGATTTGGGTGTAGTGCATCATCATTTGTATGGAAAGTTAATTTGTGGCAAATTGGGAATGTTTAATTTTTTTTTGTTTGAAAAAAACATCACCGCTTCATAGAGAGACGTTATCTTGCAGTTCTGGTGTGGATACCTGAATAATTCAGCTGGACAGGTAGTAGGATAAGGTAATACAATCCAGATATTGAAAGGATTTTTTGGATGATTTTTTATAGATTCAAGTTGAATCTCTGATTTATTTAGGCTTTTAAGTACCATGCAAGCCTTTCCTGCGGAAGAAATTTTGTTTTATGTAAATTATTCAGTGTTCAGTAAATTGGAGGAAGGCAGGGAGTAATGAGACTTCCTAGGAGTTAAAAGCTTCAAATTTGGTGTGACTGTAGAGTAAATGTTAGAAGATGATTTCTAAAAGTTGTCTTGCTTTAAGTTCTATTGAAGCACTCACCCCACTGGTTAGTGTGCTTTTCTTGTTCCTCTTTATAATTTTTCCCTGTTACATTTTTTTGATTGGAAATGGTTTACTGTGCTGGCATTTTCCATTGCAACACAGCAAGAAGCCATAACTACAAAATGATAATTTTTTTGTAATTCAGAAATAATGGGAGCTATATTCAAATAGAAAATATTCCCAACTCTCCTCCCTTCAAATACTGTTTTAAAACTATAAAACTCTGCACACTCTGTTACAGAAAAAATGCCCTCCATCAAGAAAGTGTAGACATCTCCCTGGACAAATCCAGAAATCATTGTTCTTTGTCATCTTCAATGATGTTCTTCACTCAAAAACCTCAAAGCACAAATCATTTTAGTGAGGCAGGTAGGAGAGCCACTTCCATTTTGTCTTACAGTCCAGCAGCCGTTCCAGTAGCTCATGTGACAATATAATGATTCAGACAGGAAAATCAGAGTTGAAACTTCGGGGGTGAACTTTGCAGCAGGTTTCAGATGTCTCTTCCTGTACATCTTGGAAGACTCTCAACCAAATGGGGTAATTCAACACAGTTCAGTGCTTTGGCAGCATCACCAGTTTGCTAAAACTCAATTGGCAGTAGCAGCAATACTGGAATATTGTGATGCTGGTGCTTATTAGAAATAATTTTAAACATCACAAGTAAATAAAGCTGCAGTAATAGTGCAATATTGCAGTACTGGTGCCTATTAAAAACACTTTTAAATAGCACAAATAATTAAAATGACTACAAGACATCTAAATTCCTAAGTTAACTTCCAAGACTCCAGTTTTTAAGGACTCAAAATTTACAGGTCCTGAAAAATCTGAGGATTAATATTTCCTTTGATTTTGTGTCAGAAAGCCACACGCAGTGGAGCTGTTTGTGCACTGAGGGCAATCTCCTTTGTGGCTTTCTGGAGCTCAAGGTCCTCAAGCAGTATTAGTGAGAGCAGCAGCAGCTTAAAGCACTTCCTAATCCTACAGAGAGCATAAGTAACACATGGCTTTAACAAGGTGGGTTTGAACCAGATTTAGCAAAGTGATTTGCCTTTTCCTGTGTTTTAATTTTAATTTAGCTTAACATTGAATTGTTTTAGCACAGGAATAGTTCAGAATACTCAGCACTTACATACACAGTTTGCCAGAGGAAACAATAATAAATTTCAGAGTTCTGTTCTTAATGCTCATTGTGAAGTGAGTTATGTGGTTAAACCCATACAAGTCCTGGGAAATTTTAAATTCTAAGGAGTCAAGGATTAGGTTTTGAGTTGGTTCTGTTATTCTGGTGCAGACTGCAATGACTTGTTCAAACTCTTTGCATGTTACATGATATCTGCAGTAAGTGAATCCCAGAAGATTTTAAGATTTATTGTGAGTCTGTTTCAATCTTGAATATAATCCTGAAATGATTTTTATCTAGTCCCTGGATATGGATTGAAGCATCTTTGAGATTAATTACATTATATATTGGGGATTAGAAGAAATGGGGAAAATATGTGAGAACTGGGGAGAGAGAATTATTGCCTCTCAGTAAAGTAACTACCAACCCAGATCTTGTCATATATTATGAATGATAAGCTCATTGTTGCTGGAATCCTGTTATATATTCAAGACATTATGGCTGGTAAAATTAGCTGTGGGAGTACTTTTTTCTTAGGTACTTTTGTACCAGAAGATGGAGCTGGAGAACCTGGATTCAAGATCTCGGCAGGATCAACGTTTCTTTTAGTAGTGCTGACCTGACTTGTTATCTCCATGGATGAGATCCAAAAAGGAAAATTGAGATTACAGCTGTTTCACCATTTTTAATAGCCCTGTAACCCTTAAAACATACTAAGTCCAAGAATAAAAACAGAATCTAAGTAAAGTCACCCTAAAGGACACATTTCAGTGGGAAACGTCCACAAGGTAGTGCATAATTTTATTTCTTCCCTAACAAATACTTACAGATTGATTTTCAATTCCAGTGGGGCAGGTCTCAAAGGTAAAGCTGAATGGGATTTATTAATATAAGATTATTCATACCTGATTCTCTGCAGGACTTCTGTTGAATTATGAAAAGCAAGGGATATGATTGTGCAAACTTTTTCACAGGCAGACCTCATATAGAAACTCTTGCTGTGGAAGTTTTAAGCAAGATGCCCAACACCAGTTAATTTGAAGAGCTAATGCATGCTTGGATCCTCTGATGAATGGCACTGAGGACCAGTATTTTGCAAACTATTTTATACCTTACAAAGCCTGAGCCACGAAACATGCCCACATGAATGCCATTTTCAGGGTTTCCATGCAAAATAAAAGTATGTACATTTTATTAACGCAGATGGCCACATTTTTAAAAAGAATCCTAATCATTCATGAACATGGCAACTTCCCCCTCTCCCTCCCACTAATGTTGCAGTCACTAAGGATCTAACTAACCCTGTAAAAATAACCTTAGAGAAGGGTTGAAAAGAAATTTCATCATTTCCTTTTTTTAATAGCAAGAGTTGCAAACGCGTACATAATTTTGCTACCACTTTATCTACTTCTTGTAAATACCACATGCAAATCAGCAGCTTTTTTTCTTTTCTGTTTTCAAAACAAATCTTAAATGTTTGAAAAGCACTGTGAAAATAAGTCCTGTTTCAATATTGAGCTTAAAAAGCAATATCCACTGTCACTTACTTTTACACAAAATCCTCACTGTTTTATTAAGAACTCCTCAGGGAGTTTTGCATTGTTGGACATGAATTCATTCCATCTTCCAGACAAAGCAGTGCTTGTAGAACTTGATTAACTTGAGGTTGCTGCTGGAGTAATGGACAGCTCTTGAACTTCTCACAGGAAACACCCCTGTGTTTTATCATCCTTGCCTTCCATTCTTCTTCCTTGCAGCCATTTGTGCTTTCAATTATTGTGAACACTGTCCATGACCAACAAAATACCAGTAGTTCCAGTGCCATTATTTGGTTTCTGCTTTCAAGGTTGTGACATGGCACAGGGTGGGTCTGATTCCCTGGTGTGCTACTGCAGATTTTTGAAACAAGCAGGACAAATGATACTTATGTTGATCATATTCTGAAACCAGGCATTTTATGAAAGAATTACAACCTTTGAGTCACTTTGCAAAATTACTTGAATGACACATGTTCTATTACACTGTGTGTTTCACTCAGTGATTTCATGAAGAGCCTAAATGTTTCCAGCATTTCTTCAAATGAACATTACATTGCTATTATATAGAATCTATTGCTATGAATGTTCTGTCCAAGTGGGTTTTTGTGAACAGTTAATACTTCCATAGAAAAATAAGATCCATGCACTTCAGAGTTCTACACTCAGATGCAGGACTGCAGTAGTAGAAACATGCCTCTTGATATTCCCACTGGCACTCTGCTGCTGTTTCAGTATGTAAAACACAAGCTTTCACAAAACTCCAGTCCCTTTGCTTGTTTATTTACTTCAGAATAAATAATATAAACACATCTATGTATTGTATCCAAGTGCACATGGGCTCTTTGGCAGATTATTGTAGTTCTGTGGTAAGCCCAGCGTGTGATTATTAACAAATAATAGCAAATGCTGTGTCGTGATCAACCATAAACCAGTGGGCTTGAAACGTTGAGAAAACACACTTCTCATAATGTTCTGAAATGTAAAGCTCTCAGACATGTAAATCACAAGACCTGGCTCACAGAAGTAGCAGAGCACTGCACATTTATTCAATAGGTCTGTAATCTACATCCACTTCCACTTGACTCCCTGTTGTAATGTGTCATGTCAATAGCATCCTCCTGCTTATTAAAACTGATTAATAGGCAAAATATGGGGTCAGGGGCTGCAGAACTCATCTTTTTCATCTACCCCCCAAATACTCAAAATACTGTTTCCTTTTGATGGAGAGCCTAATGATTTTAAATCTTCTAGTTTTGCATAAAATTGCTGCATAATGTCTAAAGGCTTTGCTGTTACATTAATTCCATAGAAAATTGGTGGTGAGGTCTCAAGTCACTCTTCTCATGTGTCTAGTTTCAACTTGGCACACAGAGAGAAGTAATACTCCTCTGCCACGTGACTAAATGAGTGACTGCTGGAGTGAAACGTTATCTATTCTATCTTTCCTTGGGGAAAAAATCATTGCAGTAATGGAATCTGCTTAGACCTACTAAAGGGAATTCCTCTCAGAGCATGAATACCTTCGGTGGGATTGAGACCCACAGAACAAAGATTTATGCTCCCTTTTTATGAAAAACCAAGGAAGATAAGAATGTGGTCACAGTTTTCCAGTTTATAACTTCAGCTTGCTGAACTAATGTTTATTTGAAGGCATTATCTTCCTGAGGCTATTACTCTAAAATTTGAAATAAGAACACAATTAGCTTGTGACCTCATTATAACCAACAGTTGCATTTGCTGTTTTGCATTTTCGTAGTTGAGACTAAATTGGGTGGGAAAAAAAAGCTGATCTCAAAGGTGATTTGATACTAAATCTTGCAAACCATTAATAATCTGCTAAAGCCCACAGTGCTTTATCTTATGTACTTTTTGTCAAATGGTTATGCACTTCCAGACATTTTCTAATTAGCCTCTTTCAATCTCCTATCAGTTCTATCAGTTTCATTTCCCTGTACTACACTTAACACTCACATTTCAAAGCTTGTATTTTTATGCTAAATGCTTCTGCTGCATAATTAATTTGTCTTAAAAGAGAGTATGTATGAATCAAACAGATTAATATTCTTCCTAGTCTTTCACAGTGTAAATTTATTTTGGAAAATTATTAAGAAAGATTTTCTCACTCTATTTCTGTCCTTGAATGTAAGTCCCTAGGCAACATTGAATCTTTTCTACATCGAGGAGGGCAAAGATTTCAGTTGTTGCTGCAAAGTCTCCTAAAGCATCTCTATAGATACTCTATAATTCAGTGTAACCTACTCTATGTTTAAAGTATAAAGGTTATAAATAGCATTTTTGTAAGAGGAGAGAAAGCACAGTAGAGATTTTAGCTTTAAATAATAAAGGTAACGCCAAGTGTGCCTCTGTCTTCTGTAGCTTCCCCTCTGCCTCAGTTTTATTCCAAGTTCTTCACAGAACAGAAGAACCATGTGAGTCTTGGTGTGAGGCCACTGAAGCAGAGTTTTCACTCTGATTTCAGTCACTCAACTCTCCCTTGTCAATCACAGGATCCTATAAACACACGAGATCAGTCTTCCAAAATAAGTCAAAACTGTATTGCTTCTCTACCGTAACAAGTGTGGAAGTCCCTTTCTGTTGTTTCAGGTCTGAGTTGTTAGTTGTGTGAAAATTGCAGGTCCTCCTATTCCTGTCAGTGTCCTATTTCATCATCACATTTAAACCCCTGCAGGTGCTAAAGATGCCCTTTTCTGAAATGGCTTTGGGCAGCAGTCATTCTTTGGTCTGGACTCAGTAATTGTGTTACTCACTCAAAAGACTGTAATCATATGACAGAAGAAGAGCAATTAAATATCCAAATGATTCAATTACTCTTCATGTAGGGATTTAAATGTGTTTTGTTGCATTGTAGTGCTTTAGAATATTTTATGACACTTGCACAGGCATAGAGTCTGTAACCCATAAAGCAAGAAAAAGGCCTAATTGCTCTATGCATGGATTATTTATAACTATGTGGTCTATGAAGGAATGAGAGTCCATAAAAAGAATGCCACTGAGTGTTAAAACCAATCTGCTTGCTGCATTTTAATTGGGATGAGAGGCTTAGCTCTTAGGTTTCAGAAACATTGCATTATGGATATGGCGCTTGCATTCTAATTTTAAACCAGAAATACGAGAAGTAAATATTGATTAAGGAACTTTGTGTATCAGGGGTAGAGTCACTGTGTGACAGATGAAGCCATTAAGCCTTGGGAGATTTCTGTCTTGTTTGTTCCAAAGTTTAGATCTGCTGATTTACTTGGGAGGGGCAGGGAGCACTCGGGGTTTGGTCACAGAATTACTGTGTCTGCAGATGGATTTGTGGAGGCATAACCAGGCATAACTCGAGTATGCAAGGAGTGTTTATGTCAGCCTACCTCTCCCTCTTCCTATTTATTTCCTTGATTCATTTGTTCTCTGCTCTCTCTTACTGACCACATGGATCTTGACCTCTTGGGACACACGCTGAAGCTTCCTTCTCCTTCTCTCCTTGTCTGGAAGGTACCAGCATAGGTTGTACCAATGCATGGGTTTATACAATAAGCTTGGCACAGAATTTGTTTAAGGTTGGCAAATGGTCATGTCAAAAATGCAAAATACTTTTAATTGTCTTGAATGTGTAAAATAATTTCCTCCTGGATTCCCTTAAGTGCCACAATTCAGCCCAGAGTCAAGTTTTACATCCAAGTTGTTACGGAAATAGCAATAATTCAGTCATATAATGGCTCAAATGGCACTGTTATAGTGCACAATTAAAATCTGTCCCTACAGTGGTACTAAAATCCATTATCACCCTTGAGAGCTGCTCTGGACACTTGGCACTTAAATTGATCTATCGATCCATTAATGCTCACCTTTTGCTAACCTATTGGTTAGTTAGTCTCCTTTAATTTTCCCCTTTAGTGAAGCAATTCCACTGGTCTACATGTAATTATGGTCCAACATGCATGCCTCTCAAAAACTGCCTTTTGGGAAACTTGTGCTGGTTTTTGTGCGGGAGAAATAAGGAAATTGCTCTTAACTATGTCCAGAAAAGGAAAAAATACCCAAAACCCCCAAAGCTGATGTATTGTATCTGCCTGATTTATATTTCACATGAACTAACTTTTGCTGCTTATGATGAAAAGAAACAAACAAACAAAACCTACAAATGAATAAAACTTCACAATTGAAAGAGGTGTTAGTTGTGAAAACCACTTGGAAAAAATGGTACTTGCAGTTGGACTAGATCTAACAGGACCAGGCTTGCTCTGTTCTGAGACTGAGGAATAATAGAAGAGATGAACCTTAGCACTTTGGGGTCAAGAAGGAATAATGTCTGTTAATTTCCTTAACACCATCTTTTGATTCTAACATTTTCTCTGATAATTGGCAATATAGCAGAAGGTATATTCAGCAGTAAGAACAAATCTGTGCCACATTCAGTTGAACCATTTGCCCATACACCAAGAAAGCAGTGCTGTTTAGTAAGGATAAAAGAGGGCTAAATTGTGATTTGAAACCCTTTTCCTGTGTAAAGCAAGTATTTTGTTAAAGTATCTCTAAAAAATTAAAATACTGCTTCAGCAGAGTGTCCTAAAAATTACACAGTTTGCTAAATGTATATATTCAAATAGCCAGGAACTCTATACTTGGAAAGCTAATACGTGTTTTCTCTGGAAACACCAGGGAAGATAAAGACACTAAGTGGTTGTTCTGCTTGGAAAAAATAATTCAGCTTCAGCAAATTGTCTGCTGATATTGAGGATTCTCAAACAACACGTACCTTCCCATACCTTGTCTTCCCATACCTTGTCTACCACCTGCCCTGAAGTCCCATTTCAATACACATCCTATACCTTAAATAAGAAAAGCTGAAAACACAGACAAGGCTTAACAGTAATGATACACAAGAAGAGTGGTTATTTTTCCATTTTTAATTAAAAATTGGCCAGGCTTTGAAAAGAAGCAAGCCCATGTATTGTTTTGAAGCTAACTGTAAGATCAGTGCATTTTGCAGTAAAATTGTTGCTGGGTGCTGTTATGTAGCAGCAAAACTCAAGAGGTGAGCAGCTCTCAGTTAACAGCAGATACAGAATGCATTTTAAGTGGAATTATTACAACTTGGTGTAGGCTTCAAAGAGACAAGACCTGCAACCATCAGCTACTTCTGGTGCCTGGTCTGTGTGTTCCTTTAGGGTTTGGAGGTGGGGCAGAAAGCTGGTGCTTTGGAAGGCTGTAGTGTGTGTGTGTGTGTTCATATGTGCATGCCCAGCTTTATGATGTGTGACATACTGATTTAGCTCCTTACTTACATCTCCTCTGGGAACCTAAATAAACATTATATGACTCTTGGGAAACCCAGCTATTAATACTGCATCACTGGCACTATGGCAGAGCTCAAATTATGAAAACAAGCCAAAAAACCCCCAAATCTATTTATATTTTTCATTTATATTCTCTTGCAGTCGTTTTTCTGGCCCATGACTGTAGTGTATTGTAGATGTTCAAGATAAAAGTTGGTTTCAGGTGATAAAGTACACTTAAATTTTCATAAGTCTTCATGTAAAAAACAGCTTCTAAGCTGATGGACTTGTACCATTTTATGATTCCCCCTTAGTCACTGGAGCTTAGAGTAGAGAATATATTCTAAAAATGCCATGTTATCAGTGGATTGTCAAGTCATTTCTGATTTAGCCCCTGGCTCTAAGCAGACTGTCCTGCTTTCTGTGAGAGTAATAAAAAGATAAGCCTTGAGAGATATGTAGGGGGAAAAAAAAGCTCATTTGCATTCAGATGAGCTATTCTTCCAGCCTCTCTATTTTATCTTATAAAAATTATCATAGATTTGATCAAAAGC
Source organism: Aleadryas rufinucha (assembly GCA_013397815.1). NCBI lineage: Eukaryota > Metazoa > Chordata > Aves > Passeriformes > Aleadryas > Aleadryas rufinucha. The sequence continues at coordinate 95,455 of VZTH01005545.1, forward strand.
AGAGAAAAGAAGCATAAATCCAAAGACAGGTTAACAGCACAGTTTCTTATAATGATAACTCCAGTAGATAACTGATGCATACAAACCCATCTTTCCACTCACTGAAATCTGTGTACTGTGTATTACATTATTGATCAGGGGTATTAGATGTGACACTGAAATGTCAAATAACTTCACAATGTGCTGGAATGCAGAATTTCATCTTAATAAGGCTTCTCTTAAAATGCTCATAGGGTCCCTTAGCTTTGATAACGTTTAATAAGTTTCTTTTTGGCCACCATTGCATAGGGCATGCAAAATATTTTATTGCTGCAAACGATATTCAAGGGATATAGGGGTGTGTTCATAATGCAGATACCATACGATATCTTCAGCCATATAATCTGATGCTGCCCCCAAAATAAAGGCACTATACGAGCCTATGGGACAATCTATTTGTAAGTTTGCATTTCTAACCTGATGTAAATGTCCTCACATTCATTTAGCACAAATGAATGCAGACCCTCAAGTACTATAAGGTAATTTTGATCCACTAACCCAAGAACACTAGGTTGTGGTATTTACCAGTGCAGAATCCTGCTAGGATGAGCAAATGTAGACCTTTCTCAGCCTTCTCCAAGGATCCTTTAGCCTATGTAAATAAGATTATAGGACAGGATGTAAAATTTGGTGGCAGACAGCAAACACTGCTGTTTCTTCCTCTCTGACAGACTATTCAAAGGGAAATTTACTTGTGGTAATGTTTTTTTTGACCAGAGAAATAAAAGTAAAATTTAGAAAGTAAGTACCTCTGAGTACAGATAAACTTAGAACATGGTTTAAAATGACAGATTTAAACAAGATGAAGAGCAGACGTTTTTCTTTCACATTTTCTGATGAATTGGAACATGGAAAGAAGCTCCTACGTCCTCATTCTGTATGAGACACTTCCTTTCTTTGTACAAACTTGGGGAGGAGTGGACCCAGAAAGGGACTGGGGAGGGACAAGGACTAAACTGCTTTTTACTTTTGCCTTTGGAGGATCCAAGCTGTTGACTGAAACCTACCTCAGCCAAGCTTATTTTCAGTTTATAGAAGTCTGTTCCATGAGGAATATCGGTCTCTTGGCTGGATACTCAGCATCTGTAAGTGCAGAATCCTTCCTGGTACCGTATATCCTCACCTCGTCCCTGGCACCACCACTAAAATATTTTCCTTTCATTGTAAAGTGAGTGAGATTTTACTCAGATGGAATTTTGTAGTGTTAGGGAATGAAGGTTTTTATGCATCCTCTGAGTGAGCCTTTCACAAGGGCTTTTCTATTACACAGAGGCTGCACATATTTGGGTCTGAAGTCTGATACAGTTCTAATCACTTTAAAATTGACCCACTTTGATTTGTATGGAAGGCAGCCATTCTCCCTGTTAGCGACTTTATAAAATAGTTTACTCAGGTTGAAGAAAAATACCTCTTGGAGATAGTTGAGGAAGTGCATAATGATGGTCACAGGGATGGATTAGACCATCAACTTCCTCATACCATCAAACTTGAGATCAATATGCAGGCCTGCAGTTATAGCTCAATTTTCATCCACAATAATCTACAGACAATCCTTTATTATGTAAAAAAGTAAATACTATTGTTGCCTTTCCCTGGTGTTGAAATTAAGAACCAGACACAGTTAAGGGAAAAAGGGGTTTTTACCTCTGTATTTAATAAGGATCTTTATGGTGCACCACTTCGCCAAGGTGGAATGTGCCGAAATGCACACACACGATAGATCTCGTATACAATTTACAGACCTTGCAAATTAGCATATCTAACAAAGATCCCCAATGAGAGGCTTGAATGATCCCCTCATCCCAAGGAATTTCCCCCTGGATGGGCTTAATCTTATTTTACAGGATGTGCTCTAGAGAGGACCTTGGTTTCTCAGGATAGCGTAGGGCTTTCCAGCCTCCAACTGCGAGGTCTCCGGGATGTTTGGTCTCCTGGTTTAACGGAATATTAGGACTATGCTAAATTATCAGACTTAAGGAATTACAAGTATGCATGCTAAGAGCACTGACAATACATAAAAGCTATATAAAAGGTATGTAAAAGAAAAGGCAAAAAATCCTAATGGCATCACTATAAAGTAGGAAGCAAGTTAAAGTCGGGGGAGTTGGGTTTGTTAAACACTCTCGTTTACAGCAGGATTGGTTTTGCCTCTTGTAACAGTAAGTGTTTTAACTTGTGGGTAATACTGACCCACCAAATAGAAATTGATGGCTACATTGTCTCACTTCCTGCAGCCACATTACAGCAAAAGAGCATTGTTTTAACTTGTGTGCAAGCAGGGGCTATAAACGCCACGAGGGAGTGGTGGAATGGCAGCACATTTGATGTATGCTGTTAGTCCACAGCCTGAAAGGACTTGGAAATATCGGTCATAGCCACATGATAGGTCCAGTTATGTAATTAAAAATCAGTTCCCTGCACCATCGGTGTTACTCTATTCTGTATCAGCTTGGTGACCAGGTAGATGAAACTGTCAGGGAAAAAAAACCCTTAAATTTAAAGCAAAGTAGTTGTTCCATTGTAAATTATGAAGATAAACCTTTGAGGCAATCAAATGAATCTTTCTTTGGCTTCTAGTAGTAATTTAAAATGGGTAACAAATATATGCTGCATAATCTGCTTTTAATATATTTCCTTTCAAACATGTACATATCACTGTATTACATAATTGCAATATTTTCACACGTGCAATTTCACCCACAAATGGCCACAGGAAATGTGACAGCTTTTGTTTTGTGTTGCTTCGTTTATTAATGCTTCAAGGTATCTGTACACAGCTGCCTTGGCATTAGAAACAGAATGTTCTAAAAATAGGAGTAAAAAACCCCGAGAGCTCCCCTTTGCAGCAGACACAGGCAACATTTGATCCTAATTGTTCTTGCAAAGCATCCTAATTGAGAGGCAGATATCAATAATGCAAACTTCAGAGGCCGTGTGGCTGCTTAGTACCTTAGGCTGGATTTAGGAAGAGCGGTGTTACAGAGAGGAAAGTCAAGATTTTTAATCAACTAAGCATGAGCCATCCAGAAAGTCAGGGTCAACACTGCTAATCTGTATCAGGGGAAGGCAAGGATCAGGCCCGTCTGCTAATAGAAATGCAAATTATAGCTTTAGCAGCCAAGTGATATGCAAATAAATGACTTCTATGTACTGCAGTGTATTAAGCATAAAGTTTCTGTTTCATACAGTTGTTTGAAGGCAACGGGGGACTCCAGAGCTTAGTGTTTGAATTGCAACTTTAATTTCCTTATTTGCTGTTATTTAGACGGCTCTGAAGTAGTAATGAGAATAAACAATGAAAGAAAATGTTATTTGACTGGGACTGTGGTAGGGCTTTTTTCGCAGACTTGAAATGGTTTTAATCCATTAAAATTTCCAGGTGAGGGGAAGATTGTTGCCATTCCTCTCTTTTTAAACCAGATTTTCAAAGAAGGATCTAAAATTGCATTTGAAGGTTGGGGCGGAGTTTTCTTCCCTTCTTTCATGTGCAATCTAAGAACTTCAAAATTGCAGGTCTATTTAACATTTGATCCATAAAAAGCAATCCTTTGCTTTGTATTTTGGGAACTCCTTAATCTTGGCAAATTCTTCATCTTCTCAGGGCATTGAAGGTCAGTCAAATGCTGCTGGTTTCATTCTTCCTTTAGTATGGTTTATGTATTGGGGTTTGACTTTTAGCCAGAGATATTTTTCTGTTGGCAGCCTAACAATTGCAGTGTGGAACTCTGTGCAGGTAAATTCACTCGAGGAAGATGGCTGAATTAGCTCCTGGGAAGATGTGCACTGCCTGGCCCCGATGCTTCAGCATACTTCAGGTCAGGTTGGCTGTCTCTGACTATCTAATAATAATGAATAATAATATAATTAAACATTCATTTTAATTGGTGATAAATAAGATTTTCCAGCTTACGTCTGTTTCATCAGTGACCTCCCTGACCTTAGCCTGAGCTTTCTAGCTCCTGTTTTTCTTATTTTCTCCCCTGTGCCCCTGAAAGGAGAGGATGAGCCAGTGATAGGTGGAAGTTTGGCTGCCAGCAAGGGCCAGGCCACCACAATAACCACGTCCACTCAGCCTTGGAGATCTGACCAGGAATCTACTGTTGGTTCTTAGCTTTTCATTGCAAAGACTGACCACGCTGCCATCACTGTGTTTTAATAGAGGATTTTTATTTGGTTGGTCAAACTCAAAAGCAGGCTTAATTTTCAAGTGGAATTCTTCATGGATGATACTATGAAGAATATGATGTTTATACTCACATCAGACTGGCAGTAGAGCAGAACAACCCATAACTGATTTGGCAATAACGACCTATTTTTTCTTCACTAAACCTGCACTAGCAAAATTCATAAGCTGGTGATTCTATCTCTACAGTGGAAAATATTTATTGACTTTATTGACAATTTCATATACTTTGTCAAGCTTTGTTGTTAGTTTCTATTGATCCTGAGACACTTGGGGCTGCTTTTGCTTCCTAAGGGAATAAACTTGCAAGCGCTTAGAATCAGATTTTGGCAAGATGGGTGCAGAAGACTTTTTAATTCACTTCTGAAAAGCATAATAATTCTGAATATTTCAAACAGAAATGATAGTATTTAACATAAGAATATGGGAAATGTTATTATGTGAATTTGTTTTTTAAATCCTGGGTAAATTAAATGAGACTTTTGGGGAAGGCATGAGCTGGATTTTATAGTGAGTTTGATAACCTCTGATTCTTCTTTCTCTTTCTGCTGGAACTTGTAGTGAACTTATTATGTCCAAGTATAATTTTGTAATAATTATCTTTCAAATGAAAACTTTCTTATTTGGTGTTAATATATTTCAGGGAGGGAGTGGAATGGAGAAAAAATACCTACTTTGGTGAATACCATTTGAATTTCATATTGATGATTTGACCCTTTCCAAGATTCCTCTGAGCATCGGATCGGGTTTGACTCCGAGGGGATGACTCAGGTGTAAAAACTACATTTCATTCCCTGTATTAGGAGTTTTTTGTTGCCCACAAGAAAGTTAAGGAAAAAAAAAAGAGGAATGGGTGTAAAATTTCCTGTGCTGTTTTCAGTTTACTCCTCTTTCTGGAGATGTCTTAGCAAGTGTAGAATAGCTGAAAAACTTTGAACTACATCTTTATTTTGGAGGCTCTATTGAGCACCAGAACATTAGAACTGCTGTTATATTGTTCTGGTGTCAGGACACTGAACTTATCCAAGTAATGTTGATATCAGCAGTGACTCTGACAAAGCTGTGCCTTCCTAATAATTAATACATTGTTAATGAGCAAAGAGTATATTTCCCCATGTATTTAATCATCTAATAAGACTGAATGAAGTAGATACCAAGAAGATTTGAAGCAAAACACTGGTTTTTGATGTGTTTCAGTATAGGTTATGTACAAGTAAATAGACATTTATTTTTAAGCTTTGGCTACCTTTAAGTACGTACACTTTGCATATTCAAATTCAGGTTGATGAATGTTGAACCAAAAGCAGATTAAAACCAGTTAATTTAAATTCTCCTAATTCAGAGGCAAACTATTTTTATAGCTTTGTTCTGAGGGGAGTTTTTTTGCTAAGGAAATAGCAAGTATTTATTTATCCAGCTCCCTCCACATTTCCCACCGTCATTATTCCCAGTGATCCCTACGGTGATAAGTGGTCAATGACCCTCGCACAGGGTGAACTGCAGGAGCCTTGCAGACGTGCCTGCTGTTCATCACAGTGGTAGAACAACTACAACAGCACAGTGACATTTTGCTAAAAGCTCCTATTTTTCCCAACAGGTTATTATACAGGCAGAAGAAAATGCTTTCTAAAAGACCAACCACATCTTTTCTCTGCCTGAAAGGTCGCATTTGTTTGGTTTTTTTCTCTTATTACAGTGAAAGATAAAAAAATGAAGAGGAAACTCAAAGAGGAAATGCCAAAACTACCAAGTGGGAGCACTTCTGTGTGAATGTCTCACAGAATGGACCAAAGTCTCTGCAGCCTCCAGTGAGGAATTCTTGACAGAGGAGTGCGACTGAGAGGCCCAGCTCTCAGGGATCCTGGGAGGTGGAGCACAGCCCTGGCCAGGAGGTGGGAACAGTGCTCAGTGCAGGGTGGCTCTGCTTGAGGCTGCCTAGCAATGGCAGGGATGTGGCCCAGGGCTTGGTGACAGCAGCTGCTGGAGCAAGTGCCCCTGGCACAGGAGGGAGCTGGAGCCACACACAGGGCCCTGCGGGAAGGATGGAGCAGCCTGGAGCTGCGGCAGGAGCCGGCACCTGGTCCTGTTGAACCTCCTGGGGCTGCTCTCAGCCCAGCCAGCCTGGCCAGGGCCCTCTGCAGGGCCTTCCCAGCTGCAGCTTTCCACACTCTCAGCCCACATGGGGTCCTCACCAATTTTCTCATGGGACTCTCAAGCCCCTCCTGCAGATTATCAAGAAAGGGATTCAACAGCACCGGGCCCCGCTGCACCGATCCCTGGAGGACACCACCGGTGATCACGCACCAACGGGAAGGAGGGATGCAGCACCAGGATTGCCCAGCACAGCCTGGGCCCGGCCAGGAGCCACTTCTGAAGCCAGACCAGAGGGCTTCCCTGGTGGCCCAGGGTGCTGCAAGCACCTTCTGGGGCCACCAGACACCTCCCGGGGCC
>VZTH01005550.1:0-32100 GCA_013397815.1 Aleadryas rufinucha
CCCCAGTGTCCCAGGGCTCTGCAAGGAGTTTGTTAACCAAATCTTCCAGGAGTCTTGGGAAAACTAGCTCCACTGTAAAACAGACAGCAGACTGGAAAAGGACTTTGACAGTCCTCCTTAGCCTGCCAGGACATCCACCCCTTTCTGAGCTCAAATCTGGGAATCAGCTTGGCCCTGAGTGTGTGACCAGGACACATCAGGCAGACTCCAGTGCTGCCAAGGCTGGGGCTTTGCTTTGCTTTGTGCATCTGTGCATGTGAGACACACCAGCTGAAGTCTGATGGGCTTTTAAGATGTGAAGATACTCTCATCTGACTGCCCACCATCTCAGGCCCTCACATTTCCAGGGCCAGGTTCAGCTGTGTCCGTCCTCTCCTTCCTCCCCACACACTCCTAAATCCCTGCCCACTTTCCATGCATGAATCCCTGCCTCAGAGCTGGGGTTAGAATGTCATGCCCCCAGCAGAGCATCTGCTTGGGAGAACAGCCTCGAATCACACATCTCACATGCTCTGAAGCACTCTCCTTCCACCCCCAGGAGACCCTACCAAACCATCTGGATTTAGGAGCGTCAAAGCCCCTACCACAAAGGTGGCCTCATCGATTGGGAATGCCCAGAAGCTGCCCATGTGTGACAAGTGTGGATCTGGCATTGTGTAAGTAAGCCTGTCCCTGAGGTTGCAGGTGAGCAGCCCATGCCTGTGCCAGGGGCTGAGGTGCAGCACCCAAACAACTTCCCTTACCCACATCCAGTGCAGCCAGGAGACTCAAGGCACATTTATTTTCACCAGCTTTAATAACACTAACTTTGCAATTCCTCACAGTGAGGTAGGAGTTGAGTTTCCATCTACAGATCTGCATCAGTGGAAACCAGAGCAAGTCTCTGTGAGACAAAACTTGAGGCAGTTGTTGCTGCTGTGTTTTGCTTCTTACCTGAAATCTGTTTACAGCATTTGGAAACAAAATGACTTTTCTATTCAGGGCCTGTGTATTTAATGCATTTCCTGTCTCAGTGCTCCCAGGCATGGCATGGAGACTTGGCTTGGTGGTCAGAGGCGGTGGGAACTGCAGGGCTGCATTCTGCTCCCCACTCTCCTGTAAGACCTCACACCTCCACTGTGTCCATGCAGACTTTTTTTTTTGTCTTTATGTGGATATAATCCAACTCCAGCAGACCTGGGGTTTGGGTTTGATACAGAGCTGCTGTACCATAAGTGTGACCACATGAGGGACCCAACCTATCTCTTTGAGTTGTTCCGTTTTTCAACCTCAGATTCTTCCCTGCAGCCCCCCCAACTTAACAGTTGACTACACAGCAGTCAAGTACTGGCAGCCAAACCTGCATTGTCGTGGAAGAATTCCAATTTCTAAGATGCTGCCTGCCACAGGCTATCAGATTGTTGCTGAGACTCCCTACACTGTGATTGCATGGTCCTGGCATGCCTGGAGCATCTGGACCAGCAGAGATACTACAGAGGCAATCCACACCCTGTAAAATACGAATCAGAGACAAACCTGTAATTATTCTACCAGCTGGGTAGGTCTGGAGAAAAAGCACAAGGCCTTGAATAGCACTCAAAACTAATGAATTACAGAAAATAGCGATGGCTGCTGGAACAAAATAATACTGGAAAATTGTTGTGTTGGGGCTGATGGTAGTTAACAAATTGCTGTGTAGTTTTTGTAGTTTTCCTAGTCATCTGTTGGGTTAAGCTGTGAAGTCTTCCAAGTAAGAGCTGGCCCACATTTGGCTGAATCTGTTCACTGCAGCTCCCGAGCAGCTGTGTCTGAGATGAAAACCAGGATCTGGTCTCTGTGCTTCTCCCACATGTACCTGGCATTATCAGTCACTAGCAAAAGCGTAGTATTGGCTGTGCAGCCTTCATCCCTGCAGTCCTGCACTTGTTTTGCCATCCAGTTGGTTTGTACCTGGATTTTGCTCCCCGAGATGGTCAAGCTACTACCTGCCATTTGATCCTGGGCATTTGAATGCTGTTGTGCCATCTGCAGCCACCGGCTAAAGATGCCATCACAGTAATTCTTGCCACCACAGGTGATAGGACTGTCCCTGTGAAACTTAGGCAGGTCAATGCTGGGAAACACTTTCTACAGGAGAGTTGCCATGCCAGCACATGCTGGGCTTCTAAAAGTGCTGTTAACATCTGCCTGACCAGAGGTAGGGCCTGTACTTTGACTTGTCAGGAGCAGAAGAAAACTTTCACCTTCGGGACTGGTGTGGGTCTGGTCTGGGTGGGAGGTGGCTGGGGAGGAGGGAGACAGTGGTGGGCACTGAGGGGTGCTGGTTCCTTCCCCAGAGGGATGTTTGTGAAGATCCGGGACAAGCAGCGTCACCCCGAGTGCTATGTGTGCAGCGACTGTGGCACCAATCTCAAGCAGAAAGGACACTTCTTTGTGGAAGACCAAATCTACTGCGAGAAGCACGCGCGGGAACGGGTGATTCCCCCAGAGGGCTATGAGGTGGTCACCGTCTTCCCAAAGTAAACCATGCTGCTCACAAAGCCACTGTGGATCGGTTATCCTCTGCTCATTTTCCTTGGAGAGCATTATCCCTACCCCCTGCAGAATCTTGTTTGCAATAAGGAATGCTAGGCATGGCTTTGAATTTCCTTGTCATTATTAATCCTCCATCTATTCACATGAGGTGTCACTAATTGTTCAACATTCTTTTCATCCTCTCACTGTTTTGTTTTTTTTAATACACAGATTTATTTTTTTTCCTTCATTGTGCTGTCAATCACACAGGAAAATCAGAGGCCAAAGTCAGATTACAACTTTTCTGTGTTCCAGTTATTTGCCATCTGTTTGCCTTCAATAAATGGGGTGAATCCACAAGGCAGAAGTGTCTGCTTCCTGCTGTTCTCCTTGTGCACTGGATTTGGGTTCCCTGGGCAGCAGAAGAGGTACCCAGTCCATGGCTCTGTTTATCTTAGAGAATAGTGGGAAAGATTTACAAGTTGAGTCAATCTGGTCTTGCTGCCAGCTGAGCTGTGAGCAGCTGCCTGCTGGCACCCAGCAAGGGGCAGCTGGGCACAGCCAAGCCTCAGAGCAGGCTGGTGGCCTGTCCCCAGTGCAAGGCAGCCGAGAGCTGCCTCCTCTGTGTCCAGCACTGCTTCATGATGATGGGACTGGGCACGTAAGTGTTTCCTGCTCCTGCATCACCCCAGATGCCCCTTTGTTCCCCAGAGTCACAAACTGAGCTCTATGAGAAAAATGATCACTTGATGCTTGCTGGAAACCAGGGAATCCTAGAGCTAAGAGGGGAAGGTTTGAGTGGCCACAGTCCCTGTTGTGGCTCCCCCTGGAGGAAAACACATGTGGCTGCCCAAGGCATCACCCTGCTGCTGCTGTGCACAGCTGCTGGAGGGTGCCTTTGGGGGTGATGTGGGATGGGGGGCACATGCCCCTTGTGCCCTGGACAAGGGGTGATGGTGCCTGAGCAGCAGAACCTCCACCCATGTAGAACACAGAGGAGGCCTGCAGTGGTTATTTCTCTCACACCTCTGAATGAGATGCTGGCTGTTTGTGATGGTGTAAAAATAAACAGTTTCTAAGATGTGTCATCTTTCCTTTAAAACGAATTGGCGATGGTTGAAATCAGCAGGGTGGGTTTGTAGCTGCACACAGGCCCTCTCTGGCCAGCACAGGGCCTCTGGAGTTAGTGGGTGCATCTGCAACAGCTACAGCCAGGGTCATGTCCCTGCCCAGCAAAGTCCTGTCTGTGCTCAGCAGTGCTGTACTGCCGTGTCCTGTGTCTCCTTCACCACAGCACAGCTGCCTTGTTAAAAAAAAACAAACCCAAGCTCAAACCACAACCCCAAACCCAATCCTCATCTGTGGTAAAGCTGACCTGTCATCAAGGCTCTGAGCCTCCCGCTGTTCAGATAAACTGTGCAACTTCTGGGCAGGTTGGGGAGAGGACTAATTCACCAGCCCAGCTAAATTTAGTTCATTCCCTCAGGCTCCTTCTATGGGCAGAGGCAAGGAAGCAAGGCTGCCATAGCTCAACCAGCAAACTGTGTTTGGCTCAGGAGCAGCTCGGCTTCTCTGTGCTGCTGGCACACGTCAACACACACCCACACAAACTCCAGATGGGTAACACAAGCAGCTTTATTTTTCAAGGTGAGAGTGGAGGGTTTTTTGGCCTGCTGGGATGACATTTCCCCTCACTGCTGCTAATGGGGGTTAATTCTCTCCCCTCCACAGCACCCTTCCCCAGGGAAAGGCTGGCTGAGCTGCTGTGCTGCTCTGCTGGACTGCACAAAAAGCCAGTGCAGTGGTGGGAAGCACAGACCTGCAGGGGTGAAGGAGTGACCCTGTAGGCACAAACTGCTCTGGCTGTATTGTGGACCAAATCTCCTGCCCTGCTGTGGGACTGTGGCTGCTCCATGTTGCCTGCTTTCTCAGCAGGCTGGGGGTTCAGGGCTCCCCCAGGAAAATGCCTGCTGCCAAGGCCATCTGGAGCACCATGTCCCAGCCCCGGACTGGGCTGAGCCCTCCAGTGCCTGCAAAGTCACTACAATTTTTTGTACGCAAAACGTCTGTCAGCAGAACAGCGCTTGTTCCAGAACACCTCATGATTTGCTCTTGTGTTGGGGGTGAGGGCATTAGAGCCTGGCCCGTGCCTGGCATTTCCCTGTCCTGCCACCCAGCACCGTGCTGCAAACGGGTGACAAGCCCTGCTTTGTGCAGGGCCACACCGGCCCCAGCTCCTGCAGCCAGGCTGGCAGCACAGCTGGCAAAACTGATTACGTGGGGCTTGACGCAGGAGTCGGGGACTACAAAAGATGTATGGAGTAGTGTGGAAGTGTAAGTTTCTAACATGGATCCAGTTTATTACATGGGAACAGGTTAGCCGAGGAAGTTCACATTCGTTACTTGAGGACTTTGATCACTCTCTGCTGTATCTGGCAGAAAAAAGGAATGTAATAATTTTTTATGATGCAGGGCAAAATATTTGACAGCTGCAGTGTTCACTGTAGTCTGACTTTCCAGATTCCTCAGGAGTTTAACAGCTGGCATCTGCAGTCTGTCAACAGTAACAAAATAGGTTAAATAGGGTCACTCATGCCTTGTCAACCACACTGAGCTGCCTGCTTTAGAAGTTAACAATAATGTAGGAACACGTAAAAGGTTCCTATGTGAAGCGTGTTGGGCAGTTGGTGAGTGGGTGAGCATCCTGCCAGAGGGACTGTCTCACGAAGGTGGGCAGCACAGCACAAGGTGCAATCTGTCATTTTTAACACTGATTACGTTGGTTTCCATTTGCGATCCCTCCCTGCCACTGCCACGCGTCCCCTTTCTCCTTGTGCAGTGGAGTCTGAGCCTTCTGCTCCCTGATGGCTTGTGGGATCCCGCACCTCAGGCACAGCCGCAGCAGGAGTTGCAGGCCATGGCAGGCTGGAGAAGAGGGCTGGTGTAGGACACAGTAGCAAATCTCCCTCCACAGCTGAACAGGAATCACTATTTCTAAGTCTTCACACAGTTAAAAAGACCTTGCTGGTGGCAGTGACTTGACAGAGCTGGCCCCCAGGAGATAAAGCTGACAGAAAAGGGTTAAAAACCCCAACACTATCATCAAGACAGACCTTTCTTATTTTCCTCTTCTCACAGGCCACACCATCACCATGCTCATGCCAATAAAACAGCACTGAGCAACGTGGCCAGTTGCTCCAGCTCACACATTTAAGTTTCATTTGCTAATGACTCAGATTTTTGTCAAGGTAGAGTCTTGGCAGCTCAAACATCATCTCTGCTAAGACAGGTAAGTAAGAGTACCTGAATGATGGCATGTGCAGAGTGCATTTCAGTGCTGGTGAAATGCCATTAAATAGATTCTAATGTGTGAAATTAAGTTTACCACGTATCACCTTGTCATCACCTGGAAAAACTTGGGAAAAAGAAAACCTGCAAATAGACACACAGTAGCAACACACTACCAAGCCAAGACCACTCCTTTCTGTCCAGACATTTGGTCTCAGCACTCAAATACCTGCAAACACCAACAATAGGAGAACAAGAGCTGGATGTATCTGGATGCAACAGGGGACAGAAGTGCTGCTTCCAAGTCACAAGGACTGATCTGTTGTACCAGGGTATCTCACCCCCCATAAGATCTTATCTGTTGTTTGTTAATGGATCAGATAAACAGGACAAGCTGTCTTGTAGTGAATTATTTTGGCGCCGTGGGGTTAGGTTAACACTGGCCTGGCATCTCCCAACTGCCAATAAACATCTTGCTGTCAAAGTGAGATCTGGAAAGATAAGCTGGATTTCTGACTGACAGGCACCTCACTTTATATATATAGAAGTGACACCAAACTTTCACAAAGCAGAAATCTTCTATATGTTTCCCTGGAAATCTGTGGAGTTTCTCCCATCAGCAGGGACGCTTCTTCGCAGTTACTGCTCGAGGGAGTAAGTGAACGACTCTGTGCACATTTATCGTCATGTTGTGGATAAATTACATTTGACTCCTCATCAATACTATTTCTTGTGCCAGCTTTAATATAAGTATCTTGATATCATGCACTATGTTACGCTGTAATCTACTACCAGTCCTATAGTTTTATACTGTGGAGTAAATAATTCTGATTAAGATCTTTTGTCTGTTATCTCATCTGTTTAATAAATAATTCATTTTTATAAATAGATCTGATCTGCTGTCACTAAAACTTGCAAGCCAGAGTGACTCCTTAAACTTGCCAAAATCTGAGGCTAAGGCAGGGCTTGTCTGAAGCTCCTACTCCTGTGACATCTGTGCTTCAAGAATTTGTCTTGTATCCACTGAAATATTTTCTCTCTCTATGGACAATCAAGGGAACATTATTTCATGCAGAACAATTTAAAACTGTCAGCACCAGCTGCCCCTCACCCCGTGCATCCTCACATTGTCATTACTTGTGGTCTCTCCCCGACCTATCTGTCTGTAGGAGCAGGCTGGAAGGAAGGCTGCGTTCTGAAACACCAGCACCCTTCAGAGCATGCCCCACTCTGCCTGTAGGCATTGAGTGCTCAAATGCTGGACTGCTCCTTCAGAGCTCAGGTGTACAGCAAGTGCACTCATTAGTCTTGACTGCAGGAAGAAGAAATGCAAGATCATACTAAGATACCATGGCTGCTTTAATCAGTGACATTTGTAGTACTCTTGGAGCCAAAAAATAATAGGGATGAAGAGATGGGGCTTCTCTGTGGCAACAAGCAAAAAATATGCATTGCTTTCACTTTTTGAAGGTGGACTAGAAAAGCAGCCACAGCTCTGCCAAGTCTCTCTAAATAACATCAAGCCCCACACACATAAGCAGTGATAAACACTGCATTTCCCTGATGCTACCATTAGCATTAATGACAGTTTATGCATTTTTAGGAAAGCAGCAATTCCTAAATCCTACTTGTGCTGGCACTGGGGTAGAAAGTCTTACTTTGCACCATATCACCCTGTAATAGGCAGGTTAAGCAGGGTAGATCAGTCTTCAAAAGTTACGTAACCTGTGTGGGAGCAGCTGTCACTTAGTATTAAACCTTTAACAAGATTAGGTTGAGATAAAAACAGTTGAATAGGGAAAGCAAAAGCCACACACACAAGCCAAGCAAAACAAGGAATTAATTTACTGCTTTCCATGGGCAGGCAGGTGTTCAGCCATCCCCAGGAGAGCAGGGCCCCGTCATGCATAATGGTTACTTGGGAAGATAAACGGTGTCACTCCAAACATCTCCCCTTTCTCCTTCTTTCCCCTGCTTCCCATACTGACTATGATGTTATCTGGAATATCCCTTTGGCCAGTTCAGGTCACCTGTCCCAGCTGTGTCTCCCCCAACCTCCCATGCACCCTCATACTCCTCACCAGCATGGCAGTATCAGAAGCAAAAAAGCCTTGGCTCTGTGCAAGCCCTGCTCAGCAATAACAAAAACACCTCTGTATTATCAACCCTGTGCTCAGCCCCATAGCAGCCACTGTGAACAATTCTACTGCAGCCAAAACCAGCACAATCATTTATCCTTAAATCTTGTAGTAGATCTTCACTAGAATTAAAGGATGCATGAAACAGACTAGCACAGTGTGTGAATGTAATGTGGAGACAGCACATGCTAGACTTTGTATTACTCAGGCTAATAAGTAACTGAACAGAAAAATTAGAAACTTTTGTCTTCAACAATTACCAACAAAACAGGGCTTTCACCACGCAAAGGTCAAAGCCAGCCTCTTCATTAACAGATTTATCTGTTCCCTTAGAGGGAAGTATAAATAGCTCTTGCCACTATAAGATATCTTTCTCTACATCAGGCCAACAGAGTAATAATGATCATAAAGTGAATGAAAACTGGTTTCTGAAGTCTGAGTAGGCAGAGGGGTTTTTTTCCCATGTTACCTTTGCCAAGTTAACTAGCACAACTGCAACTGTGACACCTCCAGCTGCAATTCTGTGACTGCAGCTTTTAAATCACACCTAAATGACATTTTCACAAACCAAAGGTGAGGGTTTAAAAGCTGCCTGATTCATCCAGTGCCGTGTCCAGTTCTGGGCCCCTTGCTACAAGAAGGACACTGAGGTGCTGGAGTGCATCCAGAGAAGGCCAATGAAGTAGCTAAGGGTTCTGGAAAGCGAAAGTGCAGAATATCTGTGTGGGTGTGTGAAGGTCAAGGAGTACTTTCGGGGAAGGGAAGGGGAGTAAAGAGGTAAAGGATATTACTTGTATATTTAACCTATAGGAGTTAGCTGTCAGCAAAGGTTTTCAACTTAAAATCATAAAATCATTGGGACTTTTGAGACTGCATCCAAACATAGTAGCATAGCACTCCTGGATCCACCACTAAATGATATCCCCAAGAGCCACATCCACATCTTTCAAATACCTCCAAGGCTGGCGACTCCATCACTTCCCTGGGCAGCCTGTTCCAGTGCTTGACTTCTCTGGTGAAGAAATTTCCTAATACGCAATCCCAACCTTTCCTAGTGCAATTTGAGGCTGTTTCCTCTTGTCCTATTGTTTGTTACTTAGGAGGAGACCAACACCTTGTTCCAACCTCCTTTCATGTAGTTGTAGGGTAATAAGGTCTCCCTTCTCCAGGCTAAACACCCTCAGCCCCCTCAGTTATTCCTAAGACTTCTGCTCCAGACTCTTGAACAATGTTGTAGCTGCCCCCACATGCTCCAAATGGGCAACTCAGCTGCACAGGCTGACCAGCAGTCAGTACAAAAGTAATGTCTGCACTAGAAAGATTAAGGCTATTTTAGGCTCACTGCTTTTTGGTTTCTGGTTTTTCTGGTTTGGTTTGTGTGTGGGTGTTTTTCTGTTGTTGTGTGGGGTTTGTTTTTCTTTAAATGTATGACACTGGATAATGTGCTAAGTAAGTAGGAAAGTGTGAATTAATGGACACAAGAAGAGCTTCGCTTACTTAAGAAGCCAAAATCCAGACTTGTAGAACAAACGATATTTATTTAACCAAAATAATTGGCAAAAGTTGAAAACAGAAGCTACACAAATGGCTTTAACAAAGGCGCACGTTCTCCCCCTCCCAAATAAAACTATAATTGACACCATATTTAAAAAAAAAAAAACCAACCAAAAAACGGTGGTTTAGGACTTCCACAGGAAGATTTTTTTAAAAGAATTTGCCAGTTTATAGCACGGAGCACAAGAACTAGCTGCAAATGTGAAACATGCTCATTTTCTTAGTTCTCTATGAAAGCCTACTAAAGCTAAAACTATCGCCTGCATCATACTCTAGAACATGTTAAAATTCACTGGAAGAACACAAGGGATTTGAACAAGGCCTTAAGGAAAGTCAGCATCAAGGACCAGGTAAGCCTAAGTGACATCTCTGGAAGATCTGTAAAACTACTTAGAGACCACATTTGCATATTAAAACATGCATTCTGCATTGGGCTCTGATGACTCTTCTAGGACTTTGAAGACACCCATTTTTTCCTTTTTCATTTTTTCAGAGGTCTTCATTTGATCTAAGATTAAAACAAGTCAAAAGTCAACAATAACAGGAAAACAAGTTGACAAAACCATTTTGCTCCTTCATCAAAAGCTGGCTACTACAAGTTTGTGTTTGAAAATATTTTTCAGTTGTATGCTTTTAGAAAAATATTCCAACATCTCTGGCTAAATGTGAATGGAGAAAAACAGTTCTAAAAGCTGCCTGAACTAGTCTCATTTTCCTGAGAAAAATACACAGAAAACCTTTTTAGAGAAGTTACCAGGAGAAACAAAGTTACAGCTCTGATTAGTAATATTCTTTCCAAAAATTCAAAGACCTGCAACTTGTTTTTCTGGTGCTTGCAATCACTTTGTTGCCCTTCCAGTGAATATTAAGCTAATGAAAAAGTATTATCCTTATATAAATTTAATAACTATGGCTTACCAGGTGGAAGCTGGCATTTTGCTTTCCAAAGCATTAACTGCAGTTAGCTACAGCAAACATTCAGTATATGATGCTAGACTAATATCTTTGTATTACCATTTTTTGATAACTTTATTTTATCAATTTTGCTTAGCATAGCAAAGAAGAAAAAAAGCAACCACATAAATATGCGCACTAATAACACAAAATAAACAGCACCTTCTTCAACTTGAAAAGAGAAATCAGATTGTTTATCTGAGCCAGAGCCTGACTACGTTTAGTCTCTAGACTAAACACATGTTCTTGTGCATGCTCTGTAAGCTCCTTTTATCGGCTGTTTCTTCCTATTAGGTGTTCATACTAACAGGTATCGCTATGCAGTGAAATCTCATCATAGTGGTCTGGGCTTTTTATGTGGCTGGTCACTGTGCCCTAACCCTAGATGTATGTGCTGAATAACCACATTGTTCATTTATAATGTCCTTGGCTTTTCACAGTCTTTTGGTGCTCATTTTCTAGGCAGCTCGGATAGTTATTATATTACCCATGCATCAAGAATAATTTTCTATATTATCAGTCAGTTAACTGAAATAAGCAGTTTTACAGAACAACGCCTTAATTTTTTTTCCTAAATTATCTAAAATATAGCAAAAGTTTCCTAAGGCAAATTCATTTTACACAAATTATACACAGCACAGTTACTTAAGGCTAAAATTTTTACTTCTAAATTCTGTAATGACTGGGGGTTTTTTCCTGTATCTATGCTCGGAGTCTTGTTCTGCTAAAGATGCTGAGGGAAACAAGACATACTAAATGTACTAATCATACAAAAGCATTCTAAATCTATGAACTGGACAATAATTTTTCCTCTCAGGAAAGTTAAGGGGTGTTTTTAATAACATCTTGACCTGATCAAGCACTAGAATTTGCAGACAACCTCAAAAAAAGAGTTGTGGTTTGGTTGGGTTTTTTTTTGCTAAATAGCTGATCCACTGACAAGCCATGGGAACTCTGAAAAACTTGATTTCTTTCCCCCAAATGTTACACTTGACTTCTTTCCCAAAAAAATGTTAGACAATGTTAGACAAATGTAATTTTGAATGACGACAGTATCAAAATACGTTTTTTTAAAGTTTGCTGGAATAAATCTTTTCTGAGGATAATTTCTATTTTGATCAATTACAGCAACTCTCCTTGCAAGCTGCTTTGCAAAACACCTCCTAATCTATGCTTGTCATTCACAGTACACTCAGGGCAGGCACACCATGCCTGAATGTGGTTTTCTGGAATACTTTTGTCTAAGTTCTGTTATTCTCCAGCAAACTATATTGAAAATGTCAGCAAAAGGACCAAAGGGTCCTTTGTCAGATGAACAACACAGCTGTAGGGAAGTGAAGCTATGGCAGCTTTCTACATACAAAGGCACTTTACAAAATATGAATTTACTGTTGAACAGTATAAAGAAAACATGGAAACTCAGACTTACCAATAAGATCACTTCTATCCAAAAGTAACTCTAGATCTTTATCACTGATTACTTTTTCTTTAGATCCTTTAACCTCCCTGTTAAAGAAGAAATAATCTCTCAATATAGATAAAAATACATTAGCATTGCATAGAAGTCAAGTTTTCCAGTGTAGCAGAATCCCTAGGACGTTCTTTCCTCTATGTAGATCCACAAACCACTTCATAAGACAAGAGAGCTCTTACCAGCTGCTTCCAAGTTACAAGTTATAAACTCATGGTCCGAGATAATATGAAATCTGCATACCTCTCATAGTCTCTGGATTTCAGCAATTCTATTAATTCCTGAGGGTCCAGGCAGCTTTTTGACTGTGCTAGACCAGATTTTCCACCTTTAAACTGATCTGTAGAAAGAATAAATTTTAAGAAAGCACACAGAGACTGGAACAATTACTCCTGAATATCAAAACTAATGCTATGTGTCATTGTTTTAGCCCTCAGATAAACACACCTTACACTAATAGTGACACACTCAGAGGTACATGACGGTTTGCATGCAGGCCTTTCACTTTCTATAATGTGTATGTATGTAGATATGTATGTAGTATGCAGAAGAACTGATTGAAACACCAATTCAACATGCACACACGCACACAGAGCAGAAAAGCCGTTAGTTCTACTTACAGTAAAAACATTGTAAATAAAGTTAGATGGTGGATGCTGAAGTTTGTTCCCTTTGTACTGTAAGCTGGTTAAAACAAAGCAAGTAGTATTAACCATGAGACAGGAAATACGTGAAAGATACGTGGTTTGCAGAGAGAACAGCCTCAGTTTAATGAAACAGAGAGACATAACAAAATAATACCCCTGACACAGGCTGCTTTTTTGAGACTATGCTAGCATCTATTTACAGCAAATCTGGATGTCAGTCCAAGTATAAAAAACATGATACAAGATTATTACCTAACCAAAGCTGAGCATGAAGTCAAGCTCAGTCTTGCACATTTCAAGGAGACTGGCAAGACTTGCTGTTCTGTGCCAAGTTTCCTCAGTTTTTATCAACATATGTACCCATTTCATTTATGTGTCTTCACTGATTCCCTTTCATCACACTGCTCTTCCCTGTAACCTGGTTTCAGAAATCCTCCCTACATTTTTTCCCATCTCCCTTCAAGAACTCTGAGTTTATCTGTGAAGTGCAAATCGGATTCAAGTTCCAGAGTGGTCTGAGCTATAGGATTCTCTCCCCCATTAACATCTACAGCAGTGACACACAGGCTCCAGGTCCTTTCATGCATTATTAGTGATGCTGTCTCTCCCTTTTAGCTTTCAGTGTTTCACAAACCATATGGTATTAAATTAGAGCTGTGCAGGTCTCAAGTTGCCATAATAGTGACACAAAGAAAAATACAGTTTCCTAAGCAACTTTCTTCGATGTAACAGAAGTGCAAGATGGAAAGCCAAAAAAAAAAAAACAACAAAAAAACCACTGTTTTGTAACAAATTCCAGTTCTTAAGCTCCAGTATTTGTACTGTATATACCCTACACGGTTAGTTTTGTGATATTCCTTCCTCATTTACTTCTCCAAAGTTCCAACATTTTTTAGATATTCAAAATAACAGGATCCATAACATCAGCTTTACATTTACGCAATGAATCCAAAGGTTCCTGAAGGCGTCAGACACCCCTACCTAAGCTGCAAGATTTACATATGATACACCAATAGATGCCAAGATAAATATTGAACTTATTGCAAAACTGAAGGCATTGACACTTAGCTTCCTTCAGTACAAGTAGTCCCAGGCTCCAGTGCTACCTCAGTACACAGCAGTCATCTATTAGAGTCCATTCTGTGCTCATCTTGCTCATGTGCTCATCTTGCTGCTTGGGTTTTAACTTCAGTTTGGACCATAATCAGATGATTAAAAAAACCAAACCAAACCAAAAATATATATTGGTCAATAACATGCCTATAAAGAGGCAGATCTGGCAGTCACACCATGACAGCAGTGGCAAAAGATTCCAAAGCAAAAGGCTAATGATAGGATAAAGTAATTGTCAAAGATTAGCTAACATCATCCAAAACCAGAGGCAAACCACAGCTTAGGCTCGACAAGCAGTGCACTGTGCAGTAGACCATTAGAGGTGTGGCCTTTTTGCCCCTTTATGCCCTCATGAGAAGGCTTTTTTTCCCCCTCAATATGAGAATACAAGAACAATGAGAAGTTTTTAACCTCCTTTGAAGTTTAATATAAAACTCGTTATGGTTTAGAAGCCAAGTTATAGCAATTGCAATTTTTCAAGTGAGCTTAATGTCTGGAAATTGCTATATGCAAAGAGTTACAGCCCAAATGTCACAAACAGAATAAGCTACAGAAGCAAAGCAGAATTCTTATAGGATCTGTACAAGAAAAATTCATCCCCAAAAGGGACATTTCAAAGCAATCACATTCTAAAGACTTTTGAGTATGACCAGCTATATAGTCAAGAACACCACAAGAATCACCATTGTTCTGTACATAAACCCAAGGACTATTGTTCTGTTCAGCACTAGTTAGTTGTTCAAACAGGACTTGTCTTCTGTGGTTATAACATACTGGACCAGAGGCAAACAGGATACTGAAATTTGTTACAGCTCAAGATTTAAAGAGGCAACACATGTTGACATGAAGTCCTAAGAGAAAGATACTAACTTTTGTGGATGATCAGCTTCTCCAGTTTCCTCTTGGCAGCAGCTCTCTCCACAATCTTCTGGTCAATAGTATTTGCTGTCACAAGACGATAAACAACTACTGGCTTTGTCTGACCAATTCTGTGACACCTGTCTTGGGCCTGCAAGTCTGACTGGGGGTTCTGAGCAGAAGAAGAAATAAATTAGTAACAATTTAGTTATGCCATTATCCTTTTTTTTTAAAGGACATACCACATGCAGCATTTTTAACGGGCAGCTCAGAGTCAGTGCAGAAGCAGAAGAGACATGGCATAATAGAACTCTACCTCTCTTGACTCCTAAGCTTATCCATGACAAGCTCTGCTGCTATAGCTGCACAGGCAGAGAAACCCAACCAGCCTGGACTGCTTCTGCACCATGTGCTGCAGTTTTCTACAGATGGACATGGTTAATATGACAGATTTAGATGAGAATTTTAGTTGTAGGTTTGTGTTGGATTTCTTTGTTGGAGGATAAGAAAAAGTATTTTAAAAGTTTTCAGCCATTTCTAAAGCTGCTTTAGCCCTTCTGAAGCTGAAAACAGCAGCACTGTCTACTAAAATAAAGTGAAGATACAGAGGTCCTCAGTCATTTCCTTCCATACCTCTCTTCTTCCCAGCCTCCAGACTTACAGGAGCAGCAGAATCCTAGCTAGCTAAAACACATGTGGCAAGTCACAGGGGAAATTCAAGGAGCTAGTACTAACATGGCAGCTGTTGTAAACAGGGAACCCGTAAAAGGTCCAGCTACACTCACATTTAAGTAATAAAAAGAAGGAAATGTATCGACAACAGAAAAAAAACCTCCTGCTTTGGTAACTCAAGGCCAAACTCAGAAACCAACTCTAATGTTGTGTTCAGTAACTCAGGACTTTTCAAATGAGGCTGTATTATTTCACATACAAAATGTGTGCACACATTACTATTGACCTTCATGTAACACCTCATTAAGGGTATAGAAATGGTCTATACAACAATGGGTTCATAAATGACTATCAAAAGCAGCAAGAGAAAGCATTTTTTGACACATTATCACTAGGTTAACAATCTGTCAACATACCCAGTCACTGTCATAGATGATAACTGTGTCTGCCGCAGTTAAGTTAATGCCCAAGCCTCCAGCTCTTGTACTCACTAAGAACAGGAAGACTTCAGGGTCAGTATTAAATTGACACATCTGGAAGAGAATTTACCTATTAAAAAAAGTAGATGGACCAAACATAACATAGCTAATGTTTTATTTTGAGAGACCTGTTTAAAAAGAGGAACACGGAAAATACAACACAGGCTGTCAGAAGTTTTAAGAAGCGCTGCATTTTAGGCATACCTCAAGGCAATGGTTAGCAGCACACTTTACTGCTTCAGTATTTCTGAGCCACAGATACTAAAGCAGAACAGAGTTTTCAACACAGAGGTGGTTTGCCTATTAAGGGCAAAGTGCTGTACAAAATCACATCCCAGTGTCACAACAAAAGCAGAATTTGCTAACGTGCTCGCAGGGCATGTCCATCTACTTACATTTTCTTCTCTCTCTGAGTAGGACATAGAGCCATCCAATCGACTAAATTTGAAGTCTCTCAGGTAACAGTAATCCATCAAAATGTCAAGCATCATAGTCATTTGTGAGAACAACAAGACCTACAAAACCAGAAGGATTCCTTAATTACATTTTTTGTTCATAAGGAGATGATTGTATCTCACCCCTCCAGAATCTTCAGCTTTACCTTGTGTCCTCTCTTTTTAAGTTCTGGAAGCATTCGGTCCAAGAGTAGAAACTTGCCTGAATTCTTTACTAAATCTTCATCAACCTTGGAACAGGGAAGAGGGGATCATATATTAGGAGGGAAGGAGACCAGTAGTTTCCCCAACTCAGAAGCATCAACAAAAGCTGTCTGAAATCTCACTGAAACAAGTGTGCACCACTTGCTTAACTAAAAGCCATAATGTTGGAAGTAACGTTAATTTTAGCACACAACATTGAATCACTTAAATCATGATGAAACTAAATCAAACCCCACTATTTCATATACCCAAATAATTTTTTTTAAAAACTAATTAGTTTTCACCCCATTTCTGCAAGGAGAAACCCTCATGTTATTAGTTTTTCTTCATGGAATAGTGCTGCTGTTTCTTTCTCAGCTTGTAATTAAGGCAGAAGGCTTCCACCTACTGGACACAAAGAGGCACCGCTGAACAAGTTACTACACATCAGCCAAGCGGTAAAAGTTCACAGCAAGTTTTCACACTGCTGCCTTAAACCTCTCTTCAAGAGAGCTTGTTAGATCTAATTCTTGCCATGGGCTAAGGGCAGGGATACAGAAACTTCTAAGGTCTGAAACATACAGCAGCCACCTTGGTAATTATGAATACATTTTCCTGAGCAAGTGCTAACTCTTGTGGGTGGTGTCAGCTGTCAAACAGTCTCCATTTTCTACGCACTAACTAGTTTTCCTCACCTCCCTGACAGCAGAATCTGCTTTTTATGCACTGACTTTACATTGATACACTTCAAGAGCTTACTCCGGAGTACAGCAGGCTCTGTTATCACTCACAAAATAGGAAACATGACTACACATACCTACAAACCTACATCTACATTTAGAATGTGCAAGCAACTTCCAGTTCTTCAAGATTCTTTCAATTCAAATTATTTCATACTTTCCTATATTCCCATCTGCTTTGTGTAGATTAAACTACCAGCTGGTCTTTGTGATATAATTTGTATTTTTTCCCTTTTGAGGAAGAATGCTGCATTCTCTGAGCAGACAGACAACTCTGTTGTACTTGGTTCAGTTCTTCAACAACTCACACTTAAATGTTACCACTGCACCTCCTGCAGTGTGTACAATTTACCTCATGAACAGTTCACCAAGGTTAGCATTTGTTTCAAAAAATAACCCTTGTGAGGAGACCCTGAGGCAGCCCCTAAAGCACCTGGAGTCAATGGAAGCTGGCAACTGTTTAAATGAGTAACTCTCCACCAGCAGAAGAGCATTGTCACAATGAAGAACACCGTGGCACCACTGTGCAAAGACTGAAAGGGCACAGCAGCTGAACAGGTCCCTGCAACTGCTGCTGCAGGAAGTTTCAAATAATGATTCAGTATACTGCTGGAATTCAATAGGAGGCATATGCCAAATACATTGAAAAGGTCATTCTTTACTGCCATCAGCTCACAGTCAATTGCTTTTTAATGCCTGGAATAAATTTTCTCTAATGGTTTTAAAATAGGTACCTTGAATTGTTGTGTAGCAGGATCCAAAGGATATTCAATAAGATAGGGGTGATTACAACACTTCCTCAATAACATCATAATATTCTGCAGTTTAAGGTTCACTTCGGAATCCATGGGAATGCTCACTTCTACCACCGGCCTTGAAAAGATACATCATCTTATTAGTACTGAAAGTGTCCCCTTACTATGCGACAAATATTTAAGAGGAAAAAAAACCCTACAACAAAAGCAAGCAATGGAGTCACATGCTGTGACATGTCCTCAAAATCTCTTATAGTTTGTAAAGCTACTACCACACAAAACTTCTTAGAGTGCCACACTTGGCAACGAAGGCACAACTGTTTGCCATTATTGATTTAAAATATAAAAGGGCAGTCAGCAGTAATTAGAAGCAGAATTTAACTTGTGCAAGTCACCCAGCAGAGAAGGGAACAGCAGCAAGCCCTCTCCACACCACATGGTCAAACTTCCTGTGGAGCAATACCCAAGATGTTCCAGAATCAGCTCTCTGCCTATCCCAATTTGGCCTCATTGCAGGAATCACAATGAATACAGCTATTTAGCTCTTCCACATGTAAGTACTGTGTCCAACATAAGGGATCTGTGCATACCATAAAAATAACACAAACATATATTTGTCTGATCTTGCAGGCTACACTGAACTACAATAAAAATCTAGCAAAATAAACACATTTCAACCTGAAGCTATTCCTTATGCCCAAGGGACTTTCAACCAATTTAGAGCCACCAACAGAAGGAAGAAGGAGGACATTTGGAGCAGCACTGTTTGTCTTCCAAGCAACTGTTATGCACGATGAGGCCCTTCTCCCCTGCGGATGGCTGAACACCTGCCTGCCCTTGGGAAGCAGTGAATTAATTCCTTGTTCTGCTTCATGTGCATGTGCAGCTTTTGCCTTCACTATTAAATTCTTTATCTCAAACCACAGGTTTTCCAGCTTTTACCCTTCTGATTCTCTCCCCAGCCCTGCTGGTGGAGCTGTGAGCGAGCAGCTGTGCGGTGCTTGGCTGCTGCCTGGGGTTAAACCACAAAAGTGTCCTGAAGTTAACTGTAACTCTAATGAGCCAGTGAGTGATTGTACAACCTAATCATCGCTATCATGGCTCAGTGAATACCAGGTAAAATCAGAGAAACAAACCATAAAACTACAAGGATAGAGAATAACTAAATGCCATTCTTCGTCCTGATCAATTTCAGTAAGTAAAGCTCTGGAAGCAAACTAAGAGCAAGACAGACAGTACAAGAAGAAAAAAAATAATCTTTCAAGGCAGGCACCTCTCTTTTTCTACTTCCTCTTGCATTTTGCTGATTAATTTTTCCAAGTCATCAGGTGAACCATTATGTTCTTCACAGTAATCAACCACTTTCCGACTACGGCGTTTTGGTCGGCCTGTAGAGCTCAACTCAACTACTTCTTCCTGTGGGAAATGAGAACATTGCCATCAACAGCAGCCAGCTTCAGAATCAAAGGCCTGTGCTGATCCAAGAATTCTCAAAACTGAAAACAGGCCTCAGTGATGTGCATCATGCAACACTTAATTTAGACTCAGCAGCTTAAATTTTGGCTATGTAGAATATGCAGCCAAATTGTAATGGTCTGCAACTGCAGATTATTAAAGTTTCTGTTTGATTTTAAAAAGCTACATTAATACCTTGCCAATTCTAAGCTGAAACTGTCAACTCTATGAAAACAGTGTTCTTTCCCCCCCAAGATACAAGTAATCAAGAACCTATTTACACTTATATTGTTTTAATTCTGTGCCATAGGCCCATCACAGTAACTGCCACTGAAATAGATAACATATATATCAGACTAAAAATTTAAGCAAAAAAGCAGGTTTAGTTACAACGGTAATGAAGCAGTACCAATGTGGTTTTGCATACAATATTAATAGCAAGCACATTTCTAACATCCTTATCAGTATCATCCTTACCTCATTATTTCCAAGCAGTTTCCTAATGGTGCGATTGACAATGGCAGTATAGAAAGTTTCCTGCTTCTTTGCCAGTGGTGCATACACCACAACTTCTCGTTTAGGAGGAACCTCAAGAGCAACATCCGATTTCAGCCTTCTCAGTAAGAAAGGTGTCAGAATCTGAAATGGTGAGCAAATGTTACAACTACTCAAAGCTGTCAACACAGCTAGTTTAAAAAAAGAAAACAATACAACAACGCAGAAGCAGGCCTACTGATGTAATGCTATTTTGCCAATTTAAAGCAAGAGAGTTAATTTGCACATATATTTAGTTTTTTAATATGGATGCCTACTCCAAAAGTTTCATGCACATGCTAGTACTAACATGTGTTGAAACAACACATCCAGTCACATCCAGTGACATTTTAAAAATTTTGAAGTGCTTAGTAGTAACTACATTACAGACCATTTTTACAAGTTCCAGTAACTGAAAGTAATCTTATTACAAAACTGCTCATTTTGTTTGTTATATTTCTTAAATCAAGTTTTTCTGAAAATGCCCAAAATCTTTAACCAAAGTAAGTAAACTGTCTTCAACAATTATACATAGAAGATATACTTTAGATCCCTCATCAGCAGCTTAACATGGAAAAATGATAGGTCTGTAAGCATTTACTTCCACACAGTCTCTTAAAAAAAAGAGCTTTGAGTGTAAATTTGAAGACAGGCATATTACTTAACTAATTTGTCAAAATTTAACTAATTCTGCTCAACACCTAAAAATTCCCTAAGCTCCCTCAAAGTTATCTTAACAAAATAAATACACGGATAAAATCTCTTGGTGAACGGAAGTCTGTAACCGCAATTAAGTTTGACTAAATTAAGTTCCAAGAATAAAAACGAGTCGCTATCGAAGAGATATATTGTTCCTTTAAGCATTTGTAAGTGCAGTAAAGATTGAAAAAAACACCCCACAAGTCTAAGGAAGTCCAAAAGTGCCACAATAAAAACCTCAGACCAGAATTCAGCATCACAAACAAGATTTCGACACACTTCACGACACTAATGGTCAATGTTACAAGTAAACCATGAAAAATACAAAATGAAGGATAAATGAAAACCTGATGCAGCATATGCAAGATGTTTTTCTCCCTTTCTTTAGCAATAATATCTTCAGCAGTTTCTGTAATGCTGGTAATATCAAACCAGGATTCAAAGCTATAAAAACAAAGCAAGGAAAAAATAGCTTACTTCATAGCTATTATTCTTCATTATTTTAGTATTTATTCCTCTCTTATCCTGCGATTTGAAAAAATAAAACACTCACATTCATCATTAATAGAAGTGTACAGGAGGAGTTTCTGAAATATACCTGTCAATTCAGATGCTTGAGGTTTTAAGTGATTTGTAAAAATACTTGTACTAGTTGGAATATTCATTACCATCTACTACATTCCATCTAGGTTATAACATTTTCAAAAAATTAGTCTGAAGACTGTTTTGGCAATGCTCTTCGACCTGACTCCCTACTGCTGCAGAAAAGGATCTGTGGGTCCTGTGTCTGCCAGCCTCACACAGCTTTATCCAGCACCTCTGAGAATTTCAAAGCAGCACCCAGCATTTGTTGATATGACAAACATCTCTCACTGCAAACGTTCACGTCTTAGCTCAGAGCTGAGCTTCCACTATCCAGGAAGATGACAATTAATTCCTTCCTTTCTGAAACAACTTAGTGTGAGGCAAGACACATTTCAAAGCCTTTACCACCATCATATTGAATTACAACCATGCCATAAAACAGCTCTTCACATGCTGATAAGTTTAAAGACTCATAATAATAGTCAAACAGAACAAACAGAAATAGTTTGTTTCCACCATCAGACTGCAACCTACCTTTTCAAATCATCAAACACATCTGGTAACAGGAAGTTAAGCAATGACCAAAGCTCTGCCAAGTTGTTTTGCAGAGGAGTACCAGTCAACAGGAGTTTATTGTCTGCGTTAAATCGTTTCAATTCTCTGATAAGGCGGCAGTTCATATTTTTAATCCTGTGACCTTCATCTACTATCAGGTATTTCCAGTAGCAACTCTACAAAAATAAAAGGTATTTCATTAAATTTTCACTTTATTCCATCAAAACAGGTGTCAGATTAATTAAGAAGCACTAATAAGACTGTCTGATACTGCCTGTTACAAAGGTTCTATTTACTGTTTTTCATTTTGCCAGACTAATGGAACTGAGCCCAAACAGTTAATGCCATACATCTGCTTCATGATGACTGCCTTTTAGAAAGCTTAGGTGGTTAAAATAAAACTTCTACAAGAAGCTCATCTTGCTGAAACAACCACTGTGATGTTAATCACAATATTTATACACCAAGTATAGTTTTTACTCCAAGCATCTTTAACGGTCACCTACAGAAAGGTTAACAAAAAGAGCACATATGCTGTAATTATCTGCTTTTAGAATAAAAAAAATCTGAGTTTTTTTAAGAACTTAAGCATTAAATTGCAGAGCTACTACTACCAAGGAAACAGAGTGAATGCCAATATACATGCTGCAGTATGAAACTTACTGTACAGGCAGCATGTGGTTCTTTTTACTGTGTTCAAAAGCACTGCTATCAGTGCTGAGGCACGACACAGTCCAAGGGCTAAGAGAACCCACATACCTGCAGGGCATTTCTGTCTCGCATTGCTATTTCAAAGGAAGTAATGACCACAGGATGGATTTGGAGTGAGCCTTGTCTTCCGTGAATTTTACGAACCAGTTTACGACGCTCCTGCTGAGCTCCATGATAGAGCATTAGTGGAATCTGTAAAAAAAAGAGGTTACAAGTCAGGACAACGATGCCCATTTTAACCTAATGGGAAGACAGAAGAAATACTGAGATCTCTTACAAAAAGGCTGTAAATACATAGCAAGTCACAGTACAGTTCATAGTAACCACATAAACAACTACAATTAAAATGATGTTCTATATAGAGAAAGT
Source organism: Aleadryas rufinucha (assembly GCA_013397815.1). Taxonomy (NCBI): domain Eukaryota; kingdom Metazoa; phylum Chordata; class Aves; order Passeriformes; genus Aleadryas; species Aleadryas rufinucha. The sequence goes on from VZTH01005550.1 coordinate 22,709, forward strand.
TTCAAGGCAAAGAATTCGAATAGAAATTAAACAATTTGTGCTTTTAAACCTAAGGAAGAAAAAGAAAATTTTGTTTACCTCTGGAGTAAACCTCTTGAATTCAGACATCCAATTTGGAAGAGTAGACAAGGGACCACATACTAAGAATGGACCAGGGACTCCTCGCTCCACCATCAGTGCTATTGTTGCAATACACTGGATTGTCTTCCCCAGCCCCATTTCATCAGCTAAAATGCCATTAATACCATTTTCCCAAAGCATCTGCATATGCCAAAAAAAAAAAAAATTAAATGCAAAATAATCAACACACATTTGGAAACACAAAGATCTTTAGGAATGTAACACCCATGGAAACTCTCTACCAGGCCCATTTTATATTACAGATGAAGATGATTCTCCCTATTATAAAAGTAAATACAAGCATCTTGTTAATGCCAGATATTCTCATGTAGATGCATGCATTCCTATCCAACTAAGCACCTGACTAGGGCACAAAAACCAAAACAGTATCAAAGGAAAGTATGTAACTTAGTGTTGCATCAGAAGGCACTTTAACTGCAAGTACAGCTCACATTATCCAAGGTTTTACTCATCCCAGCTCCAAAAAATTCACTTAGCTCCACTCTCTAAAAGACCAAATGACTGTGCTGACATTTCAGTTTTATCTATTCCAGGAGCTTCTGTAGCTACCTCACCACAAGAAAAAAGTGTCCTTCCTGGCCAACACAGCCACCTGCTCCAGCCAAAGCTCTTTGTGCAGACACTGCCTACTCTGATAAATGACAGAGCAAGCTCTCACAAAAGAACAGAAGGGAAGACACATAAGTGCTCTTTGGCCACTCTCTACTGTTCATAAAGATACATTAAAAACTTATTGTAACTGAGGGCCCAACTAAGGCAGTTGGTTTTCCCTCCAGAAGAGGCTTGTCTTCACTAGGCATTTCCCAGTAACAGAAGTGAGTGAGCCAGTTCAGGGGCACTCACTTGAGGGATGAGTCTAAGCGTGTTGAAACAGACTATGTGTGCTTGTAAGGAGGAAAAACAGAAAGAAAAAAAAAATCAAAGAGAAATATGACATCAGTAGCAGAATTCAAATTAGTTTTGACTCTTATTATTTTTTTAATTTGGCTTGCATGCTGAAACACGTAGAAAATAAAAATACATGTGGTTAATTTTGATGGCAAGTTCCTATAGTTTTTTTATTTCAGAGGCTAAAGATATATTTTTAACACATTGTGTTAATATTACTAGTTAAGACTCTGAAATACAGAGAATGAAAACTCATCTGTGTCAAGCCTGCAAAGGTAACTGGTCTTTGAATACCTATGGGCTAGGTATTGAAGTCCTTGAGAGAGAAAAATAAGACTGTCCCTCAGTAGGATGTGCAGTCCTGCTTTCACAAACTCTTTGTAAGGAGAGATTGAGTTGAACAAGACAATAGATGGAAAAAGGGAAGATGGAGAACACAAGCCACAAAGTCTAAAGAAAGGCTTAGAAACACCAATATAATTTCCACACTGAAGCATTTTATCTGCTGTTTGACTACTTTTTCAGAACACCAGATTCTTGTACCACGAGAGATCATACAGAACTCTCTCTCCTCTTCACCTTCCCTGTACCAACTATGATCACAGACTTCTAATACCTCTTCCCCTCCACGCCTGTTTCCAATCAGCAGCAATTTTCATCAAATTAAATTGCATCCATACCCTTAGCCACTCCATGCCTTCAACTTGGTACCACCTCATTACACCACCAGTAAAAATCTTTGGCTGCTGAAAAGGCACTGGCTGTCCATTAAATTTTCGCACTGGATCAAGAAATTGCTTGGCACTGTGTCGTACAGCTTGACACAATCTGTCCTTAATGACACTATTTGAGTCTCCATTTTTCTGCAGGTCTTCTGGATGCAGGTTGTCAGCAGAGATTTCATCCTACAGAAGGAAGGTCAACGAACATGTTACAAGTGGAATGCACATCAAAGCCTGCTAAGACATACTTCTCCCCAATTTACACCAGTCTTAATGTGCAGTGAAGTAATTCAGTCTCTGACACAAAGACTTCTTTTGAGCTAACTGCCAACTCAAGAGTAGACTTTATAGATTCTTTTCTCCTTTAGAATTCAAGGGCAGTGACAGCTACTGAAGCTATCTGGCTTATAATTTTCTACCCATAAAAGTAAGCAGACTTTAAACCTTCTTCACAGAGGCTGGCACTTAGTGCAGCTATTTCCCTTCTGTAAGCAGAAGGGCTTTCCCTTCTGTAAGCTGTTCTAATGTTGGGAAGCAACTCTAACTCTGCATGTAGCTCTTGAACTACAGCAGAAGGAAAAAAGAGACCTCATCTGTTATTATCTCCACACATGAATGCTTGAAAATTACTGTCTTAAGGTCTTAAACACCAACACAAATATTTTTTAATAAATTCCTATTTCCTTTATTTCTGAAACTACTAGCATTCTATAAAGTATAAATACCTTCAAATTTGGTTTAAAAAAAAAAAATTAAAAAGTTTTCACCTTGGATTTCTGAAATAAGTATTTAAGTGCATTCACTTATACCACCTTTCTAAACTTTAATTTAGAACTTCAACAAATAGCCAAGATGTTTATTTACAGATAAAGTTTAGAGATACACTACAAAGTATAAAAAGCCCTCCCTTCCATTGGGCTTCATGCTCTTAAACTGCAATAATATGTGTCAACATACCTGATTTTCCACTTTACTTTTTTTTGCCACTGATAGTATTTCCTGGAAACAGACAAAGGAAAAAAAAAATCATGCTTACATGCTTTTCAACCTTAAAGCCTACTGTAATTTGTATTTCATGTAATCGCTTCATTCATCTTTCAATCTGGATATACTTTAAAAAGCTTTCCATACAACATCCTTAATCATTCAAGTGACTCTAAAACAAGACCCCACACCAGATAATACATTTTAATTACAAATGGTAGCTGAAAATTCAGCTGGCAATGTAGACTCTTCACAGCTTGCTTCCCTAAAGACTTGAAAAAACAAAAGAGTATCCAACCTCTACAGCTGTCACAACACTGCTTGTTACATAGATCTTTGCTGGAAGAAAATCCTGTCTCACAGACTGACTACTGATGGTTGATAATCTCTGGTAGCAAAGTATGAGAATGGAGTGCTCCAAAGTATAGATGTCAAAGAAACTGGCTCACCTGTTAAAGGTTGTGCTACAAAAATCCAAACAACCTATTTATAGTTAAGGCCTACCTCTTTGGACATAATTTCTGATATGTTGTATGTCCCATCTTCTCTCCCTCTCTTCTTTTTTGCACCTATAAGATAATATTTGAGTTTATACAATGCATCAAACATTAAGGAAATCAAACCCACCAGCACTGAAAAAAGGCAAAGCCTAATACATTACCTGATTTCTCCTCTTTGCCATCAACTGTGTTTTGACCCTAGAAAATAAACGTAGGAAGAGGTTCATCATCTTATGCATCTCTAACTATCCTGACACAGATAAAAAGATGTAATCAGACTCCAACCATTACCTTTGAAAGCTTCTTGAAACATTTCTACTATTAAACGGTTTTCAAAAACACAGGAAAAAAAATTCCTGCTTAATTTTTCTTGTTACTTGTTCACTATCTTGGCTGAATAAGCAATCATTGCTAAACCAAAAAACTCCTCAAGACAAATTGAAACCATTTTCTCTAATAATAATTAGTGAAAAACATCCCCTAAAGATGACTGTCACGGTATGCAATTTTTAAGCACTTTCAAACAGTCTTATTGTAGTTAAAATAAATATGGTATATGAGATAGGTCCTGCAAGTAAAATACTGGATAATCAAACTTACTTAATTTACTTACCTTGATCAAAATTAACACTGTAATTTCTCAGACTTTTATCCAGAAAGTTGCATAAAATAGCTACTTAATCTTACCTTGGCAGATTTTAACATCATCTCTCTCTTTTTTTCTAACTTCTCTTTCCTTCTCTGTTCCTAAACAAAAGAAAAACCACACATGCAATTCTTATCTTTCCATAACACCACAAGAGTACTATCCACTACAGAAGTGATGGATTACATTGCTAATACTGAGTTCCATGTACTCTATAGACTTTGTTTTTGCAACCCCACTAAGTCCGTTCTGATGCAGTTTAAAACAATAAAGCAAAATTTGGACAAGAAAGTGCAACTGCTCTGAATTGCTTGTCAGTAAATACTTTAAACACTTAAATACAGTAATTTAGAAAGATTCAAACAAAAATATTCCCACTTGCAAACTCCTGAAGATTACATCTACTGCAATAAGTTTGCCACTTAGCCAACTTCTACGTTCCTCATATTCATTGCAGAACAGACAGCAATGTAAGTAGCCTAGGATGCCTTTAACAAAGAAGCACTTTCATGTCTTAAAGAACTTAAGATTTTCATTCCATCTACTATTTTTACTTGCTAGAAGCAAAAGGATCCTGAAGAAAGAGATACGAGACCTCGGTACTTATCAGATGGAGCAAGATTTAGTACTGAAATACCCATTCTAGCAATAACCATGAATTCAAGCTGATGGTTCAACTAAACAATCATTTTGGAAAGGAGGTTCCTGCAGTCTATCAGCGACCCTTTTTGGAGAATGTTGTTGCTCTTTATCTTTTCCTGCTTTTCTCTCTCAAGCATAAACTCTTACAAGCTTGCCCGAAAAGGTATAGTTAAGAAAGTCAAGATAAAGCTAGGCATTAACTCAGCAGCCCATGGATTAAAAAAAAAAGAAAACATGTAACACTGTTTTATGGAAGCTTTTGTTTGGGAACAGCATGGCCTCAGATGACTGTAATTTATCGATTTGTTTGAGGGAGGCCTAAGTTGGCATCTTGAAGGTACATCTCATCCTCAGCTTTCAGTTAATAACACAAATAGGTTACTCAACTTGCTGCTTGTCAGTTCTTTGCACCTTCTATCCTCCCTCCAGGTTTTCTAGCTCCCTTAAACTTCAGTTCTTATTTGAAATACTTATTTTGTTTTCCTTGCACTCAGGCCAAAAGAATTGTAAAGGCACCAGTGCCACCTTCACACTGTGACTTTAAATTATAATTCATGTTCTTCTATGTCTGATTCATCTTTTAATTTACAGAACAAATTCTGAATCCTACGTAAAGCATCACTTCATTCATGTGCAGTAGGTCCAGCAGATTTTAGTGTTACTAATGCAATCTTAAAAACATTTTTACTTTAAACAGCTGCATGGGAAAAAAAACCCAAACAGACAGCACTTTAAGAATCCCCACAGCAGACAAGAATACACCTACCTCTAGCTGTTGCTGTTCCATTTTGGTTAGCAAGAACTTGGAATAGATGTTGCTTTTTTCAAGCAAATGTTGAAGCCTCTTATAGCGCATTTCACTTGATTCCCTGTCCCAAGAAGTGCGAGCCTGGCCAACAGAAAGAGATGTCAAGCATTTACAGATGCAACTGTGGTTATACTGTGTGTTAAAAGCGTTAACTCTGAAGTGTCCCATACACAGACCCTTTTCCTTCCAGCCATCATACACCTATGATTTGTGAGTGTATGGACTCACGTGTAGCTATGAAGTGCTGTAAGATCAAAGTAACTGAGGGTTGCACTGACTTGCATATGCACCATACACACTCCCAGTATAGCAGTACATGGCAGTCAAGGGCTCAAGGATGCCTCAACTCCAATTCATAGATTTAGAGCAAAATAAAATCTCAGTTTATTTGTAGTCTGCAAAATTTGTGAGAAAAAAACCCTACCTGACAAATTTCAGCACAGCTTCCCTACTATTATTATATCCCTTCATGTACATTTACACTAAGTTAGTTTCTCATGAAAAACAAGATATACAGACAGCTACAAAACTATCACGCACAGTTTACAGAGCTCAAGTCAATTCCCAGTAGGAAAACAGTAACTTCTGCTCACTTTGCTTACAAAATCCACACATGCTTTTCAAAGTAACTGCTGCTGAATTACTCAGGGCTGTCCATTTAAAAGTTTGCAAATTACTCCTTAAAATTCAGATCAAGACACCCTAAAAAAGTAAAAAACTATTAGCTCTTCCACATTCATCTAACATTGCCTGTAAAACCGGATATCAAACAAGTCACAGAATCATTTAGTTTGGAAAAGACACAAGATCATCGAGTCCAACCATTCACCAGCACTGCCAAGTTACCACTAAACCACTAAACTAAGGATGCCTCAGAAGTGTGACATCTATGGAAGTGTGACATCTATGCACTTTTTGAGTGCTGCTTCCACGCTTCCCCAGGCAGACTGCATCAGTGCTTGATCACTTCAGTGAAGAATATCTCCTGAGAATGTTCCATCTAAACTTCCCCTGGCTCTACTTGAGGACGATTTCTCTTGTCTTATTGCTTGTTACCTGGAAGAAGAGACCGACCCCTCCCATCTGCCTACAGCAGCTGTAGAGTGAAAGGTTTTAAATTAGCATCTCCAAGAGAAACCCCAGAGAGACAAGATGCAGAGCTTTACAAGATGCTTATCTATGTCATTGCCTTCAGAAGAAACACAGGGGGAAGGGCAGCTAAGACACAGAAAGACAAGGGACTCTTCAGAAACTAAATACACTAATAGGCAGGGAAATGGGATATTTCCTGAATCATGGGACAAACTGTGAGACACTGAAAAGCTGGAGAATGTCTGTCCCCCCAGAAATCAAAACTTGATTTTCTCCAAGTAATGCCAATCGGGTAGCAATCACGCCTTGTTCTTTTATGAGAGGAAAATCTATCTCCACAATTTCTCTAGAGAAGGAGATTGCATTCTTGTGACTTTACTTGCTTCTGCTTTCCCCAGTCCAGGTTTTTACCTTCAGATGACAAGTACCTGAGCTCAGAAAGATCAACTCTTGATGGCAATGCCAAGAGAGAATATAATTAAAACTAACCTACTTTTTCAGCAAATTGCTATTGCTCACTTTTTATTGAAGTGAAAACAGCACTCTTAATTGGTCAAACTGAAGGACTGTTCCCTTGACCAATTGCAAAAATTTCAAGTGGGAAAAAAGAAAACTCAAAGATGAACAGCACTGAACTCTAATGATATCTCACTCTGCCTTTTGACTCAAGCCTTCAAGCCTCATTTAAGTGTTTTTTTCTCCTTTTTGACTGAAAAGGTCAAAAATTTGCCACTCTTTGTCACCACTCTACATTCACACATATTTGCACAGTGGTATTTTGCCATTAGACCTCAAAAAGAACTGGCAACTCCTTTTCTGAACTGCTGTACAAATCACCTGGCAGGGGGTTTGCCGAAGTGACAAGCATAAGAAACACAGAAGCTGTCCCACAGTAAGCCTGTGGTAATTGGGGTAATTTACAGGAGTAAATCTTCTTGGTCTGGCCCCAGACTGCACAGGGAAAAGGTGATAAAGCACACAGGACAATGGAGCGATACCCTTGCTAGAGGTAAATCCTGTGGATTCTCAAGAAATGGAGACCATTTCAAAAAGAACCACATTAGTGCATTGGACAGAAATGGCTGTTGTGAAAGAAATTAAAACTCTAAGTCTTTCTCAATAGCTCCTGTGCAATGAGAAAATCTGCTCTACAAGGATTTCCTCCTTACCTTGCAAAAGTATTACTTCCAAATTTTTAGTTCCTAGTCTGATCAAGGAATATCTGAAGTTCAGAAAGGCTACATCACTTACTGTTTGCAACAAAGAATATTGTGAGACTTCTGGGAGAATCGATATTTCTAACTACAGTATCACAAAACTGCATCCTCAAAATGTACTTTTTTAAGTCCCAACTTGCCTCCGAGAAAGGAAAAAGAGTAATCAAAATTAGTTCTCGGTGTTAGAGACTGGTATTTTTCATGACCTGAGAACAATGATTCAATTTTTAAGATAGGGGAAGAAAACCCCACTCACGTCATTTCTCAATTACATTGAATAATAGCATTAGTTCCTTGAACTAGATCTTTAATTTCCCTTCCAACCCAAACCGTTCTATGATTCCTTAGAATACAACTCCCCAAAGAGCATTTAAGAGAAGCTTTTTCAAGCTTGTATTTCCTTATGTCTGAAACACAATGCAAATTATCATATTATCAGAATACTATATAAGGGATCGGCACAGGTCTAGCAGCATCATGCTTTCATATTCCCACTCCAAAACAGACTGGATAGTATCAACCAATGCTTAACATCAACGTTTGAAAACATTCTCAGCAAGAGGGAAATGAAGCATAGTAATGATTACATCACTTGCGGCGGGGAGGTACCGTTACCCTGAAGCAGTCTTTATTTCCTGTAACGTAGGCAAACCGAAGTACCAAACCAAACATAGCCTCCCAGTTTGATCACATGTACGCTTCTCCTGGCAGCAATGCCAGGTCACAGGCAGCTCCCGCACAGCTGTGTGCGGGGAAGAGCAGGAGTGCAGACCAAGACACTGACTGGCATAAACCTGATCCTTTTTACCTGGGCTTTTTCAGCTAGACTACTTCATCAGTTCTGCATAAACTATACCTGCTACTGAAAGAAACACATAACCAGGCTTATTTCTGGAAAGGATATGCAGAACTCTACCCAGGCCGTTTGTTTGGTGCGGTTTTTTTTAGCCAATGAGGGAAAGAAGTGTTATGCACACTTAAGAGAAACAAAACCAGAAAAGTTTTGTCTTTAATGTTTCAGACAGAAATTCAAAAGAATGCAAACTTACTACCCTTTCTGAAATCAGCTCACTTTAAGGGCATTACACCCTACATTTTTAGGCTCAGAAAGACAAAAGCAAAGAGGTAATCTTCTCACTGCAAATTTCAAGGCGTATCAAACGCAACAGGCTTCTTGCTAAGTGCAAGAGTTCACCGTTAGCCTTGAAAAACAAAAAGAAAAATGAAAGTCGCCGGTGGACGATCAAAAGGCGCTTATGCACCACAGCGCGGCCTTTAGCAACCCCTCACGTTTGTTTGTTTTGANCCGCCTCACCGCCCGCCTCGCGAGAACAAAAACCGCGCGCTGCCCGAGCCGCGCGAGAGGTGGCGCCGTTCTCGCGAGGCCGCCCGCTCCGCCGCCGGGCCCGCGCGAGGCCATCTTGGCTGCTGGCAGGCTCCTGGCACAGGCGGAGCGTGGCCGGGACCCGCCCGGCCGCGCCGCTCCCCTTGGAATGGGCTGCGCAGGGAGCTGGTGGAGTCACGCTCCCTGCAGCTGTTTATGGAAAGACTGGATGCGGCACTTGGCCACGGTCTAGCTGACAGGGTGGTATTGGGTCACAGGATGGACTCGATGATCCCAGAGGTGTTTTCCAGCCTGATGGATTCTGTGGTTCTGTCCCGCTCCCCTCCGCCAGTGCCCGTTGCTGCATCGGCACCTGGAGAACGGGACATGGCGCGGGCTGGTCGGCTCCAGCAAGGGCCCGAGGATTT